>JACBWV010000610.1:115566210-115753710 GCA_013435795.1 Chlamydomonas sp. ICE-L | reverse complement strand
TTTTTGACACCCATGCTCAGAAGTTTTTTTTGCCTTTAACCCCCCCCCCCCCCCCCTCCCCCCCCCCCATCGGCTTAAAAGGACAATATCTTCCCCACATAATAAATATGTCATGAAAGTTAGGGGCATACTGACCCTCAAGTCGAGCTCTATCAGTTAGTCATCTTAAAAATGTGGTTTGGCTTATGTTTAAGCGACCCCTGCCCCCCCCCCCCCCCCCCCCCCCCCCCCCCCGCACACACACTGTCGGAATAACACCGGATGGTGGATAGACGGATGAGGCTATGGATTCTCAAGGCAATATTTAAAGCGTGGGCTGGACTTAAGTCCAGCCTCTGGTCACCTAGGAGTTGAGGTTACGGGTTTAGGATTGCGGCTAAGTCCACGTACACATGTCCGTGGACACGCCACTGTCTGTGAGACTGACCTACCAGACATCTAACTCTGACACTCCACCTGGTCAGGTGAACAGTAGCAAAAACGAACCGGAACCGAAACAAAAATAAAAGCAAGAGCTGAAATCTCCACCTGTTGAGGTAAAGGGGAAGATAAAAGAGAAACAATGTAGACTCCACCTCAAAAATTAAGGAAAGAATACACAAGGTAGCCAAAGCTATGCTTTATTAAAGAACCAGAAAAAATATCATGTGATGGGTATCGCACCGCAGGATATATCGTAACACCAATCCCAAAGAGTCCAGAAAAAAGCACAGAGTGCCCAGATGGGCCTAAGCAGATGGGCAAGGCAAAACCCAAGTTGTCCAGCATGGTTAAGGATGGCTGGCTCACTCCCAGGAGGGGAAAAACTCCACCTACTCAAATGTACACCTATAAGCCCAAAAAGGGATAGGCGGAACAAATCGTTGACCACCTTAAAGCATGTGGCAAAAAGGACCCACCAAACCAGAAAAGGAGCAAAATGTAACAAACCAAAAAGCACTGAATGCCATGATAGAGCCAAGAAACCGCACGAAAGCAAACACAGCCAGTAGTCAAGATCTGCCACTAACGGCACCTCCCACGGTGGGACTAGCTGCAGACCTAAAAGAGCTCAAAACCAAAAGCTACCTCGGGGGGCGCTTGTACGTGGGGGGTATCGCCCCACGCTTGCAATCCACCATGCCCAGCAAACCATTCAAAAACCAGAACTGCTCAGCCTCCAAAGCCTTGGTGAAGGCGTCAGCCAACTGCAGGGTGGTATCAACCTTCGCAATCCCAATCCGCCCAGACATGCCCAAATCACGCACATAGTGATGCATGATATCGATCTGCTTGGCACGTGGTACCAAAGCCACCTCAGCACACCAGGAATTTGCCACCGTGGAGTCACACTGAATGGTGACTAGTGAGCAAGGGAGGCCCAAGTCTACCCTCAAGTGCTTAAACCACTGGACATCACGGGCTGTCGCTGCAAGAGCCTGGTACTCAACTTCCCCAGTGCTAACGGCAGGGGTAATCTGCCGCTTAGAGGCCCAGTGAACCACCCCACCAGATGGCAAAATAGCCATACCAGTTTGCGACCTCCTACCCTCAGAGTCATTACCAAACGAGGCATCTGAGAATGCATGGACAGCAAAATCAGAGCTATGGCTATACCTAATGCCAAGGTTGGGATACTTCCGTAGGTAGACCAGAACACGCTGAGCAGCACGCCAGTGTGCCTGAGTAGGTTTGGAGGTGAAACGTGAGAGAGCAGACACAGAATATGCAATGTCCGGTCTCGTGCATGTGGATAGATAGATCAATGATCCAATCAGTGAGGCATACATGAGGTTGTTAGGCAAAGCAGGGCTACCGGCCGCATGCTTGGTAACAGCCCCACTGATCATGGGAACGTGAGGGGACTGCTTGGTCTCATCCCCAAGAGCGATGGGATATCTCTCTAGCATTCCAAAGATCTGGTTGTGCTGGCTGATGACAAGAGAAACACACCGCCCAGCACTGTCAAGGGTGAGGTCACAGTCAATAGACAGGAAAACTTTGGAACCCCCATCTCAGTGACTGTCCACTTCGCCTTCCGCATGATCGCAACGATCTTGGCGTACAAAATGAGACAGTGCAGCGCAAGCCAGAAGTCATCAACATTGGTAAGAACCCACGAGACAGTTCCATCAGGTTCAAGGCGGATGAACAAAGCAGGGTCAGCCTGAGCAGGAGTGAAACCTGCAATCCGAAGAAATCTACGCACCTCCTCGCACCACTTGCGAGGAGATTGCTTCAGCCCATACAGACTCTTGATCAGCTTACAGACCCAACCCCCAGGAACAACAAATCCCTGTGGTTGCTCCATATAAAGCTCTTCCTCCAAAACCCCATTCAGAAACGCAGTCTTGATATCAAGCTGCCTAGGAAACATCTTGTTGTGGACCATGCCAGCAAGCAAGGTCCTCAAGGTAGACTTTGAAGTCACAGGGGCAAAGGTCAGATCATAATCGAGCCCAGCCCGCTGCAAGAACCCCTTAGCAACTACCCGAGCATTCTGCCTCATTACTACCCCATTATCACCGTGCTTGAAGGAAAAACACCACCGATTCTTGATCGGAACCACTCCAAGTGGAAGCTTGACGAGCTGCCAAGTCCCGTGCGCATGCAGACTCTCCATCTCATCTCTCATGGCAAGGAGCCAGCCGTCCCTGTGGGGATTGGACTGATCCATGGCCTGTGTGTAAGAAATATCGGAGGAGGTAGAAATGTATGCAGGCAAGGTGAGTCCTGGAGCTTCTGACACAGGTTCAGGGGTATCTCCACCTGAAACCGAGCCAGAAGCTGAGGTTGCATCAAGAAATAGGGGGTTGTCGACAAGGTCGGAAGTAGGGGACGAGGATAACACTGCAGGATCAGGAGAGGGTGGGTATCGCACCAGCTCTCCGACAGGTGAAACAGGCAGTACAGGCAAATCAGGGACATTACTCGTGCGTGACCGGGGGGGGGTGTAACTAGCCCAGTCATCTCAGGAGCCTGGCCTGCTTGCCTGCGACTGCGAGTAACCCTAGATACAGGGGGGTCAAAGAATCTTTGCTGAGATGAAACAGGCTTGATAGGTGCAGCCAAGGCCACCCTATTCCAAACCGGGGAGTCTGGGACAACAGGGCCTAGGCCTCCTGATTGTCCAGTCCCTAAGGGAGTCACACATACTCCTACACCAGTTACCCCACCCCAACCGGGGGCAACCGTGCTCGTGGGTGACAAAATCTCAGTCGCTGCGGCCGTGTCCTCGGCTACCCCCCCTTGCTCCGAAGCGCGACTATCGTGAGCACGTGGGGTAGTCATGTAAGGAGGCACATCGTGCGGGTCCGCGGTAGGCTCAGGATGCCATCTGGATTGTACCTGCGGACCCCGACTCGGATAGTCCCCAATACCACCACCATCTTCTAAAGGACGCGAACTAGGGGAAAGGACCGGATGTCCACAGGAGGTCCATAAAGGAGGAGAAACTACCAAATCAGACCCCCCCCCACGACTCACTACTGTGGGAAACACGGCAGGTGCCTGGTTTCGGCTGCGAAGTTGCATATGGAAACCAGGACCAGACTCAGAGTCCGAATTGCGAAACCCTGAGTCAGACCCTGCCGTAGTCCCCACAGGCGAGTCAGATGGAGTTGGTGACGTCACCACCTCGGGCCCCAAACCGTTGACAACGGTGTCGGGACCGTCAAGTGAGAAATCACCGTCGAAGGGGTCCTGCCCAGGAACGGGGGCCGGGCCAGCCCCCTCATACCAGTCAACGTCACGTGACTCTATGATCCTATGCGAATCTGGCAGCCACAACTGCCAAGCCTTACTCACAGGCGCATACCCAATCATTTTCCCTCTAAGAGCGCGACCGTTTAGCTTCCCCTTGCGCGAGTCTTTGTCGAGTAGCTTAACATACCCAGTTGCACCAAAGATCCGAAGGAGAGAGACATCAGGGACTACACCAAAAAACCGCTCATAAGGAGTCCTACCGTCGAGGGTCGGAGTGCGATTGCGAACGTATGAAGCACAGCGAAAGGCATAGGGCCAGAAGCCATGAGTCATTATACTGTCTAGGAGCATTGTGCGGGCCGTAGCAGCCACCACCCCATTCATCCGCTCCGCGTTGCCGTTCTGCTGTGGGCAATACACACTACCAAGCTCGTGTCGAGCTTTGACCGACTTAAGGAAGTCTTCTACCTCGGCTGTGCAAAACTCTTTTGCCTGATCAGATCGCAGACACCCTAGAACTACCCCGACTAGCAAAGCCATCCAGGCTTTGAGAGTGTTGACTATCCAAAACGCGCTGTCGCCCTTAGTAACCATCGCAACGACGGCCTTCCAATTACTGTAATCATCGACCATGACCAAGAGGTAGTACTCACCTCTAAGGCCTTGGCTGAATGGTCCCATGAGATCCACATGGACAATCTCAAGGGGTGAGTGAGTCTTCCTCCTGGGCTCATGGTATGGCACACGTTTGGCCTTACCACGAGCACAGGCGTCACAAGGACTTTCCTTGAATTTGCTGATTTGAGATGATCGGCATACCAGTGACCAATGTTCCCTGAATGAGTTGTGACATAGCGGGAAAGCCTGGGTGGCCGAACCGTTTATGCCACAATTCAATGGGGGACATGGGTGGTATGCTGACATCTAGGTCAACACAAAGCAAGGAAGGAATCTCACCCACAATAGCATCAAACTGATAAACCCCGAGAGGGGAAACAGGGATCTGCCAAAGGGTCCTAGGCCCAATGGTAGCATGGCAGGTGTCAGAAGTGAAAGAGATTACGCAGGCAAGGTCTCTAGCAGTGGCACTAACGCTCAAAAGATTCACATGACAATCAGGCACATAGAGGCACTGTGTTAAGGTGATAGGGGCATCTAGCCACCTACTACTTAATACAATGGTCCCTATGCCTGTTGCCTGCTGAACCACCCCATCCCCAAACTTGACAGATGGTCCATTCGACACAAACTGGAAGGTTGAAAATAGGGCTTGAGAGCCAGTGATACAGCGACCCACCCCAGAATCAATGTGCACAATAACACGATCAGGGCTAAGAACAGCAAGAACATCAAACACTGTATCGGGAGCAGCAGACCAAGCGGTAAGCGCGTCAATCTGATTAGGAACATCTCACATCAACGAGTAGCCTGCCAGCTGGCTGACCAGGGCGTCAAACTCCACCCTAGACACAGGGGCTCCGCCTCCAGCAGGAGCTCCACGGCCTCCACCTCCACCTCGCCCTGCGTTGGCCGGGGGGGAGCGAGCGGGACGCAGATGCGGATACTTGGTCCAACAGGTGTCAACGAGGTGAGTGGTACTCTTGCAGTGGGTGCAGAGGAGAGCTCCAACTCGTCCACGACCCTGACCTCCGCCTCTGCCGCGACCGGGATTGTGACGTCCTGCACCCCGGCCACCAGCATTGGCATTAGCGACGTAACCTGGAACCACAGGAGGGGGAGGAGAGAGGGTCAGTGGTCGGTATTTTACGTATGTTGGGAAGAATGGTGAGGTAGGTTGCAAGCGCAAGTTGAGTCTCTCAGCACTCTCGTACATCTGCAAGACACTTGCATAAGACATCGATCCATTGGCCGCCATAACGGTCTGCTGGAGGGCTTGGAACCGAGCATGCCTAGCCCCCAGAATGGCAAGTTCTACTCCATCCTGTTCGGTGACTGGCTGTCCCCCCTCAATCAACTTAGCCGCCGACCTACGTAGCCTGTCAAACCATTGGGTAACAGTTTCAGTATCCGCCATGTACAAGGCGCGAAACTCAATAGCAAGCAAGTGGATGTGCTGTTTATTGTCAGCTGCGAGCCACCCCATCGCCTCGTCATAGATGGATTGGGCAGATGGGTGGTTTTCAAAGTGGAATTGCAGGGATTGATCAACCGTCAATAGGACATAGGCAAGCGCCTTGTCCAACACAATTTCATGCAACCGCGATTCCTCCAGAGTACGCAGGAAATCCCGCACATTCATTTTCCCGCGCACGCGCACGCTCCTGTTCGCTCACCCCCCCTACATCGCTCGACTCACCGCGTTGGGGGGCAGAGGGCGCAGCATCCTTGGATGTGCTGGCCTTACCCCCCGTCTCCTCGCCGCCTCCAGAGGTTCCAGACGTGGTCGGTTGCCGTTGCGTCGGAGCTGAGGAACCCTGCGGCACTGCCGGCGGTTCTCCAGACCGTTGACCAGAGTGAGCAGATGATGCTCCAGCTTGATGAGAGTCTCCAAAGTTGCCTCCCTGATGCTGAGAGGGGCCTGAGAGCCCGCATCCAATCGTCCATTCTGCGCCTGACGCCGGCTTGATAGTGCGCAGTGCAGCACTCAGGCCATGAAGGCGCAGGCCGTTCTTCATCCCGAAGTTCCATCGATCGACAGTTGTAGCCGTCAATAGAACTTGGTTGGGGGATAGTCCAATAGGTGCCATACATCGCGGAGGTGACGAAGCAGTGGTTAAGCGTCGAAGAGGGCTCACGACCTGTCGGAATAACACCGGATGGTGGATAGACGGATGAGGCTATGGATTCTCAAGGCAATATTTAAAGCGTGGGCTGGACTTAAGTCCAGCCTCCGGTCACCTAGGAGTTGAGGTTACGGGTTTAGGATTGCGGCTAAGTCCACGGACATGTGTACGCACTCACGCCACTGTCTGTGAGACTGACCTACCAGTCATCTAACTCTGACACACACAGACACACACACACACACTCACACACACGAAAGTATCTCCGATAATAAGAGGTAGGCTGCAAAGTGAGTTTCATCTGCGGTTACATTTGTTACAAAGCGTAGTTCATAAATAACATCAGCCAGAGGCAGGTCAAAGGAGTCTCAGGAGATACAACAGTGTGGGGCCAAAGGGGCCTCGGGCAGTGAAACACATCTCCATCCACCTGACACCCGCATAAAGTGCACTATTTGTCTAGCCTGATCCAGGTCAAATTGCCGGTAGCCTTGTGGGCAGCCGTCAAGAGGGCAGAGTGGCAGACCCCCCAAGTTTTGGTTTTGTCCCTATCAGGCGAATGGATAATTCTCAACAATGTGACTGCATGTTTGCTGCATGTCTTGTACACCATCCACAGCTCTTTACTTCAGCACTCTGCTCCAAAACAACGAGGGCTCGGGCTTCTTGTTGTTTGAGCTGCCAACTGCTGACTCGGGTTGTTTTTGCTTGTCTAGCCCCGGCCTCAGCCCTGGCCTTGACCTTCACATTTATTTTCATCCGTTGCTTTAAACAAGCGCGGATTCCTGCTGCTTGAGCTTCCAACTGCTAAGGGCGTGTTTCCAGTGGACCAAATAGTTCAACTGTGGGCGCCAGCGTGGCACGAGTGTTTCCAGTGGGCACAGTTCAACTTCAACAGTTCAACTTTTCGCCGATGTGGCACGCCAGGTGGGCAGCCACGTCAGGGTTTGTCCGTCGCCCTCCCCCCTCAACAGTTCAACTGTTGAGCAATCCCGACCCCCCCCCCCCCCCCCTGTTCGGGATTGCTCAACAGTTCAACTATTTTGGGGGGAGGGCGGTGGACAATTTCGAGGGAGGGCGTTGGACAAAATCACAAAAGTGATACAGCAGCGAGCATCTTCGCAGATTCTCCCCGAGATCTGTCAACACGCCCCGAGTTGCGAGTAATTGGGAGCCAATTTCAAGTTGGATGGGTGAAGACATGAAAGAAAGGCGGGAATTAACCAGTTCGAATGACGATAGCGAGAGCCACAGATTCGACCGAAATCTCAATCTGTCCACCCGGTCCGTTCGACCGGACGGAGCAGATGCAGAAGCGGCAGCGGCAGGAGGAGCAAGAGAACAGATGGAAGTGAAGAGCGCAGCGAAATAATACACTGGCGGTAGTAAGCGGTGGATGCGGTGATTTGAGGAAACTTCGAGCAAGCTGCATGCACTTGCAGCGAGGGGGGCAGGGGACCAGAACGCGCTTGAGGGGCAGCCGTGATGACAAGGCACTTCTTGAGGTTTTAGGGCCCAGCTCAGCACTCGAACTTGAACTGTAGGGTTGAGTGGTCTACTATACACAGTTGAACCTGGTCGGTTGAGTGGTGGTTGGTTGGTTGGTGGATGTGTGGGTGGGTGTGGCTTGGTTTCTTTGTTGGTTGATTGATTGGTGTATTGTGTGTTCTGGTCATGTGGTATGTGTATAAGCTGCAACCAACATTGTAACACCCACATTGTAAGTCCCCATTGCAACCCACATTGTAACTTACATTGGAATCACCTAATGCACCCCACATTGTTACTCCCCATAACAATCCACATTGAAAACCCCACATTGTAAGTCCCCATTGCAACCCACATTGTAACCCCCACATAGTTACCCTCACATTCTTACCCTCACATTGTTACACCTCTAATGCAACCCACACTGTAACACCCCACAATTTTACCCCCTAATGTACCCCACATTGTAACCCCCCACATTGTTGCCCCTATAATGCAACCCACATTGTAACTCCCACATTGTTATCCCCTAATGCACCCCACATTGTAACACCCCACATTGTTATCCCCTAATGCATCCCACATTGTAACACCCCACATTGTTATCCCCTAATGCACCCCACATTGTAACACCCCACATTGTTATCCCCTAATGCACCCCACATTGTAACACTCCACATTGTTATCCCCTAATGCACCCCACATTGTAACACCCCACATTGTTACCCCCACATGTTTACCCCTCTAATGCACCCCACATTGTAACACCCCACATTGTTACCTCCTAATGCACCCCACATTGTAACCCCCACATTGTTATCCCCTAATGCACCCCACATTGTAACCCTCAAATTGTTACCCACTCTAATGTAACCCACATTGTAACACCCCACATCGTGACCCTCAAATTGTTACCCCCTCTAATGCAACCCACATTGTAACACCCCACATTGTTATCCCCTAATGCACCCCACATTGTACCCCCCCACGTTGTTACCCCCAAATTGCTACCCCTATAATTTAACCCACATTGTCACCCCACACATTGTCACCCCCTAATGCATTCCACATTGCTACCCTCATATTGTTACCCCCACATTGTTACCCCCTCAAATGCAACCCACATTGTCAACCCCCTAATGCACCCCACATTGTTACCCTCACATTGTAACCCCCCACATTGTCACCCCCACATTGTTACCCCTCTAATGCAACCCACATTTTTACCCTCTGCCTACAGATCATGCATCGCCTGGCTCGTCTTGAGAGGGATTTGGCTGAAGAGAGGATGCGGAGGCAGGAGGCGCAGAGTGAGATGGAGGCCATACTGCAGAGAGTTGGCACACCCTCTGACTAGTTAGGAGATAGAATGGGATGGAGCTCCTTGAATGGACAAAATCTCTCTCTCTCTCTCTCTCTCTCTCTCTCTCTCTCTCTCTCTCTCTCTCTCTCTCTCTCACACACACACACACACACACACACACACGCAGTGAGATGGAGGCAATACTGTAGGGAGTAGAGGTACCCTCTGACCAGTGAGAAGAGGACGCAGAGGCTGGAGGCGCAAAGTGAGTTGGATGCAATACTGCAGAGAGTAGGCACACCCTTTGACTAGTGCTTTCTTTTCAGCTATGAGCAGCAGTTTCTAGGCAGCTCCCCTGACTGGCTATTCGGCCAAACCTGGCACAACCTCAAGCACCTTGATGCTGTCATAATCAGCTGTCCAGAAGTGCTGGAATAGTTCAGGGCAGCCCAACGGCCGGCTCAGGGAGCTGCCTAGAAGCTGCGATGAAAAGCCGAAAAGAATAAGTTATATGCAGCGTTTCAAGCGACGCTAAAAATTGGCGGAGCGCCAGGTGAAAACAGAGGAGAGTTAGTTACGAGACCGTTGGCTGACGTGTCAGGCTTTGTCTTGGTTAGACGGATGGTCGATCAGTCGGTCGGACGGACAAATGGGTAACCCTGGGGGCTCCCGCCCCCTTGAAGAGGGGGCTCCGCCAAAAACCTGCCTCTGACTAGTCATAGAGCAGGGTAGCCTGTTACAGTAAATCTTGTCTTGACTGATAACGAGTACGAAGGTACAGCTAGCGCCGCTAAGTCCAAGATACAGTTACTGCAAAGAGTCGGGAGGCCCTCTGTCAAGTAAGATTATAGCTTTTCTTTTCGGCTATGCGCACCAGCTTCTGGGCAGCGTCTCTCTCTCTCTCTCTCTCTCTCTCTCTCTCTCTCTCTCTCTCTCTCTCTCTCTCTCTCTCTCTCTCTCTTCCTCTTCCTCTTCCTCTCCCTCTTCCTCTTCCTCTCTCCCTCTTCCTTTCCCTGTCCCTCTCCCTCCCTCCCTATCTTGCTCGCACACAAACACTGAAATGTGTGCATGTACATATGCTTTATGTTGAAATCAGGCAAAAGGTGCGGGGTTTGAATCCCTACGGGTGCGCCTTAGTGTTCGCGGTCGCTGTCAATCGCCATGGTAGCACTGTCCAGGTTAAGTAGCAGCCTGTTCTCTGCCGCCGTAAGACAGGGCATATGCTTTCATTGTAGTATTCACTGCAGCCACCACACTGCCAACATAATGTGAAGATGTCTAGTTGAACATTTATGCGTCAAACTGATTAAGCTCATGGTTAGTATTGATGTATTATAATTTAAGGGATGGCCTCTCCCGGATGCAAATGCGTTCCCTTATTCTGGGGCATTGTTTTTTTTAGCGCGGCGCGTCACAAATTGAGCAACTCGGTGCGACGCGCTGCCCCCCGTTCACCCCGTGGCTCCGCGCTCCGCCTTAACCATGCCACGCCACAATCCCAATTTTTAGTGCGACGCGACACAAATTGATAATCAGGCCTGCGTCACAACCTTTGCTGCACAACTGGACCTACAGAAAGCTGGGAAACTCACAGTGATTCTGGGTTTTTACTGTACTAGGGAATTGCGATGTGCACTCCTGTATTAATTGATAGATAGTGCACTGAAGATAGTGCACCTGGACTATTGAGTATTGACTGATTATGTGAATATATCATGTTCATATATCATGTTCATATATCATGAATATATCCTGTTCATATGACTATAGCTAGCTCCGGCTTACGTTGTGGTGTCCTTAATTCCACGTCCTGTGAGTGACTGCGTTACACGGATGTAACAATTTCAATTTCAATACGTGAATATATCATTGTAGCTTTGTCTGAAGCTGGCCTTTCATAAATGGTATATGACTAGGGAACGGCAATAAAAAATCATATGAAATCATCTGATGCCTGCAGTCTGGCTAGGCTTAAGTTACCAGTTATATACAATATCATATGATAGTATGCTCTACTTTGGCCAACATCATATGATATGCTGATCCCTTTATATGACAGCAGGTGTTAAAAACAAACAAAAGATAACGCCTGGAGGGGCGTGGTGTTAAGGGGACCCTCCCGTACGCCGCAGCTGGGGAAAGTCACCATGGCAGACATAGTAAGTGTCACCCTCCAGGCGGGAGGGACTCCTTCATGCGACGTGTGGCAAGAATGCTGGTACAGGAGGCGATAGATTCTCTGTGCAGCTTCGAGATGAGTTTGTCTACGTGTTCGCGACTGATCCCTAAGGTGGAGAGATTGGTAATAGTTGTGATTGGTATGGTTCTAGTGGTACCTATTGTGAAGACTAGACCAGGTGCTGGGGAGCAGGTGTTACAAATTAAGGGCGCCTGGAGGCGCGTCCCGAATGAAATGATTCGGATCCTTAATTCAATGTATTTTAATAAATTGCATTTAATTGCATTTGATGTTGTGTTATTTTAATTCGACTTCTTCCTTTCCATTTAATTTAATTAACGTGATTTGAATGCATGTAATTGCTTTAAATTGTATCAATTCGAACAGGATAAATTTGAAGGGCGCCTGGAGGCATTAAATTAATTGAATTCCAATGAATCGATTGATGATTTAGCATTGTTAAGTATAAAGTGACGAAAAAGAGAATTGTTGAAGGGTTGTTGATTTTTAAGCAGTATTGTACGTTTCTGTAATGTAATGAAATGCGTGTATGTAGATTGACTTTTTTGTAAAGAATTTGATGCAAGAAAAAATAGGCCAATCAGGTATGTCGTTGATTTTACGGAATTTGTACAAGGTATTGCATGTTTCGGCCCAGCCCAGACGTGAGCGGTATGTCCCGTCCTCCTGAACGGGCTTTTGACCAGCGGCAGGTGGCGTGGCTTGCCCCCGTCACTGCCCCCGCCCGGTGGCCACCGCCCCTGCCCCACGCACGGCCCTGAGGTGGGGTCCGTGGGCTAATTATAGCTTAAGTGCCCTAGGGGAATGTTTCGTCCATTGTGATGCTTACATGTTTCGCCTCAAATTTTTGACCACAATTCTGCTCCCAAACCTATGTTTGCGCACTTGTTTAAGTGGTTCAAATTTGAAATGTTAGCTCAAAACACCCTGCAATCAAATTGTGAACCGTTAATTGTAGCTATTTGGCCCAACCTGAGCTTCTTTTCATGAATTGCGATGCTCATATGTGCTCTGGTCAGAATTTGTCCGGTATAAATAAGTCTTATAATTTATCAAAAATATAGAATGTTCAATTTTTTTTATGTTTTTCATAAAACCTGAAAATTTGGTTTGTGACACACTAACTAACTAACTAACGGACGGACATTTTTATGGGGCTAATCCCTCTTCAAATAAAGGGCGCCTGGAGGCGCGTCCCGAATGAAAATGTTTTAATTAATCTGTATTTAATTAAAAATTTAATTGTACAATTTTATTATTGTATAATTGTTTAATTAGATAAATAAATTGTATTAATTAATGAATAATAAGATTAAAATGAATTAATCAAATTCTGTTAAATTGTTTGATTAATTATAAGTTATTAATTAATTAATTAAATTACATTTAATTAATTATCAATTAAATTTAATTGTATTAATTAGTTAATTAATTAATTAATTAAAATTGATTTAATTAATTTGATAGAATCAAAATTGTGTTGTATTGACTTGAATTGAATGCATTTAATTGATTTGAATTATATTCATTTGAATTCAATATATTTGGATTTAGTTTAATTGAATCGATGGATGTAGCTTCATTTCTGAACAATTGATATTTTGTAGGGTTGTTAAATTTGAAGGAGTATTAAACGTTCCTGGACTGTCTTGTAGATGGACTTTAATTGCAAGCAGTTGATGCTCAGGAAATGTAACCAATTAGAGGTATACCTGAATTTATTCGGTCAGCCGCATACAAGCTTGATGTGGCTTCATTCCCCACATTTATGGCAATTCCTTCGGGACCCCCAGGACACAAGCCGCTTGTTGCCTAATACAATATCGTATTACGATTTTGCAGTGTGATTTGCGGTCGGACACGTGTTTTGCCAATGAGGTTGTAAAGTCGGCTGGGCGTGTCCCTGGCGGGCGTAGGATTGAACACATAGTCTCGACAGCCTGGACACGTGGCATCTGAATTATGGTAAACCGCTGGCATTCAAACCACTAAGCAACTAAACCCTGGACACATTAGAAGTCACGGGCAGGACATGGGGCAAATAGTCGAGAAATAGTTGATATGCAGAGTGCGAGAAAGTGAGAGGAGGGAGGCTGGGAGTTTCAAAAGTAGTGGAGTAAGTAGGTCCTCATAGCAGAATAAGCTACATAACATTTGAAAACTTTTGAGAAGGATCATGACCGCTGCAATGCTGATATCTCTAGTCATGCGCACTCCAACTACGAGCCAACTGTTTGGGTGCAGAGTTTGCGTGGATCAGCAGCACAGATGGAGAGAGACAAACTAATGTACAATGAGACACGTGGAACCTAGGGGGGTCATCAGAGGCCTAAAGCATACATACTACATATATAATATATATAAACCATGACATGCCATGCTATGGTGCACCATGCCATACCATACCAATATACTATGCAGGTAGGTACAAACCATACCATGCTATGCTACACCATGCAATACCACACCATTAGACATTGTATCATGCATGCTGGAATACACCATACCATGCCATGCTATACTACACCATGCCATAGCACACCCTACTACCATGATAACATGCATGTAGGTTTAAACCATACCATGCCATGCTACACCATGCCATACCACACCAATATACCTTTGTATCATGCATGTTGGTATAACCCATAACATGCCATGCTATGCTGCACCATGAGAGACCATACCAATATACCATGCTATGCCACACCATGTTATACGACAACATACTACCAAGTTACCATGCAAGCAGGTATAAACCATAACATGCCATGCTACGCTGCACCATGTCATACCATATCAATAAACCATGGATGTAAGTACAAATCATACCATGCTATTCTACCCCATACCATATGACACCATTATGTGTGGTGTGATGTGGTAGGTTGAGGTGTGTTTTGGTGTGATTTGGTGTGTTTTGGTGTGATTTGGTGTGTTTTGGTGCGTTGTGTTGTGTTATGCTGTGTTGTTGTGAGTTGCGTTGTGGTGTGGTGATTTGTGTTGTGTGTTGTGTTGTGGCATGTCGATTTGTGCCGTGTCATGTGGTGTGGTGTGGTGTGGTGTGGTGTGGTGTGGTGTGGTGTAGTATAGTGTAGTTCGGTGTGGTGTGGTGTGGTGTGATGAGGTGGGGTGTAGTGTAGTGTAGTGTGGTGTGGTGTGGTGTGGTGTGGTGAGGTGAGGCATGGTGTGGTGTGGTGAGGTGAGGCATGGTGTGGTGAAGTGTGGTGTGATGTGGTGAGGCTTAGTGTGGTGTCGTGTGTTGTGATGTGGTGTGGTGTGGTGTGGCTATCATGTCGTGTTGTTTTGTGTCGATTTGTGTTGTGGTATGGTGTGGTGGGCGGTGTTGGTGTGTGGTTGAGGAGTGGTGTGGGTGGTGTGGTGTGTTGTGTGCGTGTGTGGTGTGGTGAGATGTGAGTGTGTGGCGTGGTGGGAGTGGATATCATGTCGTGTTGTTTGTGTTCGTTTGTTGTTGTGGTTATGGATGGTGCGGGTATCTGGTGGGTGGTGTGGTTGTGGTGTGGTGTTGTGGTGTGGTGTGGTGTGGCGTGTTCAGGTCGTGTTCTTGTGTCGATATGTGTGGTTTTGGATTAGTATGGTTGTGGTGTGGGGCGTTTGTGGTGTGGTAGTGGTGTTGGTGTGGTGTGGGGATGTGTGGGGATGTGTGTGGTGATTGTGTGGTTGCAGGGTTGGTGTGGTGGTGGTCGTGGTGTGGTGTGGTGGCGGCTGTGGTAGTGGTGAGGTTGTTGCGAGGGCAATCATGTAATTGTTGTCTTGTGTAAGATATGTGGTGTTTGGGTAGTGGGTATGGTGTGGTGAGGTGAGGTGTAGTGATGTATGTGGGTTGGGGGAGTGAGGTGTTATTTTAGTTGTGATTGGTTGTGGTGAGGTGTGTGGTGTGGTTGTTTTGAGGTGTGTTGTGTTGTGTTGTGTAGTGATGGTTGTGTTGTGGTGGGCGCGGTATGGATGCGGTTGCATGTGGTGTGGTTGTGGTGTGGGGTGGGTGGTGTGGTGGGGTGTGGTGTGGGAGTATGGGTGTGGTGAGGCGTGGTGTGGAGAGGAGTAGGCATGTGTGGTCTGGTAAGGTGTGGTGTGGTGGGTGTGGTGATGGTGGTGTGTGGTGTGTGGTGTGTGTTGTGGTGGTGGTGTGGTGGGCTGTGTGTGTGGTGTGGGAGTGGTGTGGTGTGGTGTGGTGCTGTGTGGTGTGGTGTGGTGTGTTTGGTGTGGTGTGGTTGTTGTTGTGGTGTGGTGTTGTTTGGTGTGGTGTCAGGTGTGGTGTGGGTGGGTGTGTGATGTGGGCTGTCCTAATGGTGAAGTGTAGGTGATGGTTTGTGGTGTGGTGTGGAGTGTTGCGTGGCGTATCATGTTGGTTGTTTGTCCCAATTTGTGTCGTTTTGTGGTGTGGTGTGGTGTGGTGCGGTGTGGTGTGGTGTGTTGTGGTGTGTGGTGTTGTGTTGTGTTGTGGTGAGGTGTGTGGTGTGGTGCGGTGCGGTGTGGTGTGGTGTGGTGTGGTGTGGTGTGGTTTGGTGTTGCGTGGCGTATCATGTCATGTTGTTTTGTATCGATTTGTGTCGTTGTATGGTGTGGTGTGGTGCGGTGTGGTGTGGTGTGGTGTGGTGTGGTGTGGTGTGTGGTGTTGTGTTGTGTTGTGTTGTGTTGTGTTGTGTTGTGTTGTGTTGTGTTGTGTTGTGTTGTGTTGAGGTGTGTGGTGTGGCGATGTGATGTGATGTTTGGTGTGGTGTGGTGTGGTGTGGTGTGGTGTGGTGTGGCGTGTCATGTCGTGTTCTTTTGTGTCGATATGTGTGGTTTTGTGTAGTAGTATGGTGTGGTGTGGTGCGTTGTGGTGTGGTGAGTGGTGTGGTGTGGTGTGATGTGTGGTGTGATGTGGTGTGGTGAGGTGTGGTGCAGTGTGGTGTGGTGTGTGGTGTGGTGTGCTATGGTGTGGTGTGCTGTGGTGTGGTGTGGTGTTGCGAGGCGTATCATGTCATGTTGTTTTGTGTCGATTTGTGTTGTTTTGTGTCATGGTATGGTGTGGTGTGGTGCGGTGTGGTGTGTGGTGTTCTTTTCTGTTGTGTTGTGTTGTGGTGAGGTGTGTGATGTGGTGTTTTGAGGTGTGTTGTGTTGTGTTGTGTTGTGTTGTGTTGTGTTGAGGTGTGGTGTGGTGTGGTGTGGTGAGGCGCGGTATGGTGCGGTGCAGTGTGGTGTGGTGTGGTGTGGTGTGGTGCGGTGTGGTGTGGTGTGGTGTGGCGTGGTATGGTGTAATGGGGTGTGGTGAGGCGTGATGTGGCGAGGTGTAGGCTGTGTGGTCTGGTAAGGTGTGGTGTGCTAAGGTGTGGTGTGGTGTGGTGTGGTGTGTGGTGTGGTGTGTGGTGTGTGGTGTGGTGTGTGGTGTGGTGAGGCGTGGTGTGGTGTGGTGTGGTGTGGTGTGGTGTGGTGTGGTGTGGTGTGGTGTGGTGTGGTGTGGTGTTGTTTGGTGTGGTGTGGTGAGGTGTGGTGTGGTGTGCTGTGGTGTGGTGGTGGCTTGGTATGGTGAAGTGTGGTTGTGGTGTGTGTGGAGTGTGGTTGGAGTGGTTCTGTGGTGGTGTTGAGTGGCGTTAGTGTGTTGTTTTGTGTCAATTTGCTGTAGTTTGGTGTAGTGGTATGGTGTGGTGTGGTGTGTGAGCGTTAGGCTGTGGTGTGGTGTGGGTGTTGGTGTTGGGTTGTGTTGATGGTGAGGCTGGTGGTGTGTGAGGTTGAGTGAGGGGCGGTTGAGGTGAGGTTGAGGATGAGGTTGCGGTTGTGGTGTGGGTGTTGTGTGTGTATAATGGGGTGTGGTGGGCGTGGTGTGGAGAGGTGTAGGACTGTGTTGTTTGGTAAGGTGTTGGTGTGGTGTGGTGTGGTTGTGTGGTGGTGTGTGGTGTGGTGGGGTTGTGGTGTTGGTGTGGTGGTGGTTGTGGTTGTGGTGTGGTGTGTGGTTGAGGAGTGGTTGTGGGTGGTGTGTGGGTGTGGTGTGTGTGGTTGTGGTGTGGGTGGTGTTATCTTGGTTGGTGGGTGGGGTGTGTGTGGTGTGTGTGGAGTGTGGATTTGTGGTGTGGTCGGTATGCGTGAAAGTACTGTGGTGTGTGGTGTGGTGATGGAGGGGTTGGTATGTGGGTTGCGTGGAATATAATGTCGGGTTGTTTTGTGGCACATTTGTGTCGTTTGTGTCGTGGTATGGTGTGATGGTGTGGTGATGGTGTGGTGTGTGTTGTGGGGCGGTGTGGGTGTGGTGTTTGTGTTGTGGTGAGGTTGTGTGGTGTAGGTGTTGTGAGGGGTGCCGTGCGGTGCGGTGATGCGGTGTGGTGTGGTGGGGGGTGGTTGGTGTGGTGTGGGGTGTGTGGTTTGGTGTTGCCGTGGAGTATCAATGCATGTTGTTTGTACCGATTTGTGCGTTGTGTCGTTGTATGGGTGTAGGTGTTGGTGTGGCTACGGTGTTGGGTGGTGTGTGGGTGTGGTGTTGTGTGTGTTGTGTTGTATGTGTTGTGTTTGTGTAGTGTGTGTGGTGATGTGATGCGATGTGATGGATGTGATGTGATGTGATGTGAGGGATGGTGAGTGTGATGGGGGGCTGGGGAGGGGGTGTGGGATGCCTGGGCGTTCATGTAGTGTTCTTGTGTTCGATATGTGGGGTTTTGTGTATCACGTAGTTATCGGTGTGGTTGTGGTGCGTTGTGGTGTGGTTGTTGTGAGTTGTGGTGTGGTGAGTGGTGTGGTGTGTGTGGTTGTGTGATGTGTGGTGTGAGTGGTGTGGTGAGGTGTGGTGTGCAGGTGTGGTGGGGTGTTGTGGGTGTGGTTGTGCTTTGCTATGGGTGGTGTGCTGTGTGTGGTGTGGGTTGAGAGGGTATCATGTTAATGTTTTTGTGTCGATTTGTGTGTTTTGGTCATGGTATGGTTGTGTGTGGTGCGGTTTTGTGGTTGTGGTGGTGTGGTTTCTTTTCTGTTGTGTTGTGTTGTGGTGAGGTGGTGATGGGTGTTTTTTGAGGGTTTTGTTGTGTTGTGGTGTGTTGTGTTGAGGTGTGGTGTGGTGTGGTGTGGTGAGGAAGGTATGGTGCGGTGCAGTGTGGGTGGTGTGGTGGAGGTCATGGGGTGGTGTGGTGTGGTGTTGGTATGGTGTAATGGGGTATGTGTGGGAGGAGGGAAAGGTGGAGAGGTGTGGATGTGTGTTGGTAGGTGTGGTGTGGCTAAGGTGTGGGTGGTGTTGGTGTGGGGTGGTGTGTATGGGGTGGTGTGTGTGGATTGTGGGTGGTGGTGTGGTGTGGTGGTGTGGTGTGGTGAGCGTGTGGTGTGGTGTGGTGTTGTGGTGGTGTGGTGGTGTGTGTGTGTCTTGGTATGGTGAAGTGTGGTGTGGTGTGGTGTGGAGTGGTTTGGTGTGGTGTTGCGTGGCGTATCATGTCGTGTTGTTTTGTGTCCATTTGTGTCGTTTGGTGTCGTGGTATGATGTGGTGTGGTGTGGTGCGGTGTGGTGTGGTGTGGTGTGTGGTGTTGGGTTGTGTTGTGGTGAGGTGTGTGGTGTGGTGAGGTGCCGTGCGGTGCGGTGTGGTGTGGTGTGGTGTGGTGTGGTGTGGTGTGGTGTAGTGTGGTGTGGTGTGGTGTGGTGTTGCGTGGCGTATCATGTCATGTTGTTTTGTATCGATTTGTGTCGTTTTGTGTCGTTGTATGGTGTGGTGTGGTGCGGTGTGGTGTGGTGTGTGGTGTTGTGTTGTGTTGTGTTGTGTTGTGTTGTGTTGTGTTGTGGTGAGGTGAGGTGTGTGGTGATGTGTGGTGTGGTGTGGTGTGGTGTGGTGTGGTGTGGTGTGGTGTGGTGTGGTGTGGTGTGGTGAGTTGTGGTGAGTTGTATTGTGTTGTGTCGTGTCGTTTTGTGTCCTTTTGTGGCGTGTTATGTCGTGGTGTGGTGATGTGTGGTGTGGTATGGTGTGGTGATTTGTGAGGCCAAACACACAAACTAACAACTGGTTGCACATGCACTGCCAAACAGCACAGTTCATCCCATATACACACACCTGGCCATCCATGCACTATAAGACAACCCCAGGCACATGCACACACATCTGGCTACACATGCACTGCCACACAGATTTTTCCGTACACAGTTACACACACCTGGTCATCCATGCACTACAAGATAATCCATGGACAAACACAACCCAATCAGACACTCACGCACACACACACCAGGCCATCCATGCACTACAAGACAACCCCATGCACACATTTACACATACCCAGACACTCACACACGCACACACAAGGGGCTACGCATGCACTGCCACACCGCCCTACTTACGTACACACACACCTCGCCATCCCCATGCACTAAAAGACAATCCCATTGACACAAACAATACACTCAGGCACTCACCCACACACACTGGCTATCCATGCACTACACCATGCACTCACACACACTGGCTATCCATTCACTACCCCATGCACACACACAAACACACTCAGACACACCTTGAACACACACATAACTGGCTATCCAACTGCAGCACAACCCAAACACAACTACTGAAGCACGAATAAATATCACGCACTACAACACCACATAACACGATCGCAATCATCTTCTCATTAACACCATCAGTACTAACAATCTCACCATGATCATCATCATCACTCCTACAATTAGAATCATCTATGTCACAACCATCACTTCATACTACACCAATATACCATGCATGTAGGTACACATCATACAATGCTATGCTACACCATGCCATGCCCCACTATTATACCATTGTACCATGCATGTTGGTATAAACCATAACATGCAGTGCTATGCAGCACCAGGCCATACCATACTAATCTACCATTGTACCATGCATGTAGGTATAAACCATTCAATGTCATGCTATTCTGCACCATGCAGTACCATACCAAATTTACCATGCAGGTAGAGCAAGGGGTGGTAGCATGATCCTTCCCATGTTGTCTCGGCTGCATGCGAAGCAGGGAACCGCGCGCGCTTAATGAGGCGATGGGCGACTATCAGAGTTGAACTGAGGGGGGCATCAAGAATTGCGAAGAATTGGTTCAAAGACAAGTCCTAGGCGCGTGTCGAAAGCTAATAATTGAGAAACTTCAACTGAATAAGCCTGCGAGAATGGGCAAGGAGGGAAAACGAGCGAAGAGCGGGTCCCTGGCTATCACAGGCCGCCTGCCAGGGAGGGGTAACGTATGGCGCGGTGGCGTGGTCCATTTCGCCTCGGCAATACAAATGGGGGCGGCTTGGCCCATGCGAATGATGGTACCTCCATAGTTTGCAACTCGAAAGTCGCTGGTGCTTAATTCCAAGCTCCGCAAGGGTGTGAGCTGGATATGTTATCGTTGCCCATGAAATTGTTCATTGTGCAAGCTCTCGAGGCTGGAAACATGAACATTACGTGATTTTGAAGTGCACAGTACATATCCGTAGGCCCACCCCACGCACCCGTCCCACCCCACGCACGGCCCTGCGGCTGAGTTGTGGGTGAAGTCCGTGCTAATAATAGCTCAAGTGCCCCAGGGGAATGTTTCGTCCATTGTGATGCTTGCATGTTTCGCCTCGATTTTTTGACGACAATTCCATTCCCAAACCTATGTATGCGCACATGATTGGCTGGTACAAATTTGAAATGATGACAAATGTTACCCAATAATTGTCGCTTTTGGCCCAAAAAGCACAAACCTTAGCTCCTTTTCTTGAATTGCGATGCTCATAAGTGGTCCCTTGAGAATATCTCCGGTATCAATAAGTCTTATAATTGGGATATCTTATATAATGTTTTGTTTTTTTGTGATTTGAAGTGAAACCTGAAAAGTAGGTTGTGACACACGGACAAACAAACAAACACACAAACAGTTTTGACAGGCTAATCCCTCAATCATAAAGGGCGCCTGGAGGCGCGTCCCGAATGAAAATGTCTTATATTTGGGATATCTTATATAATGTTTCGTTTTTTTGTGATTTGAAGTGAAACCTGAAAAGTAGGTTGTGACGGACACACACACACACGGACATTTTTGACAGGCTAATCCCTCAATCAAAAATAAATTTTTTCATTCGGGTATTTTTGTAATTTTTTTCATTCGGGTAAAATCTGGAGATTTTTTTCATTCGGGTACTTGTAACAATCTAGTAGTCATGCAAGACGGCAGCAATTCACTGTTGGGCCAGCATTGCTGGGTATGCGTGCCCACCCATTTACAGTCTGGTGCTCTTCTCAGTAGAAATTGAAATTGAAATTGTTACATCCGTGTAGAACCGTTACTCACAGGACGTGAAGTTAAGGACACCATAGCGTAAGCCGGAGCTAGCTATAGTCACCGTTCTTCTCAGTATAATATTCGTATCCTGGCTGTAACTTTCTCGCCTCACTCACCCGTCAGCGGGATGTACAAAATAACGTTCTTGAACTTGAACTTGGTTACATAGCTCCAGCCAGCAATTTGGCTGCTCGCCGTCTTTGGCAGTAAAAAACATTATTTCCTGGGAAATGAAGTGAATGCGAACCATACGAAAATATATAAACTGAACATACTAATAGCTCCTGAAACATGTTAATAATGGTCTTCCAAAATGCCGTTGTTGAGGCAAGAAGGGTCGATTGAAGCTGATTAAAGGAAGGAAAAATTGTAACATACTCCAGCATACTCAGCAAAAATCAATGCCTAGACCATACAGCGCCGGAGCAGCTCTAAGGTTTATAACAGCGAGATTTAGAAAAAAAACCAGAACCTGTCGATAGAGAGAGGAAATTGTTACCTACTCAGCAAAAATCAATGCCGAGACTGAACAGCGCCGGGGCAGCTGGACGGTTTTATAACAGTGAGGGTACGATATATGACAGACCTCGGAACCTGGTCCAGGACTTCTGGAGGTAAACTCCAAAAAGCGAATGAAAATAAAATTATATCCACCAGAAAAAAAGGAGGGGGGCATAGAGATCTTCAAAGGCGGCCTTAATACCCCCTATCTAATAAAGGGAATAAGGGATATCATTTTGATAACCTGCTTCACAAGGTTTGCCGATGTGTGTGTGTGTGTGTGTGTGTGTGTGTGTGTGTGTGTGTGAGAGAGAGAGAGAGAGAGAGAGAGAGAGAGAGAGAGAGAGAGAGAGAGAGGAGAGAGAGAGAGAGAGAGAGAGAGAGAGAGAGAGAGAGAGAGAGAGAGAGAGAGAGAGAAAACTCGTTACATAAACTCATCAAATCACTGCCGAGACTATCAGCATGAATTGCGGTGCTCTCACGCGTTTTATGACTTGGTGACTACTTATGTACTTCCTTAGGACTATCGGCTCTGCCAGTACTGTGTCAGCTTCCCGTAGGCTGTGTCATCCTTCATGGCACAGTGACAGCTTCCTGTTGGCTGCGTCACCGGTTCCACTGACACGCGCTGTCTAGCCTGTACCCTGTTAGGTTCCAGGCTGCGTCCCCTTTCACCGCTGGTGCCCCTAGGTGGGTCTCCAGTGCTTGTAACGTTATTCTCGTCTCCGTGTATAGATTGGCGCGTCTGTTCCGCTGCAAGCATCTCTGTCCACTCTACGGAGTGTATTAAAGCTGATAGAGACAGAACAGCAGCACAGCCTGCCGACCATCAAATTTTATAACACGGAAGAACGAGGGTTTTTAAGGCACCCCCACAAACGTGAAAACTAACTAGGTGAAGTCAAAAAAACGAAACAAAGTAGAGGCGGAAAGAAGAGCGGAAAGGAGAGCGTGAAGGGAAGGGATGCCGAGGCAGGCAATCCAGAGCACCAAGCCCAACAAACACAAAAGAAGAGGGCTGAGCCCAAAGAGCTAATAACTAATCAAGGGCACGCGCTAAGAGCACCTTAATATGCAGCGATAACGCCCTTAAAAGAAAATAAGGTGAGAGGATATATATAAAACAAGGTGAGAGAGAGGATATAGTTACATACTCAGCAAAAATCAATGCCGAGACTGAACAGCGCCGAGGCAGCTGGACAGTTTTATAACAGTGAGGGTTTGGGCAACATACCCCTCAGAACCTGGTCCAGGAGGTGACCTCCAAAAAAAGCGTACGAAAGAGCAAATAAAAGGCTCGACAATGTGATTACAATGGGTAAATGACAAGGTTTTGATAACCTGTTTTACAAGGCTTTAAGATATTTAATCCTAATTTTCGGCGACCCGGTATCGATTCCGCCATAGTCTAGTTGGCCTAGGATACTCGGCTCTCACACGCTCCATCCTGCAGGACATTGTACCCGAGTGACCCGAGTTCGAATATCGGTGGCGGAATATTTGTCCACGAAGCTTGTCGTGCAGTCTCACGTAGCGACTCATCGATCGAGCTGCATGGGTCCATGTGTATGATGAACCCTACGGGTTCGGCTTGCAAAATTGCATTTGGACCGCACCAACTGACGTTTGCATACGGTAGGCATCCCACTAAGGGCGTGTTTCCAGTGGACCAAATAGTTCAACTGTGGGCGCCAGCGTGGCACGAGTGTTTCCAGTGGGCACAGTTCAACTTCAACAGTTCAACTTTTCGCCGATGTGGCACGCCAGGTGGGCAGCCACGTCAGGGTTTGTCCGTCGCCCTCCCCCCTCAACAGTTCAACTGTTGAGCAATCCCGAACACCCCCCCCCCCCTGTTCGGGATTGCTCAACAGTTCAACTATTTTGGGGGGAGGACGGTGGACAATTTCGAGGGAGGACGTTGGACAAAATCACAAAAGTGATACAGCAGCGAGCATCTTCGCAGATTCTCCCCGAGATCTGTCAACACGCCCCGAGTTGCGAGTAATTGGGAGCCAATTTCAAGTTGGATGGGTGAAGACATGAAAGAAAGGCGGGAATTAACCAGTTCGAATGACGATAGCGAGAGCCACAGATTCGACCGAAATCTCACTCTGACCACCCGATCCATTCGACCGGACGGAGCAGATGCAGAAGCGGCAGCGGCAGGAGGAGCAAGAGGACAGATTGAAGTGAAGAGCGCAGCGAAATAATACACTGGCGGTGGTAAGCGGTGGATGCGGTGATTTGAGGAAACTTCGAGCAAGCTGCATGCACTTGCAGCGAGGGGGGCAAGGGACCAGAACGCGCTCGAGGGGCAGCCGTGATGACAAGGCACTTCTTGAGGTTTTAGGGCCCAGCTCAGCACTCGAACTTGAACTGTAGGGTTGAGTGGTCTACTATACACAGTTGACCTGTTGGAAATAAAATGTATGAACACAGTTAGCAAACACATGCATAGTAAGCACCAAAACATAACACAGAATTCCATAATATTACCATTACCTGGGACATTCGAGGTGCACCTATAAGTTGCGTTGAGAACAACGTCGACATAGCACATGAACCAGGCATAGGATTGTCCCGCCATGATGTGACGGCTTGTTGCGAAGGACCACAAACAACAGAATTGGCAGAAACAAACCGCTGAGCTGCATCACCAAGCGGCTGACCATGAATTTTCTCAGCAACACGGATTCGTTGATGATCACTGACTGACCCTACCAATGATGATAGGCAGTTTCCAGAAAGGGCAGTACTAAAAAACTGGATCCGTCTCCATGAATCTTCTCAACATTTGATGAGGGCACAAATCACGAGATGTCAACATCCTTTCACTAGCACATTTCATGAGGTCCCGGGTCACACATTCCATGCTCGCTATGGATGGCACAACTTTAGGATGGTTGATCAATGCAGTGACGTAAGATGACGGAAAGCCTTCATAAACAATGGAGAAACATAAGCGTAATTATACATAAGTAGTATAAAACTAACAAATCACATTTTGGTACAATACAATAGATAACATAAGCTACAAACAATAAATTAACACACACAACACATATGTCAACCCACATGTGATGTCAATGTAACCGTGCTTACCTGGACCCTAATCACGAGATTGCAACATCGTATCACTACCAGACAATGCAAAACGAAAAATTATAACACATACTACGCATGTACCATGCAAGTGAGAAGAAGTGAAAAATGTAGAGGGAACCACGAGTTGCAGATTACAAAGGATTTAAATAAGTAACATATGAAATCACACATACATGAAAGCATCAGTACTATTTACATAGTTAAAATAAATCACCTATGTGTTGTCGGGACAACAGCAATTTCCTGCGCTCTAGGCCACCATGTACCAATGCGCTAGTGAAAGCTTGCATTGCCTGCAACCGCACTTCGCCCACACGAGAGGAAGTTGCATCTCGACCTACAAGGACACATGAGACTTGTAAGAAATCAAGAAAGCCAATAAATACATTACAAAGTATATGAACGACATGTGTGGAACAACGAGTAACCAAGGAAATGACATGGATTGCACTAAGGGTGTCAGACAAAGAAGCATACAAACAAGCAAGCAATAATTGCATACAAGCAAGAAAGCATAAGGACAAGGAAGCAAGTCATTGCACATCTTCTTTCAAACAAATAAAAATAATAATAAACCAACATAGTATAACAGAGTAAAACATACCTGCACAAACATTGACAGACGAGCAAGCCGCCATATGAGCAGTCTGCGCCGCATAAACCTCATTCATGACAGAGGTCATAGTCTCTTGACCAGCCCATCCACCAAGATACCCAATAGACTGGAGTAAGCCGGGAAGCGCATCCTCCCTGCCATTAGCAAGGGTCTCCTCAACCTTTGTGCTAACCAAATTCCTGCGGAAGGCCCTAGATCCCTTTGGACAAATCCCCTAAAGCAAAGACAGAAGAAGGCAAATGACTTACAACCCCACATTAAAGCATCTCTCAAAGAATCATGGTAAGTATCGGCACACAAAGCAGTACAGCACAAAAACCATTACTACACACCTGCAATTTACAGAACTCGTGCGCCACTTTGTCAGATTGTCGATAGGCATACACCTGTTCACAGACCCCATCGCTTCCAACATGACAATAAACAAACCTGCAAGTGTAGAACCAAGGAAAGTTTACAAACACAGGAAGTAAAGGCAATGATTCGCCCCCCCCCCCCCCCCCCTCCCCATTCCCGCCTCCCTTCAGGCACGGGCCCCCGCCTCTCCCCTTTGGCATTCCGTCGCTGCTTCCGCGTTCTTGCGCCCCCCCCCCCCCCCGCCCGTCTCTCGCCTGTCTCGGGTGCTTCCCCGCGTTTTCTGCCCTTGCGGACCCTCCCTTTCTGTCCCCTCCTAACATTTAGACCCCACACCCGCTCGGCCCCTTCCTGCAAGCCCCCCAGACCATCATATACCGTGGGCTGCGTCCTTTGCGCGCGGCTCCGCCTGGCCGCTCCTGTCCTCCGTCTCCCACGCCGAAGACAGACAATTCACTGGGTGTTGACAAAAAAAACTGTTATACGGAGGACACCCCGAACAAGGTAGAGAATGAAACACAACTGGAACAATGACAACGCTCCATCACAACTAAACCAAGTGCCACAGAAGCACGCAACACGAACACCAGGGTCTCCTGTGTCTGTAACGTATCCTTGTCTCGTGTATAGATTGGTTGCGTGATGTTCCGCTCTGCCTTTAATCTACTGTCCACTCTACCGGGTGATTTTCAAGCTAATAGGGTCCTGGCTCCTCATCATAACCACTGCTTTGCTCATGCCCACTTCCGCGAGGGCTCTCCGGCCGGCTTTGTGAAACTTACCAACTTTCCTGGGTGTTATCCTTGCTTGGCTCATGGTCTATTCCAGGCTCGGGCTTTTCTATTACGTTGTTCCCCCCGCCTTCTTCTTTCGTTGTCCTCCTTCTCTCCCCAGATATGGCAACATTTTTGGTTCTTTGCCCTTCGTTCCCCCCTTCCTTCCCCCCCTTCGGGTTATAACCCTTTGGCACCGCGTGCATCTCAGATTTTTTCTACCCATCTCGCCCCGCCGAACACCCACTTCCTGTGCTTCCACCCACACCTCCTTCAGTATTCATACCCCCTTTCCTTACTCGCTTCCCCTCTAGCTCGTTCCTCTGTCACCCCCCGGTGCCATAGGTGGCAGTAGTCTATCGTCACATGTCCCCCCCCCAAACCCCCGCAGCTCATAGGGGAGTAAGTATAAGCACCCGTATAGCGGTGCTCTCCAAGCGTTTTATGGACCTCTCCGCGTGACTACTTCCTGTCCTCCACTTGAAGACCTCACTCGGTCTTCCCAGAGCCCGCTTCCCGCATAGGGCCCCCCCCTGAGTCCTCTTGAGCTGACTCCGGGCAGCTTCCTGTACCTACGTCCCCGGGTGAAACTGTGAACAAACTCTGTACCCTCCCCGCTTCAGGCTTCACTGTCAACACATCTCCCCGCCCCCTCCTGTCACCCCAGGTACCCGCCCCCCTTGTCCTGGTCTCCCTGAATGTCATTCCCGTAACCACGTTCCCCATCCCGACCTTGTCTCCGGCCTCCTCGCTTGGTGCGTCTGTTCCCCACGCCTGACGTTCATCTAACGTCCCCCCACACCCACCACCTCTCCCGGCGCGCTTTCAGCTACTAATGTCCCCCCAACCAAACCAGCGGGCAATCTACCCCCCACAACACCCAAATTGGCACCTGGTCCCTCCCCGTGCGCAAACTGTAGGTAGACACCCCGGCAGTAGCCAATCACCAGGTACCTCTCGGTACGCCGACTTTGCCCGCCTCAGCTCCAGCTCACTGCCCTGGCCCATCCGGGCCCGCCTCCCGCCCCTTTCTCCGCTCCTACCTTTGTTGTCCGCGCGCTCTCCGCTGGTCTGTCTTCTCTTTTTCCCCTTGGTTGGTGTCGCCTGGCGCCCTCGCTCGGTCTCCTTTGTTCTTTTTTTTCTTTTCCCTTCACACCCCCATCCACAACTCCCGTATCTTTACCACGTGGACAACCAAACCCAAACAGACAGAACCGAACACAGAGACCACCACACACCCAACCTAGGTCCTTCCAGCAAACGACAAACACCTTACCCAACACCCCATATCCAACACGCAAAACACACAAAACCACTAACGAGTGTCTCGACCGAACACCCCAACCTTAAGAACACCCACAACATCAACCGTCACAAACACAGTAAAAGCCACAGACCGTGACGCGTGGGTTGTGTGCTTGCATCGCCGCCACCCGCCCGCCTCACGATACCACAACCTGTGCCTTCGTCCTCTTAGGCGAAACCAGTTCACACACCCAACCCGCGTCTTTTGGGCACGTCTTTGTGTAGTACCCATGCCCATATGTGTGCACCCCACTGTCTGACAGACTGAGCAGACTTATTACACACCTAACCAACTCATAGTGTGTGGAAAACTTCTTTTGTTTATACACAGACACCTACGGGGCTCGATACTACACCTCCACTCTGACTCTGATCGCTGTTTGTTGGTTAGTCCCATTACTCTTTGTTTAATCAGCCCCACCCCCCTCATATCTAATTCCATGCTTTTCCTCTCGGCAGAACATCTCAGCATCAGTATATTATGATAGCGACATATTTAGTTCCCATCCAATTTTCCCAACATTCGACATTCAGCTTAGCCAAACAGAACGATGCACATCACCAATTAACAAGATAATTTCAGACCATGTATCCGTGACAACCACACCAAACCACATTGTACAAAACCTTCACTATATACGAGAGGCAACGAACCCGCATAAACAAAAGACACAGTCTCCCCATAACCACCTCCCTTACTTCCCCCCCCAATCCCAGTTACTAGCCCCTACCCACATAAATATGGTTAAGCCAATTCATTTCAAGTTGCTTAAAAATAGCACAACGCAAACGTATAACACAAATCCCCCCCCCATGAACAGAAACATATGTCACACCCAAACACCGCATGATACCGTGAAAAACCCCCAAACTCACAGTAACTCCAAAGACCACACCACCCCCAAAATGGTAAAAATAAATGGTAAATAAATGGTAAATAAATAAGTACATAAATAAGTAAATAAATAAATAAAAATTTAATAAATAAATAAATAAATAAATAAACAAAAAAACAAACAAACAAACAAACAAACAAACAAACAAACAAACAAACAAACAAACAAACAAACAAACAAACAAACAAATAAATAAAGAAATAAATACATACATGAATAAATAAATAAATAAATAAATACATAAATAAATAAACAAATAATAAATATATAAAGACATAAATGTACATGTCAATAATATACATAAATACTTTTATGAACATGTTAACTCACTCAAAATAATAAAGCTCTTACCACCAAAGAGCCTTGATCGTGGCAGCAAATTCATAGTCTGTCAATGGCCAAAGCTGTATTATGAGTTCATCAGCTTCCTGCGAGCAGAAATGAACAAGCCACGTGAGAACAATGTGCAACCTATGACAAGCCCACACCATAACACAAGCACCACCACCACCAACACCACAACTATTGGCCCATAACAATCCCAGTCCATAACACTTGCAGCACCACCATCAGCGTTTGCCTATGAGAAGCCAACACCATTACAATGGCACAACCATCACCACCACAAATGGCCTTAGACAAGGCCACTCCATAAAACAAGCACCACCACCACGACCAGCGTTGCCCCAAGACAAGCCAAACCATAACACAAGCACCACCCACCAGCACTGCTATTAGCACATGACAAGCCCACTCCATAAACACAAGCACCACCACGAGATGTAGCGTTAGCCCATTACCATCCCACACCATAACACGACTACCACCCCACCACCACTACCACCATCATCTCGACGACATTAATGAAAACACACAAATTTATATATAAAACAACAACAAAACCTGAATCACCTCCTCAGTGACTCATTTATGCACCATCAAGCCTCGATTTGCAACTACAACTGAGAAAACAATACGTAGCACACTGAACCATTGGCATTGCTGCCGATCGTGATTGACAGTTGAACCCTTCTTGAAGCGTTGTGGAACCTGCATGTTCAGTACAAGGACATAAATAATTAATAAGCCTATACGACTGGTTAATCGTAACCCACCAACAACTGCATACAAGACCCCACACCATACAAAGTACAAGTTTTATACAGGGTTACAGAGAGTACAACAAACAAAATTAAAAATAAATGATAATTTGTGTATAAATGCCAAACTGTAAGAACCCAACAGTCTAGTCCCCCATATGAATCAACAGGGACCAGCCCACACAACACACGCCCAACAATGTGACCAAAGATATCAAGGCTAACCATAAAATGCACTTGCACACAAGACAGACTAAAACAAAGGGCATAAACTCCTGCATGTGGGACCTAGCAAACTCCTTCATCATCACTACAGGTAGTAATCTCTTAGGGCATTCCACAAACATAAAGAAGTGGCAATACAGTAAAGCTCGCAAGGCTAGGTGGGGACACATATGGACTATAAAAGTAGCGTACATATACAAATATCCAGATGATACTAACACTAGCAACCCCTATAACAATATGTGTCCTGTTTGCCAAAAAGCAAAGGATGCACCAAACACATACCTGGTCCAGGTCTAAGGCATTGACCTTCGCCCCTTGTTGCTGAAACTCACGGGCAACAGCACGTCCGTTCCCTAGCACGTGGGCAGCAGCCTTCATGCCATTGCAACCAAGTACTTCGTCAGGGTGAATACCCCGAACAAATGAGTCCGACAAAGGAGGCAAAACATCACGAGCACTGACATCCTGTGATTGAAGGCCATTCGAATTGTCCAAGGCATCAACAACAGCATCATCTTCGAATCGCCTAAAGCAAGCCTCCAAGTCTTCATCAAAGGACAGTACAGAGTGTACCTGCAGAACATTGCTTGATAACAAGCGCATACATTATGCGACAGCACAAATAACACAAAGTATAAAGACGCATAACCATTTACCTAAGTCCTATTCACACCCATACATCATGACAGCAGCGCAAACATTAGGAAGGAAGCGCGAATAAGAAAAACTCATGAAATGTACAAACCAACATCACCATCCATTGCCCCACGGTACCCTAGCATGACCACAAATAGCAAAATGTACAACAATCCCACAACAATAACCCCAACTCGAATAGACAAACATAAGCAATCCAAGTATGTGGACAAAGCTGCACACATACCAATGCGTGGTATAATGAAAACAATAACCAATGCAACAGCTTACCTTAGGAAGCGCAACAAGCGCGAAGCCTACAACAGCAACAAGCCCAATCCCAACATAGATGACCGGGCTCATCCATGCAGAGTCCTGACGCAGGACCATCACATTTGGGAGGACCACCGCACATGATGCCGATTGGCATAAAGTACAAAAGACAGCTGCGCTAACCAAGACCTTAGTAAAGCGTGCATTGCGCGATGGATTGTTAGCAAGAACCTGCAACATGAATAAAACACTAGATTCAATCATGGAATTCAGTATAAATATAGAACACAATGTACATTTAAACACGCACCGTGATGAAGAAGAAAGTCCACCAATGAGCACCTTCCACACCGCCAAACGAAATGGCCAACAATGCAGCCTTCAGGCATGGTCCAACTCCACAAATTACGTACAACCTGAAGACCACAGCCAAGCCAAGAACCGAGGCAAGGACAGACGGACGCATGCACTTAATCGTATCAATGCGTCGCACAACCTTGAAAGGGGGACTAGGGGGGGTACCTTTTACAACAATAGGACAAGTAGCCCACTCAACTGGATATTCGATAAGTGCCCACCACAACCAACCACACAAGACAGCTGAAAGGGGTGCAATAAAGGTAGTCGCAACATTGACAACAGGAAGGATGTCATGATGAAATATGAAGGCTAAAACAAGCAACACACATACGCAACTGCCCACACAAAGGAAAAGGGAAAAACCACCTTGCCTTGTCATCAATTTTGCAGCAGCAAACATAGACCCCAAGCAGTTACTATCAGCAGCTCCTTTCAGCAAGGATAAAAGGAAGGCCGGGGGAATCATAGCTACGGAAAGTACCATAACGTCGGTATTTAGTACTTCTTTGAGGGTCGTTTGAAACAAAGAAAATCCTGTTTGAATTGTTCGTTTGATTCATTCTTAGATTCAATCGGAGATAACCTTGATTCAATCGATCTTTGTTTCCTGTTTGAATCAGTCGGCCATCAAACCTACCGATTGAGATCCGTTTGAAACAAGGTTGGTTGTTTCAAACATGACTCAAACCATGTTCAAATAGATCTTAATCAAGCCGTCATCAACGTGCCCCTTGAAAAAGGTTTGAAACAAGGTTGGTTGTTTCAAACATGACTCAAACCATGTTCAAATAGATCTGTTTTTTCGTAAGCAATGCAAGCACTGAAGACTGAGGGCGCATATTTGGACAGCAGGACTCTTCGATCTTTGTTACAGAAATTGAAAGCACCATAATGAATGAATCCTTAGATAGTTAAACATGATAGTAATTAGTGATTGAAGAGCTAGATATATATGCTACTAAGGAAGTGCAGTTGGCCACGAAGTAGTTCCTCAGGTACGAATTGACGAAACTCCAGCATGCTGTGCTTCTTGTTCATCAACGACATCGTCTTCAGCCTCAAGGTCATAAGCATCCAGGCGTTTCTGACGCGAGACCAGTCGCAAGAGTGAGACCTGCAGACAAATGTTCGTTGGTGAGCGTTAGTTGAGATACATTGGCAGCAATGCGCATTCTTCCGACTTTCAAATAGCAGCCATGGTTCAAACCAAATTCGCTATCTGAATGCGCACCTGTTTTGCACCTCGAGCATTGGAACTCTTGCGGCTCCATGATGAGCTGGACGATAGGTCGACTTGCTGCAGCTGCCTTAATGCCTGCGGAACAACTCGAAAAAGCGAGTCAGTCAAAGTTGAGACAAATTCTGGTCAAGTAAGGCACCACTTGACGAGACGCAAAACGCAGTACCTTAACCGCACGCGCGGGGGCGGAGAAGCAGGTCGCTACAGTCTTGGGTTGAAGCACAACAATTCCCAAAGCAAAGTACCGCTGAAGCAAAGTGCTCGCGCGTGTAGGTATTGACGGATCTCAGAAGTAATTCGGGAATGGCTGAAGCTATGAAAGCAAGCTCAGTCCAAGTTAATGCAAGGAAAGCAGGCAGCATGTCGCTATCTGACTGCGCACCTGTTTCACACCTCGAGCATTGGAACTCTTGCGGCTCCATGATAGGTCATTTTGCTGCAGCTGCCTTAATGCCTGCGACACAACTCTGGTCAAGTAAGGCACCACTTGACGAAACGAAAAATGCAGTACCTTAACCGCACGCGCCGGCGTGGGCGGAGAAGAAGGTCGCTACAGTCTTGAGTTGAAGCACAACCATTCCCAAAGCAAAGTGCCGCGGAAGCAAAGTGCTCGCGCATGTAGGTATTGACGGATCTAGGAAGCAATTCGGGAATGGCTGAAGCTATGAATAGATCAGTCCAAGTTAATTCAAGGAAAGCAGGCAGCATGGTGCGCTATTCTGCAGGAATATCGCTGAGTCGAGAACCAATTGACGCGCAGTGAACAGTGAAAGCTTGCACAGCCGCTAAGTTGAAGCGCTACCCATTGCGCTGACCAGTTTGAACTGTACAGCATGCAGTACCGCCGTAACCGCACGCGCATGGGCGGAGAAGCAGGTCGCCATATTTGAATCGGATTCTCGGGGCCTGCGCCTGCGGTGCGTGCGGGATCTGCGTCGCAGGACCTAGACAACCCTGATGGGGGTCATGCTAATCAAACCTGATGAACAATGGGGGATAATGATCCCGAAACTTCTCATGTACCCAAATATGATTATTCCGATTCTGGAAAACAAAAGATCATAATCAGATTCAAAGGGACGAGGAAGTTCTGAGCTTAGAGAACTGGTTACACATCCGCGCCTTTCGAACAGCGACCAGTTGGGACCCTGCACACCAGTAGGCTATCCTCCACTATGATAATGGTTTCTAAACTTCTCATGTACCTATATATGATTATTTAGATTCAGGAAAACAAAAGATCATAACCAGATTCGAAGGGACGAGGAAGTTCTGAGCTTAGAGAACTGGTTACAGATCCGTGCCTTTCGAACGGCGACCAGTTGGGACCCTGCACGCCAGTAGGCTATCCTACACCTAGATAATGGTTTCTAAACTTCTTAGGTACCTATATATGATTATATCGATTCAGGAAAACAAAATATCATAACCAGAATCGAAGGGACGGGGAAGTTCTGAGCTTAGAGAACTGGTTACAGATCCGCGCCTTTCGAACAGCGCAGATCGGTAACTACTGATTTAAACTCAGAACTTCCTCGTTCCTTCGAATCTGCTTCTGATCTTTGGTTTTCCTGAATCGGACTGATCACATATAGGCACCTGACAAGTTCAGGGACCATTTTCCTACTGTAGGATAGTTTATGGGGTTCAGGATCTCAACTGGTTACGGTTTAAAGAGCGCAGATCGGTAACTACTGATTTAAACTCAGAACTTCCTCGTTCCTTCGAATCTGCTTCTGATCTTTGGTTTTCCTGAATCGGACTGATCACATATAGGCACCTGACAAGTTCAGGGACCATTTTCCTACTGTAGGATAGTTTATGGGGTTCAGGATCTCAACTGGTTACGGTTTAAAGAGCCCAGATCGGTAACTACTGATGTAAACTCAGAACTTCCTCGTTCCTTCGAATCTGCTTCTGATCTTTGGTTTTCCTGAATCGGACTGATCACATATAGGCACCTGACAAGTTCAGGGACCATTTTCCTACTGTAGGATAGTCTATGGGGGTCAGGATCTCAACTGGTTACGGTTTAAACAGCGCAGATCGGTAACTACTGATTTAAACTCAGAACTTCCTCGTTCCTTCGAATCTGCTTCTGATCTTTGGTTTTCCTGAATCGGACTGATACCATATAGGTACCTGACAAGTTCAGGGACCATTTTCCTACTGTAGGATAGTTTATGGGGTTCAGGATCTCAACTGGTTACGGTTTAAACAGCGCAGATCGGTAACTACTGATTTAAACTCAGAACTTCCTCGTTCCTTCGAATCTGCTTCTGATCTTTGGTTTTCCTGAATCGGACTGATCCCATATGGGTACCTGACAAGTTCAGGGACCATTTTCCTACTGTAGGATAGTTTATGGGGTTCAGGATCTCAACTGGTTACGGTTTAAACAGCGCAGATCGGTAACTACTGATTTAAACTCAGAACTTCCTCGTTCCTTCGAATCTGCTTCTGATCTTTGGTTTTCCTGAATCGGACTGATCACATATAGGTACCTGACAAGTTCAGGGACCATTTTCCTACTGTAGGATAGTCTATGGGGTTCAGGATCTCAACTGGTTACGGTTTAAACAGCGCAGATCGGTAACTACTGATTTGAACTCAGAACTTCCTCGTTCCTTCGAATCTGCTTCTGATCTTTGGTTTTCCTGAATCGGACTGATCCCATATGGGTACCTGACAAGTTCAGGGACCATTTTCCTACTGTAGGATAGTCTATGGGGGTATGTTATAAACATGTTTTATTACATTGATGACCTCTTTGACATATATTCCAAAGCATCCCTTATTCATATCTAAGTCTATGTAACTTAAAGGAAGTACGGTATGCAAAGATTTGAATAGTTATTCATTAAATAATGCAGTTGTATTCACTGCTGAAATTGGGCCGAAATACCTACGGTTAATAAGCAATATAGACCCTTGTGCTAACCGTATATTCCCTTTCCTACCCTTGCTGGCCCTTCACCGTTGGTTCCTCTCTTCCCTGTTCCAATAAATCCGGGACGCGAACTGTTGTAGTGCTAGCTGGACTGTTGTTCCAAGCAACCGTGTACCGTACTCCTGTCCGGCTCTCAGCTGTCCCCGCGCCCAGTAGAAGATCCCTGGCAACGGAGCCCACGCACGCCAAACCCCTGAACCCACAAACTGAACCGGCCAAGTGCAATTCGAGCCACCAGATTGTAAACTCGCATTCTGAACGCTACGCTACGATCCTCCTCTTCCTCTTTTTTCTTCACTTCGACTGGAGACAACTACTAACGAGGCAACTATCACAAGGCATACATGCATCGGTGAGCAGCCCTGGTCGCCAACTGCATCTTGGCCTTGTGATCGTTGCCTCGTTAGTGCAAGCTGCTCCTCGTAGTTACACGAGGCTAGTTCGACAAATTGTACAAGATTTCGGAAATTACAGAATCCAAGCAGGGGCAAATTTGGCCCTTCAGGAAGCGACAGAGGCCTACTTGGTGGGCCTCTTCGAGAACACTAATCTGGCGGCTATACATGCCAAGCGGGTAACCATTATGCCCAAGGATATGCAGGTGCGCTATCTACAGGGGTTGGGGGTGGGGGTGGGGGGTGGGTGGGCGGGGTGGGGGGGTAGAGTTGGATCCACACAAATATGCTGCAGCTTCTGGGCAGATCCCTAGGTGGGCAGTTGGCCTTTGGTAAAAATATGCTGCAGCTGCTGGGACCCGTACACGACAAAACACAACAGTACACTACACTACACTACACAACAGTACACAACACTATACAACACTACACAACACTACACAACACTCCTGCTCTAAGGGGTTTAATACCTACGCCACCAAAACGTCCTGCTCTAAGGGGTTTAATACCTAAAGGTCCTGCTCTAAGGGGTTTAATACTGGTCTAAGGGGTTTAATACCTTTAATACTGGTCTTAGGGGTTTAATACTGGTCTTAGGGGTTTAATACTGGTCTTAGGGGTTTAATACTGGTCTTAGGGGTTTAATACTGGTCTTAGGGGTTTAATACTGGTCTAAGGGGTTTAATACCTTTAATACTGGTCTTAGGGGTCCTGCTCTAAGGGGTTTAATACCTAAAGGTCCTGCTCTAAGGGGTTTAATACCTACGCCACCAAAACGGTGGTTGGGAGTTTGGTTTGTTTGTCCTCGACACACCCCTGATGTAATGGGGTTTTTTGCTTTGTGGGTGCTTTTTCTTTTTGTTTAAAGCACAGAGTCTCATACACCCTCGCGGTGTCAGTAGACTTTAACATGTAATGGTAATGTAATGGAAACACTACACAAACACTATAGAAACAAGGTGGTTTTAGGTGATGGTGGGGGGGGGGGGTGGGGTGGGGGGGGGGGGGTGGGTGGGGGGGTTGGGGGGGGGGGGGGGGTGGGGGAGGACTGAGCTACTTGAAAACACTCACTCATTCACTAACTTTGAATGTCCTGTTTCCACTTGCAGCATGCGCTTCGGTAGGATTCGCAGGGGAGCGAAAACTAGGACTTGGCAAGAAGTTGTGGTGGTCATGCTTTCATCCTGAACCACCCTCATGTAACAACTTAATGAATGCATGTTACTCTTATCAAAATAGCATAATATGGCTTTAGCTGAACTACCCATACTGGTAGCCCGATAAGCGCCCTTGAGGCTGCGTGCTACAGAATGGGCGGGAGATGCGATTTGCCGTGGTATGGTAGGCCTGAACCACCCTCATGTAACAACTTAATTAAGGCATGTTAACGTATCATAATATCATAATATGTCTTAGCTGAACCTACTACCATAACTGTAGCCCGATCAAGCGCCCTTGAGGATGCTTGCTACAGAATGGGCGAGGGGGATGCGATTGCCTAGTATGGTATGCACTGAACCCACCTCATGTAAAAAAACTTAATAATGCATGTACTTATCAATAAAATCATAATATGGCTTAGCTGAACCTCCTCCCATACTGTAGCCCACGATAAGCGCCCTTGAGTGCTTGCTACAGACATGGGAGGGAGATGCGATTTGCCTTGATGGGTATGCCTGAACCACCCTCATGTAACACTTATTAATGCATGTTACTATCAATAATATCCTAATATAGGCCTTAGCTGAACCTAACCCATACTCGTGCCCGAATAAGCGCCCTTGGGCTTGCTTGCTACAGACATGGGGGGGAGATGCGATTTGCCTTGATGGTATGCCTGAACACCCTCATGTAACAAACTTAATGCATTAATGCATGGTCGTAATTGAAAAATAATGGCTTTTGCACCTGCCCATTATTGCCAGCATAGCGCGACCCCTTATGATGCTGCTCTGCTACAAATGGGTGTCACTGCGTTTAGCCATGTATGCATCCACCATCCTCGCACACACTTAAGTCACACATGATCAGTGCAGCACATTCTAGCTGCATTATCGTACTCATTTCTTAATGTTTTTCCCTTGTTGCAGTCATTCATGAACTGCTGGCTGTTTGGGAGCAGTAAAGGACGAATAGGCAGTAGTGGAGCTGCTTGGAAGCTGCCATCATGTGGCTGCCAAGCTTAGCCAAGGGAATACATCTACGGCATGTTAGTGCCCTAATATATAGTAGCATGGAGGCAGTAATCAGAGGTGACTTTAGTTGGTTTTGTTTATGAGGTTTTAAAGGTACTGCCGTCCTTGTTGACCAGCGAACAGGCAGTACCTTAAACCCTCATACAAAAACCCAAAAATTACTTTGAAATTTTCAAGCCAGCAGTTAGATAGGCCTATTATCCCGTCCACCACCTTGGACAATAGCCGGCCTGTTAGTTGACAATTATACAGCCTTCTTGTGCGATACCACGAGAGCACTGTATTGTTTCTCATTTGGCGATACTCCCAACGATGAATACTTTCCCTACAACTGAATTAGACCTACTGCCAGCCAGCGCCATTAGTTGTACAGCTTCCAGGCCTGGGTTTACAGCTTCCAGCAGCTCCTTATGTGTCTACACTTCCACGCCAGTTCCATAGACTTGCACTTTGGGTGACAGGTTGTACAGCTTCTAGCCCAGATCCATAGGTTGTACAGCTTCCAGCCCCCCAGCTGCAAAAAAAAAAATTAGGTTGTACATCTTTTCTAGCCCAGCTCCAGTAGGTTGTAGAGCCTTTCCCAGCCAGCTCCAATTAAGACTTCACTTGTGTGGCAGGTTGTAAAGCTTCCACCCAGCCATTAGGTTGCTACAGCTTCCATCCAGCTCCATAAGACTTTCACTTTCGCATGTGCTCAGCGTTTTAAATACTTCTTGCAGCCAGCCACCTCCCTTCGTCTGTCTCTCTTATATTAGGTTGTTGTGTAGCTTCGAGGCCAGCTAAGCCGTCCTCAGCAGGGAAAATTAAATATATGATACCAATTTGTTTTCTGGCATTATATTGTTTCCTTTCTTGTAAAAGTTTCTTTCCTACCATTGTTCCAAGTGCGAGTACTTTAAACACGCACACACACCCTACTTGGGCTGTTTCCAAACTCCTACATTCAACTTCAACTTGGTTACATAGCCAGACTTCAACTTGGTACATAGCCAGACTTCAACTTGGTTACGTATTCAGACTTCAACTTGGTTACATAGCCAGACCTTCAACTTGGTTAAATAGCCAGTTGTGACACTTGAGAATTACAGCCATCATCATCTTGCTAGCACCTACACCCCACCCTAGATTTTGTCTAGCCAATGAAAGCACAAACTAATGTACTACAAGGTACGGATTTGTGCCGGTTATCGCTAGGCGCTCGCCCGCCTCGGATTCAAAGCTTCCTACCTCTCGGCAGCCTACATATGGGAGCTTAGCTACATTTCGAAGTGCAATATCTTCGACCACCTTGAATTCCGTTTGATATTGTCTTGATTGACTTCCGTCTGATTCAATGAATAAGCTGCTTGAATTGAATCACTGATTCAAACTGTTTTCAAGGTACCCTGATTCAAGGGGAAAACCGCTTGATAGGGGTTCATTGATTCAAACCAGTTGATTCAAACGATTTCAAAGGTCTGCCTAAATACCGACGAAAAAAACAACGAGCCAAGGAGTCGGAAAATGGCAACCCGGACAGCCTGCAAAGACAAAAAAAGGGAATCATTAGAATGAAGAAGGGATTGCGCAAATGAGCCAAGACTAAAACGACATAAAGTAAGAGCATCACACCAAACTGAAATAACACAGAGTCCACATAGCCCAAATGATACCAAAGATGCATAAAGCAGTCCGCACTCCACACATCAAAGCAACGTACGATACAGCAAGCACCAAGGACACTAGCAGCAAGGAAAAAAGCAGCAAATAAAACAAGCAGCAAATAAAACAGGCAGCAAGGAAAGACGCAAGCAGTAGCAGCAAGGACCAAGCGGCAGCAAGGACGCAAGCACCAGCTGCAAAACACAAGCAGGAGAATTAGCAGCAAGGACGCAAGCACCAGCACCAGCAAGGACACAAGCACTGCAGCAATGAGGCAAGCACATCGAGGACGCAAGCAGCACAGCAGCAGCATCGAGGACACAAGCAGCACCGGCAAATACGCAAGCAACAGCATGAGCGAGGCAATACCCAAGACTGGATTTTCCCCTCAAGTCATCCGCTGGCGTCCCCACCCCCCCCCTCCCGACCCCCTCCCCCCCCCCCATGAAAACAGTAGCACCAAGCGCACCACAATCACACTACATATCAGTTATCCAACCACAATGCTACTCCTCCCCTCAATGCTACTCCCCCCCCTCAAAGGAAGAAAGGAAAGGAAAGGACCACTAGTGACCCAGCCCCCCTCCCCCAACGCTTCCCCTCCACGTCCACCCAATGTAATTCCTCCCCCTCCAACCAATGCTACTCCATCCGCCCCCTCCCACAAGAAACCCCTCCTCCACTTCCTCCAACACTCCTTCCCCTAACCGCCAATGCTCCTCCTCCACCTCCCCCCAATGCTACTCCTCCCCCAATTGCCAGCAACCATCCTCCCCCTCACTCAAACATTCCAACAAATCTCCTCCCCCACCCCTCAACACTACTCCTCCCCCTCCAACCAATGGTACTCCTCCCCCCCTCCCTTTACAGCGACCCTCCTCCCCCTCCCTCCATCGCTACTCCTCCTCCTAACCCTCAATGCTACTCCCCCTCCCACCTCCCCCAATGCTACCCTACCACCTATTTGCCACCGCCCTCCTCCCCTCCCTCCAAGTGACCACAACTTCTCCTTCCCCTCCCCTACATACTACTCCTCCCCTCCCCCCAATGCTACTCCTCCCTCCCCCCTCATGGCCAGACGAACCCCTCCTCTCCCTCACTAATCGACGCTCCTCCTCCCCCTCCCCACAAGGGACCCAAGCAGCGCAAAAGGACGCAAGCAAAGCAGGACTCAAGCAGCCAAGATGAACATGATCGGATCGACCATTGACAAAAAAACGTTTGTTGCCCTCACTTTTTGGTCGATCAAAATTGCGCCAAACTCTTAAGAACCGCTGATAACATTGACATTGGAACCGGAGTCCCGTACAACCTAAGGGGTGTACGCTCGGAACCGCAGACTCCAGAGACCGGTTTTTTCGCCCGTTAATTCGTTCCCCCCCCCCGTCAACCCCCCCCCCCATTTGTTTTGGTTGTTGGTTGTTTTGTTTTTTGGAGTTTTGGGCCAAAACAAACAACAACCAAAACGCCCAAAAACACAAACCGCACACCAACACACCACACCAACACCAACCAGAAAAGATGACACGAACCGAAAACAAGACAAAACAAACAAAAAAATAAAACAATACCCCAGACCCACCAAGACAAAAAAAAGCAGGAAGGAGAGTGATAGGAAAGGCAAAAAAAAAAAAAAAACAAAAACAAAAAAACCCACAAAAAAAAAACGAGAATAACAAAGAAGAAAGACATCCCCCCCCCCCCCCCCCCCCCCCCTCCGTACCCCCCCCCCCCCCCCTACCCCCCGCCCCCCCCCGCCCCGAAACACCACAAATCACAACCAGCCCACCACCGTACACAATCACACACACAAACACAGCCAGCACAATAGCAAACCCCCTCCCACATTACCACGGGGAACAAAAACGGCGAAGTCGATCAAAAACGCACCTGCGACAAGCACTAACAATCACAAACAACACCGCATCAACAATACTATCCAGAAAGCAACCCAGATCACACAAAAACCATACAAATCACTATTTCGGCTCGGTTTGCCCAGAGACAGCGTAATTCCAGGCTACACAATAAGGAAACTGAGAAACAGGAGGGAAATGTATTTTGCCGGCAAACAATGGGACTACTGTAAGATGTAGCTTTTTTCAACTCATCTCCTGATTCATACTGAATCTTCCGATGAGTCGAAAAAACTCTACATCTATTCTCTGAATACCGTGGCATTCGGTGCATTTCCGTGGCATCCGTGGCATTCGGTGCAATACCGTGGCATTCCGTGCAATACCGTGCATTCCCGCGCATTCCCGTGCAATTCGCTGGATATCGTGGGCGGGGGATTGATTAGCCTTAGGCTAATGGATGCAAAGCATCTATCCGTCGCATTTTGTCATGAGCGAAGCGACTGACTGTTGGCTAGCGGAACGCCGCTACCCATTTAAGAAAAATTAGTATTCTGGTATACTAACTAACGAATGTACCATTTGACATCTGCTAGGGTACCTCCGCCCGCTACCCGTCGGGTTGCAGGGGCGACGCAGTGGAAATAGGTTGTAGGCTAAGCGTGTAGGTTTTTTGATAATCCTTTTTACTCTGTCAGTGTCTTTCTTATCAACCATTTGTTCAGCTTCCTTTACATTATCTACCATTTTACTCTTTAGTATTTTTCTCACATGTTTAGAACGTGATTTACCCTTTTCAATCTGTCCAGTGCTCACTTCGTCTATTACATCACCTACTACTTGTATTTCAGATGGTCTATAAATTCTTTTTAATGCATTACCTTTTGCATCTTCTAATATGTAATTGAATCCAATTTTCTCAGATATTTTGTAAAATTCCTTTGACCAAGAAGGTTTTTCTTTTTCAAAGGTCTTTTTAGGTAATAATATTCTTACAGTGCTATACATAGGAATATCTTTGTCAACTTCCTTTTTAACTGTTGCATTATATTTAACTTGATTTTCAAATTGAATTTTGGCATAGTCTATATCGTCATAAACCTCATTTGGCGTAGCCTTGATAGTACTATGATATGAATTATTATATATATCAATTATCTTAGAATACCATTTAGTCCATGTTGTCGTCTTATGCTGAAGCATATATTTTTGTATCAAATTTTTGATTGTCCTTGTAGCTCTGTCAACAATACCCAATCGATTTCCGCCGAGACCATATCCCATATGATCGTCTTCCGCGACACCTGTAATAACTACTATGTCTAATGCCTGATTATACGCTTGAAATATTTTAGAATTAAAAAAGTTATCTCCTTGTACAAATCTGATCTTATCATCTCCTTCATTTACTTGTTCAACAATAAACTTTTCATATGCATCTAATATACGTCATTCAACTTCCCTGACATAAGCGGATACATGAATATTTTTCTGGATTGAATGTCTATAAGCATTAAAAATTGGTATAATCCATTATTAGTTCCCTTAAAATCTGGTAATAGGATAACATCCAATTGGAAACTTCTAGGAGGTCCTGTAATCTTATATTTGTAGTTGTTGGTAGGTTTCTTATAAATTTGTGTTAGTTCCCTATTTTTGAAATATTCTTTGATTGTTTTATGTGTAATTCTATGATCTGTATTATCACGTATAGCCTGATATAACTTGTCTTGTGACATGATCTGAAATTCGGGATTATCTTTCAGAATTTGCGCTAAAACAGACGCATTATCCATTATGATATTGTTATGTTATTTATTTAAGTTATTTTTCAATCAGTGGTGTCTCGTGATATTTTGTGAAGCGTCTGTGCATATCGTGTGATGAGATCTTGCATGTTTCCAAATTTTTGACCATGGTATTATATTTGAATGTCAGGGTCTCACCAATGGGCATCTTGTACATGGCTTCATAATTTTCTTCGGAGAATGAGTTGAATAGATTTGCCCTCGGAGTCGATAGTTTTTGTAGGAATGCCCTTGAGTGTAAATTTATATTTCTGCGCATCTTCGTCATATACACATTTGTTTTTCTTCCAAATAAAGTATGCATCTTTATCTGTATCAATTTCCACTTTAATATTTCCCAATTCATCTCCGAAGCCAATCTCTTTGAATTCTCCTTGATAGTTTTCGATATTTTTCTTGAACTGTTCCATCTGACACCGTTTAAAATAGAAAGCGTCTGTTTCGATATGGATTACATCATCCGAGTCATTTGGCAAGTGTCTGATATATTCGAACAGCGATCGTTTTGAGTAACTGTAGATCATTACTCCAATTGTAAGAAGATAATTGCATCTAAAGATCGTACTTGGGACTCCAAACCTCTTACCTCCTATGGTTTGGTGCGATGTACATTTGGCGTATTCTTTGGCCATAAATGGGCTTACAAGTGAAGTGAACTTATTTTTATCCATAACCGCTCTCCCAGTCGGTGTATTTAAGCACAATTTAATGTATGTCCTGTAACTGGGGTTATAAGTAACATCCTTCGTATCATTGAGAACATCTTGTTCTCGTTTCAGCGAAAATAGAGTATTAACAAATGTACCAAAATAATTTGAAATCGGTACATCTTCTGCGCTACATAATCCTATAATTACGTCGAACGATTCTAATCCGTAATGTTCCTTCAAATATTTAATTGTATATGAATCTAGAAATATGTGATCAATCGATTTTCCAGTTTTCCAATTCAGTATATCGTCTGCCTCCTTCTGAAAAGCTGGTTTCAATGCATAATCTTTGTTAAACTTTAGATTTGTTAGTTCGTAAAATCCATGATATGCTTCTTTATAGACGGATTAGACGCTTACCCAACTAGCCATACCAATTAGAACTCTTCCATACATACATGCACTTGGATATTGACTTGTTACATCAACGCTTGCTGCACCACAAGTGTATTTTCCGGGTTTGTCGCAATGTGAGATTCCACCTCGTTTGAAATTGTCCTGAATGAAGTTATATTTCTTCTCATCTTCTTGCAATCTTAGTACAATTTCACCTTCTGGATCATCAATCATTTCTCCGTCGTCGTTTTTCTTTTGTTTCTTGACAACATTTCCATCCTTCCATTTCCTTATCCAATACAGGTCTCATGGATTTTATGAAACATGTTAGTTTACTAGTATCAGCATGAATAGCGGTGCTCTCGCTTGTTTTATGTCTTGGTGACTCCTTGTGTACTCCCTTAGAACTATCGGTCCTGACAGTACTATGTCAGCTTCCTGTTGACTGCGTCATCGGTTCTTCTGACACGCGCTGTCTAGCCTGTACCCTGATCAGGTTCCAGGCTACCGCCCCCTTTCCTCCACTGGTGCCCCTTAATGGGTCTCCTGTGCTTGTAACTTATTCTCGTCTCCGCATTTATAGATTGGCGTGCTGCACACACAAAGTCCACTCTCCGGAGTGTTATCCAAGCTGATAGGTTATACGGTCCTTCATTTACTACCACTGCTTTGCGATGCAACTTCCGCGAGGACCTCCCGCCATTTTGAGAAACTCCATGACATGGATGGTCTTTCCTGGACGCGCGGGATGCGCAGTATCATTCTCAGCGATGGCTGCGACCAATCCTTCCAACGGAGGAACGGCTCCTCTTGATGATTGGCTAGACGTTTGTGCACCAGCTGCCTCTGCTAGCGGTCATGAGAGTCCTTCCGCCATCGTGGAAGTAACCCCCCCCGGTCATTCCTCCATCTTATCTTCCTTTTCCTCCCCTGCCGTCTGTCGCCTCCTCCCGTCTGTCGTAGATGATTGTGACGTGCAGACTCAAGTCGGCGACTAGCCTGGACATCGGTGGAGATACCCCGTCTTCGTCTGCTCGCGTCCTTGACGTCGCTAACCTTTCTCCGGTGTTTGAGGCTCTGCCTGCATACCGGAGGTTGCCAAGCCGACCAAGCTCCCTGCTGATGTCTACGTCGTCTTTGCCCCCTTTGCTCTGCCCAGCCGACGGTCGGCTCCTGGCATGAGCTTGCGCTCTAGTGGCTCTGTGCTACCTTCTGGAGAAATTTTTCGATCAAACTGGCGGATCGCCGGCACTGCCGTAGGGTTCGCCAGAGGAGGACGACCTACCGCGTTTGGACCTGGAGATTCTGGAGGTGGTAGGAAGCAGGGGGGTATGGTCAGCACCACTACGGGTGCTGCTCCCTCTACCCCCCCAACCGGGTGAGTCGAGCGATAGAGGGGGGGACTTGGGATTGACTGATCATCGACGGCGGGATATTAGGACCTTTACATGCCTCGGCTCTGCTCTTCGCATCCTAGCGATAAATGTTCGAATTCTGCCCTTGCGATTTGCGATTTTCTGCCATTGGTGCGATTTTCTGCACCCGGTGTGACTTGCTGCACTGGCATTCTCGTCTCCTTTTTTCCATACCTCAAATCTCGACTTCGACCTAACGCTTCCCCCACCTCTGTGATCCCAGGTCTCGCAGCGCCGGACTTCGCCCATGCTACAGGCCGCAGTGGACGCCGTCCTGGCCCTAGTCCAGCGGCCGTGGAGGATCTTTGGCATGATATCTTGGTGGATATTTTTCTCTCTTAGGCTCCTTGTGACCCCTGGGTGCGTTCCGTGGTTCGACAGAGGTTACTACTTTGTCTTCCCGTGCCCCTGGTTCCCCCCTTAGGTGTATGCCTTAGCTACGTGAGTTTGAGTTCAAGTGTTTGAGTTCTGATAGGGCTTAGGAATTTTTAGTTAAGCGGTATAGAGGCATGGTTGATCTCGATTAGTTGGGGCATGCATGAGTTGTTGATGATGACACTGCTCAGCATGGTGCTAGTGTGTTATCTTCGCAATCGCGTGTTCATCTAGGGAGACTAGACTCCTTCGGAGCTTTTCTTTGGGGTTGCACCTGATGTGTCGTTGTTGCGTTTGTTTGGTTGCCCTTGCTATGTAATCTTAGTATTGGGCAGTCACGCAACAAGCTAGTTAGAAAGGCATTATTTGGTAGACTGGTTGGGTATTCCCTGGTGAGTAAGGGTTATTATATTTGGGTTTCCAATGTTGCGCCAGTTAGTAGTGAGTAGTGATGTACTCTCTATCTTTAGTTCAGTTCTAAACTGTCTTCCTGGGTTCTCCCTTTAGTATGGGTCCCCGTGCCCGCTTGCATCCCTCCTGTCATCAAACGGTGATATGTTATGTGTTACCGGTAATTCCCTACGCCCTTTAACAACCCCAATTGTTGTTGGCTGGCCTGGCTGGATGTATCATTGTTGCATTCTAGACCAGGGCCTGATCTTGCTGTATTGTGTGTGAAGTTTTAGGGCGGGGGGGAGTTGGATATCCAACTATAATCTTAGCCGAATCTCAGGGGGTCGCCAGGCCCTCCTCTGTGCCACGTTTTAGCGGTGAAGCTTTAGGATTTAGACAGCCTTCGATCATAGTGGTACCTGGATCAGGTCCATTGACTAATAGTCGCCAACCTCCGACCACCTCGGATGGCTCGCGGGTGTCGATAATTCCGACGCCTCCTGTCGTCCCTGGTGGATTACTCGGGTCAAGCCCATGTGATGATGTAGCCGTTGCCGAATGGGTAAGTGATGATCTTGAACACTGGTCTAGCTTGATACTGCGTATGGCTGGGGTGTTACAGTCAACCCAGGATTCATTGTTTTAGGTGCTGCTGGTTCTCATACGTAGGTTAACATGGCCCTATGTGTGAGTGCCTATTCCTCAGCACCTCCTAGACTGACTTATAGGGTAGTCTAGATTGGTGGAGCGTTACGACGCTTTGTTTAGGCAGCTTCCTTTCAGCTGTCTTTCTTGGTTTTGGTGGAAGGTGGTACTTAATTCAGACCACCGTTATAGCGTCTTGATGGTTTCTGACTCTTACTTCCATAGGCAGATGGTTCGTTCGGTGGAGCTCATCATAGATTAGCTATTTCTTTTTACTCCACACTGTTTTTAGATCACCAGCCCCTCATGTGATTGGAACTTTTTGTGGAGTGTAGTAGTTGTTTCCCTTCGGATTTTACTGTGAATTGGTGGGCTGGGTAATCTTGCAGTTGTACTTGCAGATGTACCGCCGCTCACCTCTTTCTTGTTTTCCGAGTGTATTTCAAGCGCCCTTTCAGTCCATCCTTTGCAGTAAATACTTTGAAGTCCTTTTTATGCGTTTACTATTTTTCAGGTGGACAATAGGTTTTATGTACTATGGTTGTACATCTACCCTTCTATTGTTCATTGAACTGTGTTTCCTTTGTTGGTTACAAGTTTCTTGAAAATTTTAACTTCGCATCCTTTGGATTTTTTCAGTTGCTGCAGGTTTGGTTTGCTTTAGTTAGGCGCTTGGTTTGTCTTGCGTGCACGAGTTCTTTGCGGTGCGATACCCACCTCTTAGACTGTTTTTCGTTAGTGCCGTAGCTGGGGATTTATGATAATTAACTTTCATAAATCTTCTTACTTCCATCTTTGGGTAAGAAACCAGTTCATCATGGTTTTTTCATCCCAACCTAGTCATGAATTCTATGCTAAGAATAGTTTTTAAGGTAGTGGATTTTTCCATCGACTTTTTTTTCCATCGTAGTCTTTAGTGTCCTCTTGTCTGCGTCCTTTAGGCTTTGATTCTCTCGTGAGCTGCGCTCACACGATATTTCAATCCGTCTCTTTGGTTATCATTGATTGGCGTTAGGTTCCTATTCCCGGATCGGGTTTTCTATACCGTTGTTCCCCAACTTTGATATACGATTTTTTCAGTCTTCTCTTAGGTTAAGTTCTCGGTTCTTTCAGTCACCGTTGTTCCCCTTCCTTTGGTATTAGGATTGATTTCTGTTTGGCCTCCCTGTGATTTTCTGGTTTGGTGCCTACTATTCTGGATGAATAGTATTTTTGCGCTTACCATGGATGGTTACATTTCCATTTTGGTCTCAGCTCAGCTCGGTATGACCCAAGTTTTTTGCTGCTACATTTTCGGAGTACTACAGTGGTTTTTGGTTCATCCTTTCTCATCCTTTTATTTTAGACAAGGCTTTCTTCTGGTTTCCTGTTTTTCCGCCGTTCCTTAATAATTTTTGTTTGCTACCAGTTTATGGTTCTATGTCCCCAGTGCCATAGGTGGAGTACTAGTATTGTATGTCACCTGCGTCATAGGTGGAGTATCAGCATGAATAGCGGTGCTCTCGCTTGTTTTATGTCTTGGTGACTCCTTGTGTACTCCCTTAGAACTATCGGTCCTGACAGTACTATGTCAGCTTCCTGTTGACTGCGTCATCGGTTCTTCTGACACGCGCTGTCTAGCCTGTACCCTGATCAGGTTCCAGGCTACCGCCCCCTTTCCTCCACTGGTGCCCCTTAATGGGTCTCCTGTGCTTGTAACTTATTCTCGTCTCCGCATTTATAGATTGGCGTGCTGCACACACAAAGTCCACTCTCCGGAGTGTTATCCAAGCTGATAACTAGTATCGGGATTGACACAATTAATGATTTTCTCAGTTAATCCCCCAATTGTACAACTTTGATTAAGTTGACATTTTAGCTGTAATGCTTGCTTATATTCAGGACAAACTTCATATATACTTTTCAACAAATCGTCATGTAATTTTAGTACTAATAACCAGATTTCCTTCAAGATAATGCAATCATAGAGACAATATTCCTTATATAATTCCCAATACTTTGGGTTGGTGTTCTGTAGATTCATGAAATCCCAAAACGACAAATGGCCTTCCTCCCCACGCTTATATTTATAGAAACAGATTTCCGTGTTTGTTAATGTTTTACCATCAGCAATGAAGCTCGTCAACTTTCCATGGTCTACCTTAAAATCCTTAGAAAGTTTGGCTAATGACCCTTGTAGGAATTGATATGTATCTTTAAAAATGTGTCCAAAAACCTCCATCTGAATTATTGTTCTACCTTTGATTAATGGCGGGTTCTCGTCTAGATCTTTCTCAGTCATTTTTTCTCTAATAAAGAAGTGATCGAAACTACCACCTCCATGCGAATATGCAAAATACCGTCTGTTTTTTTATGTTTCAGTTTTTAACCACTGAATGAATTGTTCAATACAAGTTTGTTTTTCGTTGGTTTCAAAGTATAAATTTTCCCATTCAGTTTTCTTGTATGGACGATATGTGGCACATAAGATAGTGGGTACTTGATTTAGTTTTACTAGGAATGAATTTACCGTTAACGTTTTCGTCATAGTTATCAGGTTTTACTGACAATTTACCAATTTCGCAATAATCAGTGTCTGAATGTCTTGTTTCAATATCCCAAAATATACTACCCCTGTTAAATTTCTTATCTTTGGAGTTTAAGTCGACTACTTTAGCCTCTTTGATAATCATGTAATGAAATTTGGATAGGAAAATATTGTGATCAACCATATCAATTGATTCTGTAGAATCAGTATGAATGACTAGTCGCCTATCACCAGTATTATAATGGTTATAAGCTAACATCATATCCTCGTAGCTAAACATTACATTTGATGGAATACCTATCTGTTTTCTAATATCACTTGCCTTCTCCTTCAATTGTAATAACTCAATGATGCATTCCGGTCCGCAATTATTTCGTTGACTCCTTCTCCTATCACATAAGATAGTAAAATAGGGAAGCTTAAATTCTCTAGTATTGTTAGATTTACCTTCTTTTTTGAGGTACGCGCCTCCTTCAATAGGTATAAGCTGATACTTCACATAGTCAAAATCAGAATTACGTAAATTTGTTTTGAAATCAACTTCTTCACCCTGGAAACTTGTAGCAAATTCTTCGTCTATGGCTTTAAAGTACTTGTACCATTTGAAAAAACTAGGGTAATTCAAGAAGTGGTTTTCGACAAACAACGCTTTAGAAGTATAAGAATAAACAATTAAATGCATTGCTTTGTAACGATTATTCTTGTATATTTCCGTAATTTCATCAAACATCTGTTCGACTGGTACGAAACCATCTTTGTTGTACATTGGTACTCTAGGCGATCTGCGAATTTTAATTACAGGTTTTTTCTTGGTAACCTCATTGAGTGTTAGTGCGATACGTTTGAGATTTTTAGCATCCTTAGATCCCAATACTTTTTCCAAACCCTTTGCAGTTTTTATTTTTAATCACCTTCAAAAACGACTTTACATGTTTATTAATGTATGTGGCCTTCTTTTCATTTTCTTCAATTCGTTTCGCCTTTTTTAGCTTTTTATCCTTAACTTTTTTCTGTTGTTTTTCGAATAATGCCTGTTTAGCTTGCATTTCATTAATTTGTTCTTCCATACGTTTCTGTTCGGCAATAAACCGTTCTTCAGAAAGTCTCTTCATCTCAGCAAGTTTAGCTATTTCAGTTTTTAGGTTTGACATCTTTGTATATCTTATATATATATTAATATTTCTTTAGGTGCGTTTCAAATTTTAACTCACTTTTTATTATTCTAAATCCTGTTTTGCTAGCTAAAGCTAGCCAAACAGAAAACAAACAGAAAACAATTGAAACTCATAAACAAGATCCTGTTTGGTTAGCTTTAGCTAGCAAAACAGTTTTATCATAATATTTATTATTATTCTCTAGTAACTTTTTTCTAAACTCTGGGTCATTTGCATATCTTTCTTTTCTTTTCCCCTTCAGTTTTTCACGATACTCAGCGTCATTTGCATATCTTTCACGAATTGATTGCTTTTGCTTCTCTCGAAACACACTCGGGGAAGTCGACAGATCGCTAAATGCGTACGAGCGCAGCGGAATGCACGCGGAACGCACGCGGGGTACGCGATTAGTCATAGCTAGTTAATGACTAATAACTTCTAAGCCCTATACCCGCGTCGCCTGTAGCTCGGAATCCTGAGACATTTCGCCTACATTTAGCCAAGGCGGATTGTCGTCGAAATGTCTCAGACTTCTGAGACATTTTGCCTACATTTCGCCAAGGCGGATTATCGTCGAAAAGTCTCAGACTTCTGATACTTTTCGCCTGCACCTCGCCACGCACGGCGGCTTGTGCACGTAAATGAGGCGAAAAGTACGTTATTTTGAGACATTTCGCCTGTACTTCGCCTGCAGGGCGGTTTGGGCACGGTGGTCGGAGAGGTCGCATTTCAGGAATATTTTTCAGGAGCATTTCTCAATTACACCAGGATTCGAGAAGATAGATTACATACATAATAAACTATGCATCCATTAACCTATTGATCTACCTATTTATCTATGTAAGCATCCTTACACATGTACATCCACTACAGCCCATATATTCCCTATATATCCATTAACCATAGATAGACAGCGAGCAAAAGACGACGAGCAGCCAAATTGCTGGCTGGAACCATGTAGCTAATTAAGTTCAAGTACAAGCATATACGCAGCCTGCAGGCAGCTATCTATTTGTCTACTTATGAAAACATAGGCCTATATATCCACCAAGAAGAAACGTCCAATCAAAGCTATACATCTATATATCTTCACTGATTATATTTTATATTTCCATCTTCAGCATGTGTAGTTCCTTCGTGGCAACAATCTTCATTGCAGTTGTAGCATTTCCATCCATCATTTTGCCCTGTAAGACATGCAGAGCAGGGCATGCGTTAGAGAGCAACCAAGGGCAGGGTGAATGGCAAGGGGCAGGACGGTGCGGTGATGAGCAGAGCATGGCATGTGTTACATAGCAACCAATGGCAGGGAGCATGGCAAGGGGCAGGCATGTGCTAAACAGAGCAGAGCAGGCATTATAGAGCAATGAATGGCAGGGAGCACGGTAAGGGGCAGGGATGCGATAAGCAGATCAGGGCATGTGTTAGAGAGCAAAGCAGGGAAGGGAGCAAAGTACGCCTGGAAAGTGATGATCAGAGAAGGGCATGCGTTCAAGAGGAAGGAAGGGAAGGGAGCAAAGCAAGGGGCAGGACCTCAGTGATGAGCATAGTAATGCATGCATTTGAGAACCAAGAGCATGGATAATGGCAATTGCCAGTATCCCTGCCCCTCTTTGCTCTCTATCGCCTGCCATGCTCGGCTCATCAGGGCAGGGATAATGGCAAAGGGCTAGATGACAGTGATGAGCAGAGCAGGGCAGGCGTTAGAGAGCAAAGAAGGGCAGAGAGCACGGATAGGGGTAGGATGGTGATTAGCTGGGCATGGCCTGCGTTACAGAGCAATGAAGGGCAGGGAGGATGGCAAGGGGCAGGACAGTGACGTGCAGAGCAGGGTATGCGTTAGAGATCAATGAAGGGCAGTACGTAGACAGAGGCATAGTACAGATGCAGTTACAGAGACGATGGCAGAGACAGTGACACAAACATAGACAGATGCACGTGGGCACCACCTAGGCATGAATCAAGACATAATTTGCTATGCCACACAATTGTTGCGAAACCGCACATACAAGCAAGGTTCACTTATCACTTACGTTGTTGTCCAAAAGCCTCATGTGACAGTGGAACATCAGAACTGGGAGGGAAGACAGAGCAATGGTCCCTGCAAATACAGAATGCAGGCATAATTAAATTAAGTAGCACCCTTTACTTCTTATTTGATGATAGTTTAAAGCCCCCTTGTCTTGTGTCAACAATGGCCAAGCGCTCAAGCAGACTGACAAGCAAGTATTCATGCGTGCAACAGATAGGCATGCAAGCAACCAAGCCACTTTCCCATGGGCTGAACACTCTATGCCTAGCACCTCCAAGCTGCAGTCACCATCCAGATAGTCAGCCAATCAGTCACCAGGGAGGAAGACAGAAAGGCAGGCATACAGACATGAATGCACAAAAGGAGGCATGCAAGCAGGTGGACACTATTTAGGCATGTGATCAAGTCAGAATTCCCTAGGCCAAATTGTTGTGAAACCCAACCTACAAGCAACCTTCAGACCGCTACCAGACAGAGCATGGGTCCCTGCAAAAATGAAGGGCGGGCATAGTTACATTTATTGACACCCTTTGTGTTGTTTTTGCGCATTGGTAGGGAGATCCCCCTGGAAGTCCAACCTGCCCTAAGCTTAGGTACTTGAACCTCAGGTCCTACCCCAGCCTTGCATTGTCCACACTTGCCTGAGTTTACCATGCAGAATGGATCTGGAAGACCGAGGCATAAAGACAAGGTTGGACTGTCACCCAACACCCAGCAAAGCAAGGAGAAACAGTATCCACCACAACACAAGAGGCAACATGCCAAGACTGCCACAACCACTAAGAGTGAACCCAATGTGAAGATGCATGCCATAGACATGGGTCTAGTGCGTCAGCCAAATAGACACAGTGCTGCCACCATCTATCATGCAGGGTCTCAAGGGATAATTGCCACGCATGATCTCCTGATACAATGCTCAAGGGCACCATGCAGCCAGGGCAGTGCATGATCCAACTAGAGTGTAAGGCCCCGTGTCCTTAAAAGCTCTACTCAGGCCCAGGAGAGAACAGGTGGAAGTATGACTCACATAAGAGTTGGGAGCAAGTTGTCCCAGCATCCTACTTTGCACAGTGCCAACTAATCATGCTGCCATCCCAAGCTGAAGTCATGCTCCTGGTACAGCAGACTCCACATACCACCATATTTGACCGTGTACAGAGCAACGTCGAGTGGACTGCCGAGATGCTGCAATTTATGCAGCTTATTCATGCAGTGGCAGTACAGCAGCGCCGACCGGGCTTCCTGGTTAAGGAGTTGACGACGCAAGGGCCGCTGGCTGCAAGATACCATGCCTCCAGCACTGACAACCTACACAGGTCTAGCATAGACGGATCGGTTGCGAGAATTAGCGGCACCGATGTAAGGGAATTTGTGTAGGAGATAGGATCAGAGCATTTGTCAAATTTCAAAAACAATCTGACGCACTACTTTGCGCTTGTCCACGCGGAAGGCGGAAGAGGGTGTTGCGCATTAATACTGAAAAGAAAGTTGGAAAGAAAGGAGGGAATAAAGCAGGACGCCAGAAATATCAAGTAGCAACAAACACATGCTTTGGGCGAGGGAGGGAAGAATATGGAGAGGTAGGAGTACGAGAGGTAGAAGGTTGGCGTGGCTAACCTTAGCCATATTGCAAAGGCTCTAATCGAACGGCCATTTCGCCATGCCGCGTACAATCCGCCTTGGCTAAATGCACGTGAAAGGCTGGTGAAAGGTCACCCTGCGAAGACATCTATCAAAATTAGTGAGAGCACAGACACGTAATCGCAAGTCACACTAATATTTCTGTGTGACTTAGGCTTTCATCACAGTGATAAAATCGTCATGGTTTCGCCCTACAACAGCGCCATTTTCGACGCATGCAGCGAAAGCACATCGGTGACTTGAGGTGTCCATTTTCCCGAATGAAAGCATTTCACCAACGAGTAGTTCGCGCTAGTACTTCGTTGCCTAATTGTTCATTCTATCTCGGAATCGCAGGCAGAGCTTTGCAGGTTCGCGAGAATGACCCCTCGAAAAGGTTGCTAACAGACCCTCGAGCGACAGAAAGTTGCATAGCTCTTCACGTATTAGAACTCAGTAGTTAACGTGCGATCGAGAAGTTGGGGTCACGCTTCAGTCTACGAAAAGTTCTGGGTGTCTGTCGGGATCGCTGGTTTGAGGTGAGCCGAGACATTTCGTCCACTGTACGCCTACATTTCTCTGTAGTTCCGCTGCAAATCGTGTCTTTCGCCTACATTTAGCGAAATTGTCACTTCCTCGAGTGACACTTCATCTGTTTTATATCGATGCATCATAGCGTTTTTAGCCATATTGTTCACATGATTTCTGTATACCGGATCTTCCTTCATCATATTTTTATGAATTTCACTAGAATATGTATATACTTAGATAGTATTCATCTTATACTATATATAATCTTATATTTCTGAAGTATTTTTTGTTTTCAAAAAAGCTACTTCAGCATTTAATAATTTAACAGAAGCACTCAATTGTTGGACAGCTGCTATCAAGTGTGGAACAAGTCCTGAATAATTTAATGTTAAATTATCATTACTGTCTTTACCAACGAGATGGGGATAAACATCTTGGACATCCTGAGCGTAAAGGCCATAATCGACATTATCTGGGTCATGTTTAAATGCGTATTTTACAGGCATTAATTGATTCATTTTATTTAATGATTCTTGTGGGTCAATAAACCCTATATGGTTTTTGAGTCGACGATCTGAGTTCCCAGATATTGCGCCAGAAGTAGAAATATAAACATAGGGGACATTCGTTTCTGGGGTCCCAATATCTTGTATAAAGGCTAATTCTATTCGATTGTTAGTACCTTGGAATGTCAGACGAAGTTTGTAAGCACCCCATATATCGTGAAACTCAATTTTGGGAAATGTCTCTTGATCAATAACAGGTGTCAAGGTCGTTACATATCTATTACCCGTGGCTGAGAACATTACACCCGGTTCGACTGCTGTCCAATAGCTTGTAGGGATTACATGACTTTTAGTTAATGAATTATAATTCCCATTGAATAAAGCGGGTTTCCCTGTCAAAGATGCCCAGGTACCATTAAAATTTGTAATAGAGGTTCCATTGATGCGGAATCCTGTTGCATTAACATTCCCAAGAACATCCAATGGGTAAGCCGGATTCTGTTTACCTATCCCTAATTGAGCATCAGCATTTAGCGTCATAAGGTGTACTAATGTTGCTCCATTTCTATGCCACCAGCTGTGTTTTTGCAAGTACCCCCCATTATTGTTATAGTCTGTTGTAAATTCGAGATCACCATCGCTTTGAATGTCTATCCTATCACCAGTGCCTTTAATAACATCTCCAGAGATCGTAATATTTCCCCATGTATTGACTACTGCTGGTTTATTTGTCAAATCGTTATAATTTCCAGAAAATAAAGCAGGTTTGTTTGTCAAATCGTTATAATTCCCAGAAAAACCAGCTCCAGACGGATTAATTGCGACACCATTTATTAATAATTGTTGAACATTTATAGTGCCATTCACGTCTAGGAGATACGCTGGTACTAGTTTACCAATTCCAATATTTCCGTTATTATGAATTATCATACGTGTTTGTAACAAACCATCACTAATCGCATTACGTGTTTTAAAACGCAAACTTCCACCTTGAAATTCTGGATTGTCTCGGCTTGAAGTTATTGCAGAATCGGGCATATCAGACGTAGCATAAGCTGTCATATTCGCGGTAAAAGCCATCCCGTGTTCACCGGACAATGTACCAATATTTGAGATCATTAAATGATATTTTTCGTTTGCACTACCATCATCTAGCCTCAGATTATGTGCCTGAACACATAGAGGATTTCGACTATTTGTGAATGTATTTATTCCAACTGTCCGATTAACACCGCTTTCACTATAATGTATACCTACTGATGCTGTTGAGGCTGCCCATGGAGTGAATGGTTTATTATTTAACGAATTATAATCCGAATCAAATAACACAGGTTTCCCAGTCAATGACGAATATTGTCCATCAAATAGAGTCGGTTTCCCAGTCAGGTATGGTCCATTAAAAGTGCTCATTCCGATTGGAACCCCATTTACACGGTAAACACCAACAATATTCACATCTCCAAGGACATGCAATCTATACGCGGGATTATCAGTCCCAATACCGAGATTTCCACGTTCAGTTAGCCTCATAATCCTGTACGAAGACCATGGATCTGGCCCGTTTCGGTACCAATTAAAGCTCTTTTCATTGTTGTCATCTACATAAGATTTATCAAAAATTATGTAACAGTTGTAATCCCCAGTACTGATATTTTTGAATTCTGAATTAACGCACTTTATTTGATTAGTTTTAATTGTTATGTTCCCGAATGTATTTGTGGAGGTACCTCCTCCAGTTTGTATTACCCCGTTCACCGTGTAGTTCCCTGTTATGTTCAAATCACCAACAACATCGAGTGCATACCCTGGGTTTGTTGTACCAATACCTAGTTTCCCGTCTAATGTTAATTTCATCAAAAGTGAAATTGGGTTACCTCCGCCATTATGCCTATACCAATTGTAGGAAGATACGCTATATCCTCCTGCGTCACATATAAAATTCAGATTACCACCAGCTTCTACATTTAGATCTGTAAAAACTGATTTAACGGTTGCACCACCAATTTGAACATAACGCATTTGAAATAACTGGTTTTTGTTTCGCCTGAACAGAGGATGTTTCCCGTAATGTCCAAGGCTGCTATTGGATTATCTTTACCTATTCCCACATTACTCAACGAATAAAGTCCAGATTGGTTTTGAAGCCATGGTGATGTACCCCCTGTGCCTGTGGATAAAGGGACTCCATTGACTAGGAATTGTGTCGCATTAACCGTCCCAACAACATCCAGTGTATAGGCCGGGGTTGACGCACCCATCCCAATTTTTCCATCCCTAGTTATAGTCAGGCGTTTGGTCAGAGGATCCGAAAAACCAGCATTTCCTTGTGTTTTGAAATGGAGAGACCCTGAGAAATTTCCTGCTTCCGTTCTTTCAAAAACAATTGCTGCTCCAGGTGATAAGGATGCGTTGACAAGTCATGAGAATTGTATTCCACACCCTTCTACTATTCCGGTTCCAGTAGAATATACACCGATTTGATAATCAGACATTGGACTGGCGTCCGATAATATTATATCATTTCGAGCGGATATCATATTTAATGCAAACGAACCGACGCCCACTTTTTCAAGCGTATACAAACCCAGGCCATTTTTAAGCCATAAATTCTGTGGAATTATTGGGCAATGTATCAAATCGGAATATTTTCCCGAAAAAAGCGTTGGCTTGTCTGTGATATCGTCCCACGAACTAATGTTCTCAATTGCATACGCATAATTCGACAGACTAACAATATTATTTGAATTTCTAGCAGACTGATTGGATGCATATTCAGCCGCATTTGATGAAAAGGTAATCTTGGGATACATGTAATTTGAATTGTTGGTTGATAGATTTGAACTATATGTTATTTTGGGATACATATAGTTACTGTTTCCTACAGCGAGATTTGAACAATATGTTATTTTGGGATACATGTAATTGCTATTGGCAACTGTAAGATTTGATGAAAACACTGATGCATTTGATGAAAATTCAGTACTTGGATACATGTAGTTACTGTTTCCTACTGCAAGATCCGATGAGAATACAATACCATTTGTGTTTTGAACAACCTGCGGGGAAAGGACACCTAATGCTATCTGATTAGCAGTTGCTAGTTTTTTGGCAAATAACGCAACGTCATTAGCTCCGTTTATACTATTCTGAACCCTCTTGGTATTTTGTGGCTGCCCAAATATATATTGACTGGAATACATTAAATTTAGGACATATATTATAACAAAACGAGAACAAGGAAAGTTGTTAAAAAAAAGACAGTTAATAACAAGTCCAATCACATCAAACTATTTGCAAGAGGTAGGAATATTACTCAACGAGCTACCATCATAAACATTAAATTACCAGCTGACAGGACACAGGCTAGAATGCTGGGGTATAATCCATATGAGTATGCCATCAAAATTTCTGCACAAGCCCCGCCCACAATGGTCAGTCAGATTGTTAACCAACATTCAGCCGTGGAAACACTGGTCAAATCTGTTCAGACAGAACAACAAAAACAACAGCCCAAACAGGAAACATCAAGTGGACCGAGTTTCAATAAACGTCCTAGAGAAGACATGGATTCTGCTTTTGGATCATCAACACCAAATGTTTCTGAATTCAGAAATCCCGGCGAAGCGTCAGGCTCCAGGACAAGTCTTAGAAAAAACATAGATGATCTTCAACAAAAATTAAACATATTTGATTCCAAACATAAAAAAGTTGGGAATTCTGCACAATCAAAACTAGATATAATAGCCATTGCTACCGAATGGCAAGGCAGGAACAATGATCCATCATTGCAAATCCTGTTGGATCGACCAGTAGTATCTCATCATTACAAACAAATTTACAATTATCTGAAGGGTAAAAAATAAAACATTATTTATTATTTTCAAAACAATACTTATACAAGCACTTCCATGTCGGCTTATCCAAAGAACTTGCAATATTTGGTGAAAAAAATACAGAATTATTCAAGGGCGACGAAGAGGCTCTCAACGCTGAATTCCACGACTGCAACAAATAACGGTGTCATAACCGTAGATCTTCCTTCAAACTGCTTGGTCGATTCTGATACTTTGATTATGCATTTTAATGGAAAAACAGAACGCGGTGGTTTTGCAAGAAACATAGAGTCGGTAATTTCCCGAGTGGACGCGGAACTCAATGGAATGGTCGTGTCGGGTTGTAGTAACTATAACCAACTATGGAATATCATCGCTGATACGAGTTTTGGCGAAGATGCTCATAATCGGAGAAAAATCGTACAAGGAGGAGGGGATGCATCAGCTACACCTTCTGCTCTGGCACCATATTCCATATCTAATTGGTTGTCCCTAAACAGCTTTCAACCGTCTATTCTTGATACCAAACTATTGGGACAAGTCCGACTACGAATTCAACTTGACGGTTCTAACTGTCTAGTCGGAGGAGGGACCTTCACACTATCAGATATTTCATTCAGTGTCGACACAATCTCCATTGATGACGGTATATTTGATGCAATGCATAACGCATTCCTATCTAGTGGAGGGGTATACGAACTAAGCTTCCGCAATTACTTCAGTTTCAGTTCAGCAGCAACTTCCTATAGTCAATCAACTAAATTTAGAGTATCTTCTCAATCGGTCAATAGGGCATGGGGAACATTTGTTGCACAGAGTCCATCAGGCGCATTGGATGCAGTTACAAAATCGTCTAATACCTTTACAAGAAAAGCTACAGGGATGGCAAGCGCTCAATTTAATCTGAATGGAATATACACACCTGATTTCCGTGCGAATCCGGGTCAGTGTTTTGCCCTAACGCAGTCATCATATAATCAATTACAATCGGCAGACGGGGGAAGTCACCCTTATTGTGATAATTATACTAAATGGCGTGACAACTTTTTTGTATTGTCCTGTAAATTTTGTCATAACGATGATTCTTTCCTATCTGGCGTTGACACCAGGGGAAATTCCAGCATAGGTTCATTTGACACGCAGAGCATCGGTGGTGCAGCTGGTTCCGAATCACTAACAGCCCTTGTTTTCATTGAGTGTGGTTCCATGTTGAGGATAGGCGCTGGTAGACAACTCGAATTAGTACTCTAACTGTTTGGTTAGCAGAGAATTGATTAACAAAACATAAAACATATATAACAATAATATAAAATGAACCCTGTACCAAAACACATTACAAAGGTGTTCAGTTTTGAGGCCATAGGTGATACTATTTTTTCCCCCAAAAGCCAATGCGTACTCGAGATAAATGAAGGGATTTGGAATTTGAACAGCGCGAAGATAATGTTTACAATGAATTCACTAGGAGTAGCGCCTCGTGGGATTGGATGTATGATCAGCACTCTTTCAGTATATTTTGATGATGTCCTAATTCAAACAATAAATGAGTATAATCATCTTGCTAGGATGATGGACGTACACAACTCGACACAAGCCTCAACTAATATGTTTGGGAATAATCAAGCAGTCGACATTGTTGCAGAGACAGATCAGATACCGTTCGTGATTGATAAATTCCATGGTATCCTAGGAACTAAGGACTGTATTGTTAAGGGCAAAATCAGAATTGTTATTGAGTGGGCAGACGCTATGGTGCTGTTAAGAGAGAGTGTATCCGTTGGGTATGAAATTGTTAATCCGACACTCATTATAAAAAGTGAAATAGAAGACAACGTATCAGATAGAATTGAATTCGATAATTTCACCAGTCAATTCCAACTCAATGAATCCGAAAATCAAACAACAAATATATACATTGGCTCACGCGATATAGAATATGTCTTGGCAACTTTCATACCATACGATTATTATTCAAAGGTATCTACTCAAGATTATAATGGAACGAGTTACTTCTTTAGTCATGGATTAAAAGATATTTATCTTGAAAGTAATCCAGTTTATGTAGGATTTAGGATAAACAATGTACCCATTGCAAATCATCCTATTCCTTATGATAAAGCAATAGAATACCTGGATTTCATATTCGATAACGAAAATCGTGCGATTGAACACCTCATGACACACACAGTGGACGGGACATTATTTTTAAGATTCCCCCCAACTATTACATCTTACCAATGGGCCTGCGGGTTGCCTATTGATATAGAGAATGAAGAAGATATCAATTATGATGTGTCATTTTATTCAAAAGGAAACAATAATATAAAAAATTACTCACTTTTATTCGTGAAATACAATAGCTTGCTGGAATTAGATAATGCCGAAACTGGTTCAAAATATATTTACACCAAGTAATATATATAACAATATGGATCAATATATGCTGCCCCTATGTATTGAGTCATGGCCGAAAAAAACACAGTACAACCAACCAGCAACAAACTTTATAGGTAGACGGACTATACGCACCCCAATACATGAAGGAGATCTACTCTGGGGAAGACCTATTCCAAGGAAGCCTAATGCAGTCAAAATTCTCCGAACTCTCCCAGTATATCCCAAATTCCAATAAATTATTTGTAAAACCTATTTAATTTTTCTAATTAATTCTAATATTTTCTAATGTAAAATCACATATGGAGAATATAGAAGAAGACAACAACCTACAAGAGGACATTGAAGTGATACCAGTCAAAGCTAAACGAATTATGAGCGATAAACAAAAAGCTTCATTGGCTATCGCCAGAGAAAAAGCATGGGCAAAAAGGCGGGAATTAGGAGAGATTACACGACAGGAGAAAGAACTGAAGATTCAAGAGAAAGAAGTCCAAAAACAAGAAAAAACGGCAGAAATGACACGTCGTCGCAAAAACACTGTCTTTAAAAAGCTGAAGAAGGATGTGGTTGTTGCTATGGACAGTTCAGACGAAGATCAACAGATTATAACAGATTCTCAATCAGAAGAAGAAGAAGGAGAGGTTCAAAAGATATCAAAACACATTGAAAAACGTCTGAAGGTCACCAAAGCTAGGCCAATACTTACTCAAGAAGATACAGTACAACTTCTTAGGGGAAAAATATTAAACGAGGGCAAACGAGTCGCTTACCAATCACTCTTTCCTGGTCACACATGTCCATTTAGTAATTAGTGATGAATATTGTTGAGAACGCAGTAGCAAATTTCAGTCATAAACCACTCCAATACAAAGCAAACAAGTATCCACAGTCCCTCAATTCAGCTCTACCACGTAATTATTTTGTGTCACTCCTCGTCGGCTCCAGGGGAAGTGGGAAGACGTACAGTCTTTGCAAATTATTGAAACAATACGAGATTTATGGATTTGATGGCAAACAGGATATGAGAGTTATAGTATTTTCCCCGACACATGATGCTAATCCGGTATTCAATTGCTTGAAAATTGATCCAAATGATATCATTTCACAATACAGTGATGAGAAACTTTCAGAAGTGATTGAAAACATCAAACTAGAAAAGGAAAATACAGAAGAATGTAGAAGACAAATGATTGTTTATTCCAAGTTTATGAAAGGCAACATTGACGGACTGTCGTTTGATGAAATAGATTTCCTTGAGAGAACTGGATACCAACGACCTACCTGCAAGTACCCAAACGGTTGTATAGTATACCTGATATTGGACGACCTCGTGGGCAGTAGTGCATTTAAATCTGTTGGCAAATCGGCATTGACTAATTTGGTACTGAAGAACAGACATTTGGGTATAAACATAATGATTTGCACACAGAATCTCAAGGCGATACCTAAGTCTACTCGAACCAATACAAGTCTTTTTGTGCTATTCAAGTTTGCCAGCACTAAGACCTTGGAGGATTTATATGAAGAAGTAAGTAGTTCGATCAGTCTACAGAAGTTTGAAGCACTCTATCTGCACGCAACATTCGGGGAACACGACTCGTTAGTGATTGATTTTACACAAGACAAAAGCCAAAGGTTCAAAAAGAATTTCGACATCATTCTCAGCTTACAGTAAAAAAAAAATATAAATTATTGTTAAACAATGGCCGCTATCAGAAATGAATATAGACAGAGTGACAGACCAATGATTACAAGTATCTCAAAGCAGCAATCCTGGACATGTCACCCGGACTGCCAGAATATTTAGTGGATTCGTGCATTTCCCTACATATTGCCAAGCCGCTCATGTATAGGGACAAAAAGCTTCTACGAAAAGATATGAATAAGCAGAAAAAACCAGTTTCAAATGATGTTTTGGAAGGCTTGGTTACTGTAGAAAATGAAAAATCTACAGTAATATAAATGGCTTGGCAGAGAGTAACGTTATTTAGCTCATACAATACATCAACACAGAACTACCAATTAAAACTAAATTGCGACCTGCCATACAATGAAAAGGGACACCAGCTGGCTGTTGAATCATTTACCACAGCGAGTAAACCAGGGCCGTTCTGCATGAGTGCAAATGGGATCTTCGCACAAACCTCCTTTGATAATTCAGTGAATGGAGAGCGAACAAACCTGCTTTTAGGAGGTGAATCACACAGTATTGTTAAGACAATTACAAGCAATACACTAGGTCACAAGCTAATCCCGTCTCTGAAAAACCAACAATTAAATATAACAGTCTATGATGCCAATGGAAATCTGTATGTTGAATTCCCAAACTTCATACTATCAGTTATTATCTATGAAATTATAATGGCGCCCATTGTTGTCAAAACTCAATTAATATACATCAGCTCACAATACAGAACATCTGGGACCCCGGATAATTTCACAACTAGTCTACCTGCTGGAATCTTACATTACGAATTCGGTGGTCGTACTAAAATAACCGTTACGGATTTAATAATCAATAGATGTTTCTAAAGTATTCGGGCAAGTAACAATGACTTCAGTGTTGTTAATAATGGGACAAAGACATCTGTCAGAATTCCTGTTGGAAACTACGACCTGGATCAATGGTTAGCAATACTGAACACTTTACTACCAGGCTGGACCATTAGCCACAATGAAATAAACGGATTATGCACTTTTAACACACCTGGTCCAAATTATGGGTTTGGATTCAAAGATAAAAGTTCATATTTATTTGGGCTCCTCCCACATGATAAGCCGAGTGGATCACAGATTGTTAGCAGCTTCCCATTGCGTTTGAACTTAGAAAGTTTCCTGACAATTCATCATAACCTCCCAAAGGTAACTAACTCGGCTGTGAATAATTTCCGTCAAACCAATGCACAGGAATCAGATGTATTAATAAGGGTCCCTGTTAACGTCCCTAGTTTTGCCAACATCATTTATCAAAATGTGAATGACGATTTTAGCTTCTACACCAGCGCGTCTCACGTGTCAGAACTGGAATTATCAATCAAGGACAAACACAAAGACGAGATAGGACCGTTCCCCTATGATTGGTCCATAACTTTGAGGATAGATTATGAAAGCAAAAACGATCCTATAGAATCGATTTGATCAATTTTGAAAAACCTAAACGATAAAATTACTTGCGCTGAAATAAATATCCAGGGCTATTATATAATATGGGCCTTTTTTATTCAATCAAATCTGGAGTTGGACGCGCAATTGGTTCCTTTGGTTCCGCAGTGAGAAGGGTAGCCGATTTTGGGGGGAATATCGTACGGAAGGTGGGACAGTTCTCTACACCGGTGTCTAACGCCGCAGCGGGGATAGCGGACATGTTGGGACAGGGAGGCGTGGCGGATGGGATCAGAAGTGTAGGGTCTGCGTTACATGGTTTCTCACCGGAAGCAGAGAAAATCCTGTCTAAAGCTAGCGGGATAGGGAGAGTAGCACAGGGAATAGGCAAAGTCATGTTATAGCGGCGTTCGGCTAACCAACAGTCATTCGCTTCGCTCATGACTTCCTCTTGACTTCCTCTTGACTTCCTCTTGACTTCCTCTAATCGGTCGGCTGGAATTCTAGGGGGGGGGGGCAAGGATGATACTGTCATCCTTGGGGGGGGGGGGGGGGGGGGGGGGGGGGGGGGGGGGGGGGGTAAACGACGCACGACAGTTTTACTAATCGGAGTCAGGTTCACACTTCAGCGTAGGGCGATTCGCGGCTGGAATTCTAGGGGGGGGGCAAGGTCCATACTGTGGACGTTGGGGGGGGGGTAAACGTTGTACTGGGCCTGCCGACGACTACTATTTTTCTTATCTATTCGCCTGAAGGGCTCATACGCAAAGCATGTGTCGCGTCAGCTCCCGAATCTTAGGCGAATTGTTGGTACTGCATGATCATTTGAGAGAAAGATTAGCCTTAGGCTAATCATCCAAGGATAGATGCTTTGCATCCATTAGCCTAAGGCTAATCAATCCCCCGCCCACGATATCCAGCGAATTGCACGGGAATGCGCGGGAATGCACGGTATTGCACGGAATGTCACGGTATTGCACCGAATGCCACGGATGCCACGGAAATGCACCGAATGCCACGGTATTCAGAGAATAGATGTAGAGTTTTTTCGACTCATCGGAAGATTCAGTATGAATCAGGAGATGAGTTGAAAAAAGCTACATCTTACAGTAGTAATGGGCGGACACTCGTTCGGGGGGGAGTGACCGTCTGATTGCGGGTCCCCGTATGAAGGGGACAAAAGGAAGCCCGAAACGGATCAGCGAACAGTCCATTCCCGGGAAAATACTGCACGGACGCATTATGCGAAAACCGGACATCCACAATCTGCGCTTGAACAAAACTGACTGACCTCACAGCCTTCGCTAACGCAAAAATGCCGACTGCAGCCATGCCAGGCCCCAACAAACCAGCTAGGAACAAAAACAGCAACGACAGAAAGCAAGCCCATCCAAATCGATGCCTTCTGCAACGCTCCCGTAGACGCTCCTGGTCCGCACCTGCACCACTTAACGATGCAGGCACAACCACCTTCTTCTTCCCACGATTGTTCTTCATACAGAAGAAGTTGCGACGTTAGATGAGGAAAGAAATTATGAAACAAAAATCAGGGACGGAAAAGAAACCCATCGGTACACTCTACCCTAAAAACCCTTATCTTCAATAAAACCACGACAGTGTGACGCGGCAACGTAGCATAGGACACGTCAGTGGGACGCGGAACACGTCAGTGGGACGCGGTACTCGCAAATACCACAGTCAGGCGCAACATGTTTTTCAAATTGGGACGACAATAATTTATGCGGACGAAAATATATATATCGCGCGGGATGACAGATGCGCGGTCACCAGGATATTTATTTATCTGCGCGCGTGCGCGCGACAACCGGTACAGTCTACCCTAAAAACCCTTATCTTCAATAAAACCACGACAGTGTGACGCGGCACCGTAGCATAGGACACGTCAGTGGGACGCGGAACACGTCAGTGGGACGCGGTACTCGCAAATACCACAGTGAGGCGCAACAATTTTTTCAAATTGGGAGGACAATAATTTATGCGGACGAACATGTATATAACGCGCGGGAGGACAGATGCGCGGTCAGCAGGATTTTTTTCTGATCTACTGATCTATAACAGCGCGCGCGCGCGGAAACGCGCTGTTATAGATCAGTGGAAATCACTGATCTAGCTCAGAACAGTTATCCCATATATACCTATAATATAACAGTCAGTTACTATAGTAGAAACACGCCCTAAGTCGGGAACTTGTCGGCTCTGGTTGTGAAGTTCTGGTTGGAGTCCAGACAGGATGTACCTTCCAGTACATCCATTCAATTACACCCTGTGTGTAATCGACCAACCACTGCATATTCGTAACGCTTTCGTAGAGGCGTTTTCGACGGTGTGCGGCACGTTCGATTCAGGCCACAGATGGAGAAGTTGTGAAGAAATTTTGAGATCGGCCACGACCCCCCCCTCCCCCCCCCTTTGGGACCCCCCCCGTATCTCAGCCCCCAGGCACTTGTTTGTACTTTTTCAACGGTTTCGGGTTCTGCGACCAAATCGGAGACGATTCACAGCTTGTGCCTCCCCACATACGTTTTGAATTTTTGATGCCCCCCCGAGGCCTAGATACCTTCATTTGGTGTCCCTTCAAATGCCGCAAAAAACTTGGATTCTAACGTTGCAAACGCGAGATCGCCACAAGTATGCCACGCCCGCGCCCGCGCCCGGCCACGTGGGAATTGCAGTCGTACGTTCGTACCCGGTTTGTAACTTCGTACCCACTCCAGCGCGCCTGCAGTTGGGCTGGCACAGACCAGGCGACAGCACATCATCCCAGCATCTGTGGATTTGGGTAGCTCTATCTCTCAGCACATCAAATTGGTTGCTGCAAGAGTAGTGGGGTAGCACAAGCACTAGCCACACCACATATAAAAGCACGAATTCGCACCCTGCAGCCTGGACCAGATAGCTTGTTGTCCGAAGACCCCCTCCAAATATAGCTTCCGAAAGTCACGACGACTAAGCATAATGCTTTCTTGTGCTACCCACACTGCTGCGCATTCGTTTTCGTCCTTCCCAACCCAACCCAACCCCAACGCGTCCCCCTGGTAGAAACACTCCAAGCTGTCCCGATAGGATTACTTCGCGTCTCTGTTCTCAAGCCGCGTAGTTGCCTTCAATGCCAAGACCAGGGGAATGGCAAGAGGGCGCGGGGGGCGGTCGACGTGATGCTTTGACCCGTGTCCTCCGGGCGAACGCTGCTGCAAAGAATGTGAGTGGAATCTAGGGTTGGGTTGGGTAGGGCTGGGTTGGGTTGGATTGGGTTGGGCTGGATTGGATTGCTACATGTTTTTCCAGCCATCGCTGGGCTGCTCACCGTCTTCCAATTCCAAGTCCCCGGTGTGATGGTGTGATACCCACGGAAACCAGTCAGAATACTAGGAGAATTGTACATACACCTCTCCCCCACACACACCACACACACTCTTACACACACATAACACACGCACTCTCCCACTTACACATAACAAATACACACTCGCCCACTCACACATAACACCCACCCACACCCACACCCACATAACACACCCACACCACATACACACAATCTCCCCCCCCGCACACATAAGACACACACACTCTCCTGCGCACACATAAGACACACACACTCTCCCACACACACATAAAACACATGCACTCTCCCACACACACATAACACACATGCACTCTCCCACACACACATAACACACATGCACTCTCCCACACACACATAACACACATGCACTCTCCCACACACACAGAACACACATGCACTCTCCCACACACACATAACACACATGCACTCTCCCACACACACATAACACACATGCACTCTTCCACTTACACATGACACACACATTCGCCCACTCACACATAACACACACACACATAAGACACACACACTGTCCTGCACACACATAACACACGTGCACTCTCCCACGCACACACAACATACACACTCCCACCCACACATAAAACACACACACACACACATCACACACACACATATCACACATGCTCACACACAAATAACACACACTCACCCACACACATAACACTCACACTCCCACCCCACACAAAACATACACACTCCCACACACTCATCACACACACGCTCACACACACACACACTCACACATCACACACACACTCACACACACATATAAAACACACACATCACACACACATATAACGCACACACATCACACACACACTCACACACACACACACACTCAGTGCTGAGATCGTTAGGAACACTCGAAACCATAAAAAATAAATCCTAACCCCCCAGTATAGCAACAACTTGACAAAGAGGACTAGGAGGACAAAGAGGATAGCGGTGTCAACTTCGACAACGTAGAGATCGTTGCAAACAAACAAAAACCTAAACTTTAAACCATACATCCTAACCCCCCAGTACAGCAGCAAATTGACAAAGAGGGCAGAGGTGTCAACTTCGACAACATAGAGATCGTTGCAAACAAACAAAACCCTAAACTTTAAACCATACATCCCGGATACATCCTAACCCCCCAGTGGAGCAACAAATTGACAAAGAGGGCAGCGGTGTCAACTTCAAAAACGTAGAGATCTTTGCAAACAAACAAAATCCTTAACTTTAAACCATACATCCTCACCTCCCTGTACAGCAACAAATTGATAAAGAGGACAGCGGTGTCAACTTCGACAATGCTAAAATCATTGCAAACTCACGAAAGAACTCGGTTGCAGCAGGTAAGTGGAGGGTTCAGGGCTTAGGGTTTCGGGAGCACACATGTTGGTCTGCTGGACCCTGCAATTGATCAAGAACTGGGGTGCAGCAGGTGAGTTTAGGGTTTAGGGTCAAAGGTTTAGGGTTTGGGAAGCACACATGTTGATCTACTGGACCCTGTGATTGATGAAGAACTGGGGTGCAGCAGGTGAGTCTAGGGTTTAGGGTTAGGCTTTTTTGTTAGGGTTGAGCGTTTAGGCTTTAGGGTTTGGCTGCTGCAGCAGGTCAGTGGAGGGTTGAGGGTTTGGGGAGTGTGGAGGGTTTGTTTGGTTTACTTTATCCCTCTTTTCCCTTTTGGGGGTTTCGCATGGGGGCTACTTCTGTTCAGCTCCCTTTCCCTGTCCTTGGGCCAGGCCTGAAGCTAGCTAGTGCGTCTGAAAGGCAATGTGACAGGCGTAATGCCTTTTGTTACTGACTTAGGGCAAGATTATACCTTTGCCTTCCTTCTACTTATAGGCTAAGCTTTCGACTGACAGGCGATCCAATGCAGCTGCAAGTGCTGGGCTTCGCCCAGTGGCTGGCTAATGGAGCTGGGTGGAAGCTGCCTTGCATAGCCCCAAAAAGAAACAGTTGATTTCATGTTTCTTGGGTTTGACCCAGTGGCTAACCATTGGAGCTGGAGGGAAGCTGCCATGAGTAGCCCCCGAAGAATCCGTTACTATCATGTTTCTTGGGTTTGACCCAGTGGCTAGCTAATGGAGCTGGGTGGAAGCTGCCTTGCATAGCCCCAAAAAGGAACAGTTGATTTCATGTTTCTTGGGTTTGACACAGTGGCTGGCTTATGGAGCTAGGTGGAAGCTGTCTTGCATAGCCCCAAAAAGGAACAGTTGATTTCATGTTTCTTGGGTTTGACACAGTGGCTGGCTAATGGAGCCGGGTGGAAGCTGCCTTGCGTAGCCTGAAAAAAAAGTGTTTCTTTACCAAACAAGTCCTATGCAGCGTCGCAAGCGACACGGAAAATTGGCAGAGAGTGTTGGCAAAGGAACGACACGTTCAACGGAATGGAGCTGACCGAAGCCAGTTAGTTATGAGACAGTTGGCTGACGTGTCAGGCTTTGTCTTGGTAGTCGGTCGGATAGACAAACGGACAACGGGGTGAATCTGGGGGCTCTCAACCCCCAGAAAGGGGGGGGCTCCGCCAAAAAAAGCAGTTCTTTACCAACCAAGGGGCAGTTCTTACACACACACACACACACACACATGCACACACACACACACACACACACACTAGCCCTTGGCTTTTGAGAAATAATGGTTTGAAGATCCTTCCGGATGTGCCGAGCGGGCTTGTCTTGTCTTGCTTCTGTCAGCTTCCAGTTGCTTTAGGTTTAGCTCACAGCATATTGCAAGTCGTAAAAATAGTCTTCCACATCACGGAATTGGTAATGTGTGCAAGTAATTAAATCAATGCTTGTTAATGTAAACAAATTAAACATGAAACAGTGAGGTAAACAAATTAAACATGAAACAGTGAGGTAAACAAATTAAACATGAAACAGTGAGGTAAACAAATTCACATGAAACAGTGAGGTAAACAAATTAAACATGAAACAGTGAGGTAAACAAATTAAACATGAAACAGTGAGGTAAACAAATTAAACATGAAACAGTGAGGTAAACAAATTAAACATGAAACAGTGAGGTAAACAAATTAACATGAAACAGTGAGGTAAACAAATTAAACATGAAACAGTGAGGTAAGCAAATTAAACATGAAATAGTGAGGTAAACAAATTAAACATGAAACAGTGAGGTAAACAAATTAAACATGAAACAGTGAGGTAAACAAATTAAACATGAAACAGTGAGAAGGATGCTTGTGACTTAATATATTTCGCTATACAATATTTTAAAAACAAAATCGACTGTGTATAAACACCAACCACTCTCTCAAATATGGTATACTCATGGGTATACAAATGGATCCACCAACCACTCTGGATACACCAACCACTCTGGATACACCAACCACTCTGGATACACCCACCAACCACTCTGGATACACCAACCACTCTCTCAAGTATGGTATACACATGGATATATATGATTCATTGATATGTCCCGAGGATGGTTGGAGGAACCCCCAGATGTTGTGGAGCAAGCTTGTCTTGAGTCACCTATGGCCTATCTATGGCCTGTCTATCTGTATGTTCCAGTCCATGGGGTAGCTGATTAGGCTGAAAGGACTTGCCCAACCTAAAGCAAGTTCTATGCAGCGTCGCCTGCGACGCTAAAAAATGGCAGAGAGTGATCGCGACGGAGCAACAGGTGGCAACGAAAGCGAGTTAGTTACCAGACCGTTGGCTGACGTGTCAGGCTTCATCGCGGTCAGATGGATGGATGCATGGTCGGTCGGTCGAACGGACAAATGCGTATCGCTGGGGACTCCCGTCCTCCAGAAGGGGGGGGCTCCGCCAAAAAATCAAGACAATTGTTAACTATCCATAGAGACTATTTACTGTTTTATATATAACAACGTAATGCAGTGTGCTTGAAAAACAGACGAGAGTCAACAATGGCCCAGGGTCCTACAAAGCGCGCGCGGCAGCGCAATTCTGCGCACACTTTTTGAGCTCCACTGCGCGTTTCGCGCAGTTGTTTCAACCCCCTGTGGGCGCAGCGCGCAGTTTTTGCGCTTTTTGCACTAATCAGCGCTGACCAATTTGATGTTTGTGCTCTTTAAGCGCTGACCAATTTGACAAAAAGTAGCAGCCTGCAATGGCCTGTCTAAAACAACATAGTGCGAAGTGATTGAAAACAGACAAGGGTCAACAATGACCTGTCTAAGGCTTGTCTTGGGTCAACAATAGCCTGTCTATAACAATGTAATGCACAGTGAAAACTCAAACTTGAAAACGTAAAACTCAAAACTACTAACTTAATGCTGCCATGCAGATTACTCGGATGCCCAGTGCAAATCATCTGCAGAGGCTGAATTAAACAATAAGATGCCCATCACTGGGGTGGCTGCCGCCAAAAACTTCTTCAAGGGTTTCTTTACGTGAGTGCTTGACATCATATCAATCGGGAACGGCATGGCATATGATATCATGTCATCATATAGCGCACTATATCATGTCATCATTTAGAGCGCTTGGTATCATATCAATAGGGAACAGCATGGCATATGATATCATGTCATCATATAGCGCACTATATCATGTCATCATTTAGAGCGCTTGGTATCATATCAATAGGGAACAGCATGGCATATGATATCATGTCATCATATAGCGCACTATATCATGTCATCATTTAGAGCGCTTGGTATCATATCAATAGGGAACAGCATGGCATATGATATCATGTCATCATACAGCGCACTTTATCATGTCATCATTAAGAGCGCTTGGTATCATATCAATAGGGAACGGCAATATGTACCATATGATATCATGTCATCATATGATATCATGTGATGCTGGCAGTCTGACTAGGCTGCAACTACCATGTATATAGAATATCATATGATGCAATTTGTATGCTATCGTATGCTATCATACTCGCCTTTAGACAACATCATATGATAATTATCATCTTTGGTTACTTGCCACAGTAAAATAATCAACTTGATAATCAAAATAATCAAAATCTGCCCCCCCTTAGCTTACCCACCCCCCCCCCCCCCCCCCCCCCCCCCCTAACCACCAACACCAACACCACCAGTTGTACCACCACCACCACCACTACCACCACCATAGCCACTTAGTATCACGCACACACACACACACACACACTTGCCATGGTAAAATAATCAACTCAATAATCAAAATAACCAAGCTTTCACTGGCTTGCAAGAATAGACTATACCTTTTACCTTCCCAATTATGCACAACATGTATAAATGGATGCAACGGAACTCTGTAAAGCCTCCTTTTTTTTAATCTATTATCTATTAATATATCTATTATCTATGATCTATTCATATATTATTAACATATTTTAAATATTTTGGCATTTTAAAGCATATAAATTTGGAGTCCATATCATCAGTGCTTTTTATGTATCTGTCTCAAAACGCCTGTAAAACACATGCGTATTTTAGAAAACCTGTAAAACGATTATGAAATGAATACCTTTTTATTTACTGGTCTAAGAAGACCCCCTAGTAGTGGAATTCACCGAATTTATGTCAACCGCAATGGGCAAGAGCCCCTTTCAGTGATATACAATGATCTAGTGGTAGACCAGATCGCTTGAGGATGAAAAGTCGGGGGTTCGACTCCCCCTTTGGTCGCTCTTGGCGTTGCAGGTCGTTGTCAACCGCAATGGTAGTCTGTCCAGTTGAGGTAGGAGACCGCTCCCCACCCGCGTACGACGGGCTCCCTTTACACCACGCCCCACAAGGCGTCATCATTACCTTTTTCACCGAATTTAGTTTCGCCTTAAAATTGGTAGGCAGACAGAGGAAGCGACAACGAGCTATCGCTGTTCTTCACTCGTTCGATTCGGCCGTCTGACGACGAAGAGAAGGGCATTAAGCTAACAGCCATATCCTGGGCCAGCCACGGATCTGCAAGATGTACTTGCTTGATCAGGTTACAACAGAAACGAGCCAACCTAATCTGCTTCTCAATTGTTGAATATAACCAGGATGTGTCCATGTCTTGCTGGACTCTAACATATGAAGAAATTAGATGTAGGAGTCATCAAAACCTACTTTAAAATGCTTTTTGCTATCTTTTGCTTGCCTTCACATGTTTTGATTGCCTGAACATCTTTTTTGCTATCTTTTGCTTGTTGAACATGTGTTTTGCTATGTTTTGCTTGTCTTAACATTCTATTATTATCTCTTGCTTGCCTGAACATGTATTTTGCTATGTTTTGCTTGCATTAAAATGCTTTTTACTATACTTTGCTTGCCTTAACATGTTTTTTTTAACCCTATGTTTTGCTTGCCTCAATATGCTTTTTGCTATCTTTTGCTTGCCTAAACATGCTTTTTGCTATCTTTTGCTTGCCTAAACATGTATTCTGCTATCTTATGCTTGTTGAACTTTCGTTTTGCTATGTTTTGCTTGTCTTAACATTTTTTTATTATCTCTTGCTTGCCTGAACATGTATTTTGCTATGTTTTGCTTGCATAAAGATGCTTTTTACTATCTTTTGCTTGCCTTAACATGTTTTTTCCCCCTATGTTTTGCTTGTCTCAATATGCTTTTTGCTATCTTTTGCTTGCCTAAACATGCCTTTTGCTATCTTTTGCTGCCTGAACATGTATTTTGCTATCTTATGCTTGCCTAAACATGCTTTTTGCTATCTTTTGCTTGCCTAAACATGCTAATTACTATCTTTTGCTAGCCTTGACATGCTTTTTACTATATATTGCTTGCCTTATCATGCTTCTTTCCATCATTAGCTTTCCCTAACATGTTTGTTTGCTATGTTTTGCTTGCATTAACCTGCTTTTTGCTATCTTTTGCTTGCCTTTACATGCTTTTTACTGTGTTTTGCTGGGCTTTACATGCTTCTTACTATCATTAGCTTTCCGTAACATGTTTGTTTGCTATGTTTTGCTTGCATTAACCTGCTTTTTGCTATCTTTTGCTTGCATTAACATGCTTTTTACTATATATTGCTTGCCTTTACATGCTTCTTACTATCATTAGCTTTCCGCAACATGTTTGTTTGCTATGTTTTGCTTGCTCTAACCTGCTTTTTGCTATCTTTTGCTTGCATTAACGTACTTTTTGCTATCTTTTGCTTGCCTTATAATGCTTGATGATACGTTGCAGCAAGTCTTCGAGCAAGGGAGATAATAGCAATACAAATATATTGTGGTACTGTGAGGGGCACAAGCACACACACCCTGCAGCACCACTGAGCCACCCACTATACTTATGATACGGTGCAGAAAGTCTCTGAGCAGGGGAGATGAGGAGGCTGAAGACAAAGAAGAATTAGTTCCAGTCATGTGAGTATGTATGTGCATGGTGGTGTGGTTGCGTGTGTGCTTATGTGCATGTTTGCATGCGTTTGGTTGTGTGTGTGGTTGCGTGTGTTTGCTTGCGTGTGTGTTTGTATGTTTGCATGGTGAAACATGAAGGCAGGGCATGTGGTTGGCTTCATGTTCATTGTCTATCTCAGGTTTCTATCACGTTTCGACGAATGGTTCAATGGTTGAGGTCGTTGAACCGATGGAGGTGCTGGGTTCAAATCCCTACAGGTGCGCTTAAGTGTTCACGGTCGCTGTCAACCGCCATAGCAGCTTTGTCCAGGTAAAGTAGCAACCCGTTCTCTACCACCGTAACACGGGGCTCCCTTAATACCACACCCCACCAGGCGCTATCATTACGTAGGGCTTCTGATTTCTGGCCCAATGCTTGTCTTGTCTTTTAAATGTCTTTTTAAATACTTTTAAATGACTTTTAAATGTCTTTTTAAATACTTTTAAATGACTTTTAAACGTCTTTTTAAATACTTTTAAATGTCTTGTAAATATCTTGTAAAATGATTTTTCCGATTTTAAGGTTGGGCAAGTCCCTTTTGCCTAGTTGGGTACCCTTGGAATGCACAAATACGTACAGAATGTATACATACTGGCTAGCCCACTAATTCCTAGTTATGACTGAAGGTCTTAAACTGACTCTGTGGCTTGACTGCATGCTAGGTGCTCAACACTGCTCACAAGGAAAAATGCACGTGTGAGAGAGAGAAAGAGAGAGAGGGACTTGATTTCAAGTCGATTCAATTTTTTGAGATGGATTGGTTTTCTCTGGAGGGACCCCCCTCCCCCCCCCCCCCCCCCCTCACTAGATCTTAGTTTTATGGCTTACTGTACTTTCTCTATAATAGGGTTGACTAGATGACTTATTCCTAATGTTTTTTTTTGTGCTTTTGAGTACTGTGTGGCTGGACCGCAATTAAATTGTGTATCACCGTTTATCATTAACCTTTCCCACCAACACTCCCCACTGCTCAAAATGTCCTTTCACTTTGTCCTCACAAGAATCAGCCTTTCCCACCAACACTCCCCACTGCTCAAAATATCCTTCCACTTTGTCCTCACAAGAATCAACCTTTCCCGCCAACACTCCCCACTACCCCTCTGCCCACTGCCCACTGCTGCTGCTGCTCTGCCTCTAAGCTTCTGCCCCTTTGCCCCTGCCCCTTTGCCCCTGCCCACTGCTGCTGCTGCTGCTGCTCCTCTCCCCCTGAGCCTCTGCCCATCTGCTTCTGCCCACCGCTGCTTCTCAAAATATCATTTGTCTTGAAAGCAGCAACCTTTCCCAACAACACTCCCAATTGTCCCTCTGCCCACTGCCCCACTGCCCCTCTGCCCACTGCCCACTGCTGCTGCTGCTCCTCTGCCCCTGAGCCTCTGCCCATCTGCTTCTGCCCACTGCTGCTTCTCAAAATATCATTTGTCTTGAAAGCAGCAACCTTTCCCAACAACACTCCCCACTGCCCCTCTGCCCACTGCCCACTGCTGCTGCTGCTCCTCCGCCCCTGAGCCTCTGCCCATCTGCTTCTGCCCACTGCTGCTTCTCAAAATATCATTTGTCTTGAAAGCAGCAACCTTTCTCAACAACAGTCCCCACTGCCCCTCTGCCCACTGCCCACTGCTGCTGCTGCTCCTCTGCCCCTGAGCCTCTGCCCATCTGCTTCTGCCCACTGCTGCTTCTCAAAATATCATTTGTCTTGAAAGCAGCAACCTTTCCCAACAACACTCCCCACTGCCCCTCTGCCCACTGCCCCTCTGCCCACTGCCCACTGCTGCTGCTGCTCCTCTGCCCCTGAGCCTCTGCCCATCTGCTTCTGCCCACTGCTGCTTCTCAAAATATCATTTGTCTTGAGAGCAACAACCTTTCCCAACAACACTCCCCACTGCCCCTCTGCCCACTGCCCCTCTGCCCACTGCCCACTGCTGCTGCTGCTCCTCTGCCCCTGAGCCTCTGCCCGTCTGCTTCTGCCCACTGCTGCTTCTCAAAATATCATTTGTCTTGAAAGCAGCAACCTTTCACAACAACAGTCCCCACTGCCCCTCTGCCCACTGCCCACTGCTCCTGCTGCTCCTCTGCCCCTGAGCCTCTGCCTGTCTGCTTTTGCCCACTGCTTCTTCTCAAAATATCATTTGCCTTGAAAGCAGCAACCTTTCCCGACAACACTCCCCACTGCCCCTCAGCCCACTGCCCCTCTGCCCCCTGCCCACTGCTGCTGCTGCTGCTCCTCTGCCCCTGAGCCTCTGCCCATCTGCTTCTGCCCACTGCTGCTTCTCAAAATATCATTTGTCCTCATAAGAAACAACCTTTCCCACCAATATTCCCACTGCTCAGGCCTAGAAAGTCCTTCCTTCTTCCAGCGATTCCAGTTGGTCGCACCTCATCTCCACTGCCTACCATGGTCCTGCCTTTCCCAGGAAAGCAGCATTCAGGTACATTTCGAGTTAATTATTTATAGGGGGTGGCAAATAGATCTATATTGCCCAAACATATAGATGTACATAGATATATATATAGCAAATAGATTTACATTAGATAGCCACCGTAAAATCCAGTCGAAGCGCCTGCAATATGATATAGTGCTCCATGCCATAAATGTAAATCCAGAATTTGATTTTTTTAAGGTGCCCTATGCCGATTTTCAAAAATCCAGCTTCGCCTATATAGATCTATATAGATCTATCTCTGTATAGATCTATGCCTCTCCCTAATTATTTAATGTATTGTTGCAGAATATCCTTCTCTGGGCTGTCACTCTTTAAAAGTAGCTGCGCTACCTCCACTGCCTACCATGGTCATGCCTTTTAGAGGAAGGCAGCATTCGGGTCGATTTCAGATTTTTTTTGCAGAATTTCCTTCGCTGGACCGTCACCCCATAAACGTAGCTGCGCAACCTCAACTGCCCACGAGGGTCTTGTCTTTGTGATGAATGCAGCATTCAGGGTCATTTCAGGTTAGTTCTTTAGTTCTTTTGCATACTATTTTTCTCCAAACCGTCACCCCCTGAAAGTACCTGCGCAACCTCCACTGCCCTTCAGTTTATTTTTTAGAATTCCAGGATTCAAGGCCATTTCAGGGCTCCCCCCCCCCCCCCCCCCCCCCCCCCCCAGCTACCTACAGTGATCGCTACCTGGGACCCTAGGGTCCGCCCTACCCAAATTGCTACCCGGACCCTACACTTGTAATGTACCAAATCCCTGAAAGCTAACAGAAGACCCGCTTCTGTTATATGCTCTGCTTTAATCTACAGCAACTGCACCATAGGTTGTAAAATTTATTGCAGTACAAAGTGAATTATATCGCACCCGTTTTATACATGTAGTGACTGTACCCTTCATTATCCTGAATACGTGGCCAACAGGGTACTTCAAATGGCCAAATTGGCCAGCGCTTCAGCGCACTTGAAAACAAAAAAATGCGCTTTGTTGTGCAAAAAGCGCAAAAATTGCTTGCAGCGCCCACAAGGGGTTGCAAACAAATACGCTTAAAGCGCAGAGGGGGTCAAAAAGTCAGCGCTCAAAAGCGCAAAAGCGCGCGCTTTGAATTACCCTGGTGGCCAAGTGCTTTTCTCCCGCACCTGATGCTCTGCTTTTTACTACAGCAACTGCACCACAGGTTGTAGCATTAATTTCAGTACAACTCTGGTTTATATTACACCAGTTAAATACATGTATTGACTGTACCTCTAATTGTACTGAATATGTAGCCAAGTGTTTTTTTCTCCCGCATCTGATGCTCTGCTTTTTACTACAGCTACTTTACCATAGGTTGTAAAATTAATTGCAGTACAAAACTGGTTTATATCGCACCCATTATATACATGTATTGACTATGCCCTTGATTATTCTGAATCTGTGGGCAAGTGCTTTCTTCCTGCATCTGGTGCTCTGCTTTTTACTACAGCAACTGCACCACAGGTTGTAGCATTAATTGCAGTTACAAAGCTGGTTCATATTGCTCACATATATTACACATGTATATATACATGTATTGACTGTACCCTTGATTATTCTGAATCTGTGGCCAAGTGCTTTCTTCCTGCATCTGGTGCTCTGCTTTTTACTACAGCAACTGCACCACAGGTTGTAGCATTAATTGCAGTACAAAGCTGGTTCATATTGCTCACATATATTACACATTTATATATACATGTATTGACTGTACCCTTGATTATTCTGAATCTGTGGCCAAGTGCTTTCTTCCTGCATCTGGTGCTCTGCTTTTTACTACAGCAACTGCACCACAGGTTGTAGCATTAATTGCAGTACAAAGCTGGTTTATATTGCACACACATATTACACATTTATATATACATGTATTGACTTTACCCTTGATTATTCTGAATCTGTGGGCAAGTGCTTTCTTCCTGCATCTGGTGCTCTGACTTTTACTACAGCAACTGCACCACAGGTTGTAGCATTAATTGCAGTACAAAGCTGGTTTATATTGCACACATATATTACACATTTATATATACATGTATTGACTGTACCCTTGATTATTCTGAATCTGTGGCCAAGTGCTTTCTTCCTGCATATGATGCTCTGCTTTATTTCTACAGCAACCTGCAGCAACTGTTCTTAAGGTTGAAACATTGATTTCTGTAAAACTCTGGTTGCATTACACCACTTATATGCACGTATTGACTGTAGCCTTAATTATTCTGAATATGTGGCCAAGTCCTTTCTTCATGCATCTGATGCTCAGCTTTGTTTCTACAGCAACCTGCAGCAACTGTTCTTAAGGTTGCAACATTGATTTCTGTAAAACTCTGGTTGCATTACACCACTTATATGCACGTATTGACTGTAGCCTTAATTATTCTGGATATGTGGCCAAGTCCTTTCTTCCTGCATCTGATGCTCAGCTTTGTTTCTACAGCAACCTGCAGCAACTGTTCTTAAGGTTGAAACATTGATTTCTGTAAAACTCTGGTTGCATTACACCACTTATATGCACGTATTGACTGTAGCCTTAATTATTCTGAATATGTGGCCAAGTCCTTTCTTCCCGCACCTGATGCTCAGTTTCTTTCCTACAGCCACTGTACCACAGGTTGTACCACTAATTGCAGTACAACTCTGATTACATTACACCCGTTATATACATGTATTGACTGCACCCTTAATCATACTGAATACCGGTATGTAGCAAAAACAATGCATTCCTCCTTCACCTACTATTGAAATTGAAATTGTTACATCCGTGTAGAACCGTTACTCACAGGACGTGAAGTTAAGGACACCATAGCGTAAGCCGGAGCTAGCTATAGTCACCGTAGGACCATCTCAGTAAAAAGAATCTTTCACCTACTATATGTTATCCCCCTCCTCTCAAAGCAGAGGAGTCGGTATCCCCATCAGGAGCCGCAGCCCTATCGTCAGCGAACAACAGTTGTCCCCTCGTTTGTTTTCCTGAATATATACAAAAATACGATTTTTTCTGAAAATGCGTTCCTCCTTCACCTAAAAATAAATAAATGTAAAAACAATCTGGAACAAAAAATGCGCTCCTCCTTCAGCTATTATCTGTTCCCCTGAATATATACAAAAATACCTTTTTTTTTAAAATGCGTTCCTCCTCCACCTGTAAATAAATAAATACATGCAAACATAATCTGAAACCAAAAATGCGTTCTTCCTTAACCTATTATTTGTTTTCCTCCTCCTCTCTCAGCTGAGGAGCCGGCATCCCCATTAGGATCCGCATCTCATTCGTCTGGGAACGTCTTACCCGAAGCCAAGATGGACGCCCCTAGCCTGTCCAACAGCTCTTACATCATTGGCATTGACAGTGAGGGATTACAGGGCAGCCATACATCTGCGTCATCTACCCTTGCGTCTGTGTCCTCTGCCGTTGCGTTGAACCCCATGCGAGCGAGGCGAAGGTCAATTCTCATGGCCGATGATTCTAGGGCATGTGCAGTACGGAGCTCTAGCAGGTTTGTGGTGTGGTGTTATGATGTTTATGTGGCAGTGGTGGTGGGGCAAAGGTCGATAATCATGGCCGATGATTCTAGGGCGTGTGCTATACGGAGCTCTAGCAGGTTTGTGGTGTGGTGTTATGATGTTTATGTGGTAGTGGTGGTGGGGCAAAGGTCGATAATCATGGCCGATGATTCTAGGGCGTGTGCTATACGGAGCTCTAGCAGGTTTGTGGTGTGGTGTTATGATGTTTATGTGGTAGTGGTGGTGGGGCAAAGGTCGATAATCATGGCCGTTGATTCTAGGGCGTGTGCTATACGGAGCTCTAGCAGGTTTGTGGTGTGGTGTTATGATGTTTATGTGGTAGTGGTGGTGGGGCAAAGGTCGATAATCATGGCCGATGATTCTAGGGCGTGTGCTATACGGAGCTCTAGCAGGTGACAGATGTGCTGTTATGATGTTGATGTGGTAGTGGTGGTGGGATAAAGGTCGATAATCATGGCCGATGATTGTAGGGCGTGTAATATCAGGAGATCTAGCAGGTTAGTTACCTTCTAACCCCCAACCTCCATCCCCCACCCACCCACCCTCTAACCCCAACCCCCACCATCCAACCTCCAACCTATTCCCCCCCACCCTCTAACCCCCACCCTCCACTCTCCACCCCCCACCCTCCACTCTCCACCCCCCACCCTCCACCCTCTAACCCCCAACCCCGCCCTCCACTACCCACCCTCCACCCTCAACCTTCCACCCCCCGACCCTTCACCTTCCACCTCCCACCCTCAACCCTCAACCCTCTACCCTCATTCCTCTACCTTCCAACCCCTACCCTCCACCCTCTTCATCCCACCATCTACCCCCCACCCTCCATCATCCACCCTCCACCATCAACACTCAACACTCTACCACCCAATTCCTACCCTCCACCCCCCCACCCTCTACCCCCCAAACCTCTACCCTGTACCCTCTAATCCCCAACCAACACCCTCCGCCATCCACCCCCACCCTCAACTCTATACCCTCCACCCTCCACCCTCCATCCTCCTCCTATACCCCCTACCCCAACCCTCGCAGCTGCAATCTGGAAACGGGAACAGACAATCCTATTATCCCCAAGATACCTAGTTCCAACCAATTTAAAGGAACCATACACACTCCCCCCATCCCTCCCCCCCCACCCTTACACAATCCCATCCCCCCATCCCCCACCCCCACCCTTTGCACACTCCCCACATCCCCCACCATCACCCCCACCCTTACACCCCATCCCCAACACCCCACCCTACACTCCCATTCCCCCCCCCCCCCTTACACAATCCCCCCATCCCCCACCCCCTCACACCCTTACACCTCACCCCATCTCCCCCACCCCACCCTTACATACTCCCCAGCCCCCACCCCCCCACCCTTACACACTCTACCCCCCCATCCCCCCACCCCCCCAACCCTTACACCCCCATCCCCACACCCCACCCTTACATACTTCCCCATCCCCACCCTTACACCCCTCCCCCACCCTTAATACTCCCCCATCCTCCCACCCCCCACCCTTACACACTCCCCCCAGCCCCCACCCACCCCCCTTACAACACTCCCCCCAAGCCCCCACCCACCCAGCCCTTAACAACCCCAATTCCCACCCCCACCCTTCACACTCCCCCCACCCCCCACCCCTCCACCCTTACACCCCATCCCCACACCCCACCCTTACATACTCCCCCATCCCCCACCCCCCACCCTTACACACTCCCCCCATCCCCCACCCACCCACCCTTACACCCCATTCCCACACCCCACCCTTACACACTCCCCCCCACCCCCCACCCCTCCACCCTTACACCCCATCCCCACACCCCACCCTATCCCCTTGCATCTCTAATCTGGATTGGGGAACGGACAATCCTATTATCCCCAAGATACCTAGTTCCAACAGATACAAAGGAACCCTTACACACTCCCCCCATCCTCCATCCCCCCCCCCCCCACCCCCCCCCCCCCCCCCGCAGCTCTAATCTGGAATGGGGAACGGGCAATCCTATTATCCCCAAGGTACCTAGCTCCAACCGGTTCAGAGGACCCCCTACAGCCTCCTCCTCCGCGGGCAAGCTGCTGCGCCCCCTCACCACCCCTCCACCCTTACACCCCATCCCCATCCCCCCGCCCTCCCCCCCCCGCAGCTCTAATCTGGAATGGGGAACAGACAATCCTATTATCCCCAAGGTACCTAGCTCCAACAGATTCAGAGGACCCCAAACAGCCTCCTCCTCCGCGGGCAAGCTGCTGCGCCCCCTAACCACCCAGCAGATGGAAGCGATAACAATGGCAGACCACAGCCAGGGCGATGTCAGCAGCTACGGGACCTCCCCTGTGTTATTAGACTCTCCTAGAGGCATCCGCCTTAATACAGAGCCATCCCTAGGCGCTATGTCGAGCTCCTGGAGCCTACAAGCCGACATGGATGAATTGGACCAAGAGCCGTCCACAAGGCCAGGCAGAGCCAACTCTGGCCCAGGCCTAGCCAGCCCAAGGCAAGGCATGGCCATCCCCAAGACCAGACATGGGCAGTCCAGGACCAATCTGATAGCAGAGTCTGGCCCCATCTCCCCCACCCCACCTAAGTCCCCGTGGACAGGTTCTAAAAGCTCACCCTCAAACATACAGGTTTGTTTAGCGTTGGAGTTGGGGCAGGGGTAGGGGCCAAATGGGCAGGGGTAGAGATAGGGGTAGGAGCCTGGTGGGCAGGGGTAGGGGCCCGGGGGGCAGGGGTAGGGGCCTGGGGGGCAGGGGCCCCATCTCCCCACCCCCACCAAAGTCCACCTAGGCAGGCTCTCAAAGCTGACCCTCAAACGTACAGGTTTGTTTAGTGTTGTGGTTGGGGCAAGGGTAGGGGCCTGATGGGCAGGGGCATGGGTAGGATAGGGAGCCTCAAACACACAGGTTTGTTTAGTGTTGGGGTTGGGGCAGGGTTGGGGGGCTGATGTGCAGGGGCGCTGGTAGGGGTTAGAGCTTGATAGGTAGGGGTAGGGGCCTAATGGGCAGGGGCATGGGTAGGATAGGGAGCCTCAAACACACAGGTTTGTTTAGTGTTGGGGTTGGGGCAGGGTTGGGGGGCTGATGTGCAGGGGCGCTGGTAGGGGTTAGAGCTTGATAGGTAGGGGTAGGGGCCTAATGGGCAGGGGCAGAGATAGGGGTAGGAGCCTCAAACATACAGATTTGTCTAGTGTTGGGGTTGGGGCAGAGGTAGGGATAGGGGCCTGATGTGCAGGGGCGCTAGTACGGATAGGAGCTGGATGGGCATGGTTAGGGGCATGAGTAGGGGCGCGGGTAGGGGTAGGAGCTTGGCGGGCATGGGTAGGGGCCTGGGGGGCATGGGTAGGGGATTTTTGTACCATCCAGGGGTAGCCAAATAGTCTAAAAGGACTTGCACAACCATGATATCAGGAAGGCTGAACCCTAACCAATCGTTTTACTGGTGGGGGGCCTAAGTTTGTGCTCCAGGGATCAATTAGTTATACGATTTAACGTGCATGGTAAGGGGGGTGGCAAATAACTCAGCTGAAGGTGAGGCAGAGTTCATGCAACGATTCAAATTCAAATTCAAACATGCATGGTAAGGGGCTAGGCAAGCCACTTGGAAGGAGGCGAGGCCGCACCCATGTAACAATTCAAATTTAAATTCAAACATGCAGGGTAAGGGGCCGGGCAAGCCACCTAACAAGAGGCAAGGCAGCGTCCATGTAACAATTCAAATTCGAATTCAAACCTGCAGGGTCAGGTGCCGGGCAAGCCACTTGGCAGGAAGCGAGGCTGCACCCATGGAACATTTCAAATTAAAATTCAAACATGCAGAGTAAGGTGCCGGGCAAGCCACTTGGCAGGAGGCGAGGCAGTGTCATTGTCACAATTCAAATTCAAATTCCAATCCAAACATGCAGAGTAAGGGACCGGGCAAGCCACCTAACAGGAGGCAAGACAGCGTCCATGTAACAATTCAAATTCAAATTCAAACCTGCAGGGTAAGGTGCCAAGCATGCCACTTGGCAGGAGGCAAGGTAGAGACATTATCACAATTAAAATTAAAATTAAAATTAAAATTAAAACCTGCAGGGTAAGGTGCCGGGCAAGCCACTTGGCAGGAGGCGAGGTAGCGTCATTATCACAATTCAAATTAAAATTCAAATTAAAACCTGCAGGGTAAGGTGCCGGGCAAGCCACTTGGCCGGAGGCGAGGTAGCGTCATTATCACAATTCAAATTAAAATTCAAATTAAAACGTGCAGGGTAAGGTGCCGGGCAAGCCACTTGGCCGGAGGCGAGGTAGCGTCATTATCACAATTCAAATTAAAATTCAAATTAAAACCTGCAGGGTAAGGTGCCGGGCAAGCCACTTGGCAGGAGGCGAGGTAGTGTCATTATCACAGGCATGGACTCCTTCTCCCCAGCACAAGTAGCAGCAGCAGTAGCAGCAGGAGCAGCAGCAGGAGGAGCAGCAGCAGGAGGAGGAGCAGCAGCAGGAGGAGGAGCAGCAGCAGCAGCAGCAGTCCCCCCCAATGTGAATCGCCAGCTGCAACAGCCACCCTCCATGGCCGGGAGCAGCTATCGTCAGAGGCGATATGTCTCAGGAGAGAATGCCATCATCACTGCTTCCAGCAGCAACCAGGGATCTGGTGTTGGTGATGGTAGTGAGCTGGTGGGGGAGTTCAGTGGTAGTGACGATCGTGCCGTGGATGGGCTAATGAGTCAGCTGTGGAAATTACAGTCCAGTACAGAGGCTTCTATCGGTGAGTTCGAAGATATGTAGGGAACGGCAAATCATATAACGTTGACCAAAGACAAGTATGATATCATATGATATCATATAAAAATCATATGATTAAATATCATATGATATGATGCCCCAGGCCAAAGTTACCTAGTCAGACCGCCGGCATCATATGATAACATATGATGACATGATATCATATGATATCATAATGCTGATCCCTAAAGATATGTGAAAAAGGGTTGGGGCTAATGAGTCAGCTGTGGAAATTACAGTCCAGTACAGGGGCATCTCTGGGTAAGTCTAAAGATGTGTAAAAAATGATAACGGCTGGAGGGGCGTGGTGGCCGGACCGTAAACCCTAAACCCTGGTGTAAAGGGACCCTCCTGTACGCCGCAGCTGGGAAAAGTCCTCATCAAAGATGTGTAAAAAAATAATATCGGCTGGAAGGGCGTGGGGGCTTAACCCTAAACCCTGACCCCCCCAACCTTGGTGTTAAGGGGACCCTTATGTGTGCCGCAGCTGGTGTGGGTTTATGGGACTCCCATACAGCCTCATCAGTGTCCTTCGTCATCAATACCTACGCCACCAAAACGGTGGTTGGGAGTTGTATGCCGCAGCTGGGGAAATCCTTATCAAAGATGTGGATGTGAGTGCTTTCATTTTGTGCTAAACATGGCAGCTTCTAGAGAGCTCTCTGTATGTGTATTTGTGCTAAACATGGCAGCTTCTAGAGAGCTCTCTGTATGTGTATTTGTGCTAAACATGGCAGCTTCTAGAGAGCTCTCTGTATGTGTATTTGGGCTAAACATGGCAGCTTCTAGAGAGCTCTCTGTATGTGTATTTGTGCTATATATGGCAGCTTCGAGAGAGCTCTCTGTATGTGTATTTGTGCTAAACATGGTAGCTTCTAGAGAGCTCTCTGTATGTGTATTTGGGCTAAACATGGCAGCTTCTAGAGAGCTCTCTGTATGTGTATTTGTGCTAAACATGGCAGCTTCTAGAGAGCTCTCTGTATGTGTATTTGTGCTAAACATGGCAGCTTCTAGAGAGCTCTCTGTATGTGTATTTGTGCTAAACATGGCAGCTTCTAGAGAGCCCTCTGTATGTGTATTTGTGCTAAACATGGCAGCTTCTAGAGAGCTCTCTGTATGTGTATTTGGGCTAAACATGGCAGCTTCTAGAGAGCTCTCTGTATGTGTATTTGTGCTAAACATGGCAGCTTCTAGAGAGCTCTCTGTATGTGTATGTGTGCTAAACATGGCAGCTTCTAGAGAGCTCTCTGTATGTGTATTTGTGCTAAACATGGCAGCTTCTAGAGAGCTCTCTGTATGTGTATTTGTGCTAAACATGGCAGCTTCTAGAGAGCTCTCTGTATGTGTATTTGTGCTAAACATGGCAGCTTCTAGAGAGCTCTCTGTATGTGTATTTGTACCAAACATGGCAGCTTCTAGAGAGCTCTCTGTATGTGTATGTATGTGTATGATCCTAGAGAGCTCTCTGTATGTGTATGTATGTGTATGATCATAGAGAGCTCTATGTATGTGTTTGTCTTTGTATGCTTCTAGAGAGCTCTCTGTATGTGTATGTATGTGTATGATCCTAGAGAGCTCTCTGTATGTGTATGTATGTGTATGATCCTAGAGAGCTCTCTGTATGTGTATGTATGTGTATGATCCTAGAGAGCTCTCTGTATGTGTATGTATGTGTATGATCCTAGAGAGCTCTCTGTATGTATATGTATGTGTATGCTTCTAGAGAGCTTTCTGTATGTGTATGCCTTTGTATGATTCTAGAGAGCTCTCTGTATGTGTATGTATGTGTATGATCCTAGAGAGCTCTCTGTATGTGTATGTCTTTGTATGCTTCTAGAGAGCTCTCTGTATGTGTATGTATGTGTATACTTCTAGAGAGCTCTCTGTATGTGTATGTATGTGTATGATCCTAGAGAGCTCTCTGTATGTGTATGTATGTGTATGCTTCTAGAGAGCTCTCTGTATGTGTATGTATATGTATGATTCTAGAAAGCTCTCTGTATGTGTATGTCTTTGTATGCTTCTAGAGAGCTCTCTGTATGTGTATGTATGTGTATGATCCTAGAGAGCTCTCTGTATGTGTATGTATGTGTATGATCCTAGAGAGCTCTCTGTATGTGTATGTATGTGTATGATCCTAGAGAGCTCTCTGTATGTGTATGTATGTGTATGCTTCTAGAGAGCTCTCTGTATGTGTATGTATGTGTATGATCCTAGAGAGCTCTCTGTATGTGTATGTATGTGTATGATTCTAGAAAACTCTCTGTATGTGTATGTATTTGTATGCTTCTAGAGAGCTCTCTGTATGTGTATGCCTTTGTATGCTTCTAGAGAGCTCTCTGTATGTATGTGTATGATTCTAGAGAGCTCTCTGAGTCAGGCGCATGTGCAGGTGTTGGGGGAGTGAGCTGGAAGGTGTGTTGTTACAGTCTAGGGTAGACCAAAAAGGCTAAAGGGACTTGTCCAACCGTGACAGGAAGGTCTAAAAAGAAAAATAACTGATGAACTGACCCCCAAACACTAATTTTACTGACGGGGGGGGCTGAGTTCATGCTACAGTGATAATTTAATTATACAATTATGACTAAATGCAGAGACCATGAAGAACAAGGCACATATCAAGAAGGAGGGGTCCATGACCACCACTACCATCACGATCACCTACAGCCAAGAACCCAACCCCCTTTCATATAACCCAATCATGTGCAGAGACCATGAAGGACAAGGCCGCTATCAAGAGGGAGGGCTCCATGACCACCACCACCATCACCATCACTGTCACCTAGAGCCAAGCACCCATATCCATTTCATAAAACAAGATACCCAATCATGTGCAGGGACCATGAAGGACAAGGCAGCTATGAAGAGGGAGGGATCCATGACCACCATCACCATCACCGTCACCTAGAGCCAAGCACCCAAATCCATTTCATAAAACAAGAGACCCAATCATGTGCAGGGACCATTAAGGACAAGGCAGCTATGAAGAGGGAGGGATCCATGACCACCACCACCACCACCATCACCATCACCTAGAGCCAAGCACCCAAATCCATTTCATAAAACAAGAGACCCAATCATGTGCAGGGACCATGAAGGACAAGGCAGCTATGAAGAGGGAGGGATCCATGACCACCACTACCATCACCATCACCATCACCTACAGCCATGATGAACCCAACCCCCTTTCATAAAACACAATCCTGTGCAGAGACCATGAACGAGAAGGCGGCTATGAAGAGGGAGGGCCCCATGACCACCACTACCATCACCATCACCATCACCTAGAGCCATGAACCCAACCCCCTTTCATAAAACATAATCCATGCAGAGAACATGAGAGAGAAGCCTGCTGTCAACAAGGAGGGCTCCATGACCACCACTTCCACTACCATTACCATCACCATCACCATTACCATCACCATTACCATCAACATCAACATCACCACCACCACCACCACCACCATCAACATCACCTAGAGCCAAGCACCCAAATCCCTTTCATAAAACAAGATACCCGATCATGTGCAGGGACCATCAAGGACAAGGCGGAAATGAAGAATGAGGGCTCCATGACCACCATCACCATCACCATCACCTACAGCCATGAAACCGAACCCCTTTCATAAAACAAGATACCCGATCATGTGCAGGGACCATGAAAGAGAAGGCAAGAAGGCGGCTATGGTAGCTTGTCCAGTTGAGGTAGGAGACCGCTCCCCACCCGCGAACGACGGGCTCCCTTAACATCACGCCCCACCAGGCGTTATCATAACCTTTTTTTATAACAACCACGAACCAACCCCCTTCATAAAACAAGATACCCAATCCTGTGCAGAGACCATGAGAGAGAAGGTAGCTGTGATGAAGGAGTGCTCCATGACCACCACTACGATCACCATCTCTAACAGCCAGGATCCTTAACCCCTTCCATAAAACATAATACCCAATCCTGTGCAGAGACCATGAGAGAGAAGGTAGCTGTGATCAAGGAGTGATCCCTGACCACCACTACAATCACCTACAGCCACGAAATCAACCCCCTTTCATAAAACAAGATACCCAATCCTGCGCAGAGACCATGAGAGAGAAGGCAGCTGTGATGAAGTTGTGATCCATGACCACCACTACAATCACCACCACTACCACCACCTACAGCCATGAAAAAAGCCCCTTTCAGTGATATACAATGGTCTAGTGGTAGACCAGATCGCTTGAGGATGAAGAGTTGGGGGTTCGACTCCCCCTTTGGTCGCTCTTGGCGTTGCAGGTCGTTGTCAACCGCGATGGTAGCTTGTCCAGTTGAGGTAGGAGACCGCTCCCCACCCGCGTACGACGGGCTCCCTTAACACCACGCCCCACCAGGCGTTATCATAACCTTTTTTTTATAACAGCCATGAAACCAAACCCCTTTCATAAAACATAATACCCAATCCTGCGCAGAGACCATGAGAGAGAAGGCAGCTATGATCAAGGAGTGATCAATGACCACCACTACCATCACAATCACCTACAGCCACGAAACCAACCCCCTTCATAAAACAAGATACCCAATCCTGCGCAGAGACCATGAGAGAGAAGGCAGCTATGATCAAGGAGTGATCCATGACCACCACTACAATCACCTACAGCCACGAACCCAACCCCCTTTCATGAAACAAGATACCCAATCCTGTGCAGAGACCATGAGAGAGAAGGCAGCTGTCAAGAAGGAGGGCGGTGTTCAGTTGGTGAAAGAGTGGAATGGAGCTGCAGCTGCTGGACGATGCAAGTCTGTTCGTAAGTAGCAGAATGTGGTGGTGGTGTGTAATTGCGTGTGTGTGTGTGTGTGTGTGCATAAAGAGTGGAATGGAGCTGCAGCTGCTGGACGACGCAAGTCTGTTCGTAAGTAGCAGAATGTGGTGGTGGTGTGTAATTGCGTGTGTGTGTGTGTGGAATGGAGCCACAGCTGCTGGACGACGCAAGTCTGTTCGTAAGTAGCAGAATGTGGTGGAGGTGTGTAATTGCGTGTGTGTGTGTGTGTGTGTGCATAAAGAGTGGAATAAAGCCGCAGCTGCTGGACGACGCAAGTCTGTTCGTAAGTAGCAGAATGTGGTGGTGGTGTGTAATTGCGTGTGTGTGTGTGTGTGTGTGTGTGTGTGTGCATAAAGAGTGGAATAAAGCCGCAGCTGCTGGACGACGCAAGTCTGTTCGTAAGTAGCAGAATGTGGTGGTGGTGTGTAATTGCGTGTGTGTGTGTGTGTGTGTGTGCATAAAGAGTGGAATGGGGGCGCAGCTGCTGGATGACGCAAGTCTGTTCGTAAGTAGCAGAATGTGGTGGTGGTGTGTAATTGCGTGTGTGTGTGTGTGTGTGTGTGTGTGCATAAAGAGTGGAATGGAGCTGCAGCTGCTGGACGACGCAAGTCTGTTCGGAAGTAGCAGAATGTGGTGGTGGTGTGTAATTGCGTGTGTGTGTGTGTGTGTGCATAAAGAGTGGAATGGAGCTGCAGCTGCTGGACGACGCAAGTCTGTTCGGAAGTAGCAGAATGTGGTGGTGGTGTGTAATTGCGTGTGTGTGTGTGTGTGTGTGTGTGCATAAAGAGTGGAATTGAGCTGCAGCTGCTGGACGACGCAAGTCTGTTCGGAAGTAGCAGAATGTGGTGGTGGTGTGTAATTGCGTGTGTGTGTGTGTGTGTGTGCATAAAGAGTGGAATGGGGGCGCAGCTGCTGGATGACACAAGTCTGTTCGTAAGTAGCAGAATGTGGTGATGTGTGGGGGTGGGGGGGTGGGGGGATGAAAAGTGGGGGGAGGGTTTGGGTGTGGGTGGGGGGGGAATAAGTGACTGTGTGTGGGAGGGGGCAAGGAGATGTGAGGGGAGGGGAGGGTGTGAGTGTGGGGATTAAGTGACTTTGTGTGGGAGGGGGCGAGGGGATGAGAAGTGAAGGGGGGGGGTGGATGTGTGGGGGGGGGGACTAAGTGACTGTGTGTGGGCGAGGGCGAGGGGATGAGAAGTGGGGGGAGGGGTTAGATGTGGGTGTGGGGGACTAAGTGACTGTGTGTGGGCGGGGGCGAGGGCGAGCAGAGGAGAAGTGGGGGGAGGGGTTGGATGTGGGTGTGGGGGACTACATGACTGTGTGTGGGCGGGAGCGAGGTCAAGGGGATGAGAAGTAGGGGGAGGGGTTGAATGTGGGTGTGGGGGACTAAGTGACTGTGGGTGGGTGGGGGCGAGGGCGAGGGCATGAGGCAGGGCTCTCCTCCAGCATTCATGACCACCCATAGGCCATTTGTGTGTGTGTGTGTGTGGTGGTGGTGGTGGGGGGGGTATCCTGGCCAGGCAACACAGACCGACAAAGGTGTGGCCGAAGGCAACACGGGCAATGTACTAGTAAAAACATATAAGCATACACACCTACCTTCAGACATACATACATACACACATAAATACATACATGCATACCTCACATTTTCTCTGTTTTTTTTACCAACGCAGTCATGGTATATCCTCAAGCGCCACCACCTACCAACATGTGAAAGATCTCATCACACCTCACGGAGAGATGTAATGAAAACGCCTGGTGGGGCGTGATATTAAGGGAACCCGTCGTACCTGGCAGATAACAGTCTACCACCTCGACTGGACGAGCTACCATCGCGGTTGACAACGACCTGCAACGCTCTGGGTGACTGTAGAGGGAATCGAACCCCCGACCCTACTTCATTTAAGCGATTTGGTGTACCACTAGACCAATCGTATCACTGAAACGAGCTACGGAGTGATGTATTAGTTGAGCTCCTGTGCATCCTATTGGGGTGATGTACCATTGCAGTACCAGTGCATGCCATTGGGGTGATGTACCATTGCAGTACAAGTGCATCCCATTGGGGTGATGTACCATTGCAGTACAAGTGCATCCCATTGGGGTGATGTACCATTGCAGTACCAGTGCATGCCATTGGGGTGATGTACCATTGCAGTACCAGTGCATGCCATTGGGGTGATGTACCATTGCAGTACCAGTGCCTGCCATTGGGGTGATGTACCATTGCAGTACAAGTGCATCCCATTGGGGTGATGTACCATAGCAGTACCAGTGCATGCCATTGGGGTGGTGTACCATTGCAGTACAAGTGCATCCCATTGGGGTGATGTACCATTGCAGTACCAGTGCATGCCATTGGGGTGATGTACCATTGCAGTACAAGTGCATCCCATTGGGATGATGTACCAGTGCAGTACCAGTGCATCCCATTGGGGTGATGTACCATTGCAGTACAAGTGCATCCCATTGGGGTGATGTACCATTGCAGTACCAGTGCATGCATTGGGTGATGTACCATTGCAGTACCAGTGCATGCCATTGGGGTGATGTACCATTTGCAGTACCAGTGCATCCCATGGGGTGGATGTCCATTCAGTGCAAGTGCATCCCATTGGGTGATGTACCATTGCAGTTACCAGTGAATGCCATTGGGGTGATGTACCATGCAGTACCCAGTGCATCCCATGGGGGTGATGTACCCTTGCAGTACCAGTGCATGCCATTGGGGTGATGATTACCATTGCAGTAACAGTGCATCCCATTGGGGTGATGTAACCAGTGCAAGTTACCAGTGCATGCCAATTGGGGTGATGTACCATTAGCAGTACCAGAGTGGCATCCCCATTGTGGGTGATGTAATGAAGTACCTCCCATTGGGGTGATGTACCATTGCAGTACCAGTGCATCCCATTGGGGTGATGTACCATTGCAGTACCAGTGCATCCCATTGGGGTGATGTACCACTGCAGTACCAGTGCATCCCATTGGGGTGATGTACCATTGCAGTACCAGTGCATCCCATTAGAGTGAAGTCTGAATGATGGAAACCCATGTGTTCTAGCATTGGAGTGAAGTCTGAATGATGGAAACCTATGTGTTCTAGCATTGGAGTGAAGTCTGAATGATGGAAACCCATGTGTTCTAGCATTGGAGTGAAGTCTGAATGATGGAAACCCATGTGTTCTAGCACTGGAGTGAAGTCTGAATGATGGAAACCCATGTGTTCTAGCATTGGAGTGAAGGATGAATGATGGAAACGCATCTGAGCTAGCAGAAGCTAGAGAACTTAGACTTGGTTACATGGCTTAGTAACATGGCTTACAGCAGATGTTTTGGAGGAGCCCCTCTCTTATAGGATGCGGGAGCCCCCAGAGTCACCCCTTCTTGGTTGATTTTCGTGTTATCGTGTTGTCGGCACGTAACGTTGGCCCTTGCTAGGTCGTAAACCCTGGCTTTGGTCCGCATCGAGGTCGGGTCCTATCTGTCGCTTTGATAGTCAACCATCTCAACCGCTTTTCCGCGTCGCGTGCAATGCGCATAGAGCTTGTTCTTTTCGTCTACCATCAGCAGCATCTAGGCAGCTCCTTGTAGTGCATTTCATCAGAAATTTGTGTCGCCTATAATTTGGTAGGCGGACGGAGGGGACGATAACTAACTACCGCTCTTCTTGACTTTTCGATTCGGCCGTCTGGGGACGAAGAGAAGGGCATTCAGCTACCAGCTGTTTCTCCCATTTGGTAGCTGAGAAATGAGCGAGGGCGAGGGCTTGAGCCAGCCACTTGGCAAAGTCTTCAGATGCCAGTATTTCTGTACGGTTGTTTCCACCAAACACCACACCACCACACAACACACTGCACACACCACACAACACAGCACACACCAACACACACCACACACTACACACCACACCACACAACATCGTGCACTTGGGCGTTCAGAAAGATAACACACCACACTACACACCACACACCACACCACATCGTGCACTTGGGCGTTCAGAAAGACCACGCACCAAACAACACCCCACACCTCATCGTGCACTTCTGCGTTCTGAAAGACCACACTCCACACACTACACATTGTGCACTTGGGCGTTCAGAAAGACCACACACAACACCACATCATGCACTTGGGCGTTCAGAAAGACCACACACCACACCACATCATGCACTTGGGCGTTCAGAAAGACTACACACCACACCACGTTGTGCACTTCCGTGTTCAGAAAGACCACACACCACACCACATCATGCACTTGGGCGTTCAGAAAGACCACACACCACACCACATCATGCACTTGGGCGTTCAAAAAGACCACACACCACACCACATCATGCACTTGGGCGTTCAGAAAGACCACACACCACACCACATCATGCACTTGGGCATTCAGAAAGACCACACACCACATTACATCATGCACTTCGGCGTTCAGAAAGACTACACACCACACCACATCATGCACTTCCGTGTTCAGAAAGACCACACAACACATCACACACTTCACACCATACACCACACCACACCGCCACAAATCGTGCACTTCCGTGTTCAGAAAGACCACACAACACATCACACCACACACTACACACCACACTACACACCACACCACACCGTGCACTTCCGCGTTCAGAAAGACCAAGAAAGACCACACAACACATCGCACCACACACTACATACTATACACCACACTACACCGTGCACTTCAGAAAGTGGTGTCGTAGTAGGGGGGGGGGAGGAAGTTTTTCTAGACCCACCTACCCACCACACCACACCACACCATTTCCACCACCCACCACACTACGCACCGCACACTACACACCACATCGTGCACTTCCGCGTTCAGAATGTGCGATCGTATCAGGGGGGGTGAGGAACTTCTTCTGGACCCTACGCTCGGATTTTTCATTTGCCCCTCCCCGCCCCCCTCAAGCTTGCCCCTCCCCCGCCCCCCGCCCCGCCATTTGCCCCTCCCCCGCCCCGCCCCCCCCCCAAGCTTGTGAGGCCCATATTCCCTCCACCATTATAATTAAGGGGTCTTAGTTGGGTGTATTGTGAGCATCACAACAGGCGCTATCCATGTGTGGTCTTACATGTGGATTTAGACAAAGTTGGGCAAGTTGTCAAGCAAACCCCCTTTCATGGCCCTGATTATGAGCTGGCCTAGCAAGTTCTTGGTGTTTGAGAATTTGAAGATGGTGTTAAGGCTATGTTGCAGTACCTTCTATGCTCTCAAGAAGTTTAGTTGGAGAAGTTTGGTTGGGCAGTTGAAGTACCTTCTATCCTCTCAAGAAGTTTGGGGTGGAGATATTGAGTTTCTGGTTTGTGCGGTGTGGTCCAACTTTCACACTTGGAGACTTGGAACATGTGGAGGTAACTTATCGAGCTCTACCTCGACACATTAACTTAATGTCAGAAAAGAGCACGGATTTGGATTGTGGGGGTCGAGATCTACCCCCTCAAAAAGTCGACTTCGATTTTTTTTTGTGGTTTCGGGGCTTACGACCCCTAATTGGGCATGCGGTAGACTAGCAACTACTTACACCCCCCCTGGATTGCAGCTGCTTTTAATGTGGCGTGTGTTCAATTGTATTGTCATGGCATTGTATTGCTATGGTAGCTCGCATTTAATTTGGTGGTCATGGCATTGGATTGCCATGGTAGCTTGCATTCAATTTGGTGGTCATGGCATTGTATTGCCGTGGTTGCTTGCATGGTATTGCCATGGTCATGGCATTGTATTGCCATGGTAGCTCGCATTTAATTTGGTGGTCATGGCATTGTATTGCCATGGTTGTTTGCATGGTATTGCCATGGTCATGGCATTGTATTGCCTTGGTAGCTTGCATACAATTGGATGGTCATGGCATTGTATTGCCATGGTAGCTTGCATTGAATTGCTATGGTCATGGCATTGTACTGCCATGGTGACCATAAAACATTGGGTACGAATGATATAATTGGTACGATTTTATAATTGGTACAAATGGTATGAATTAGTACGAAGTATATAATTGGTACAAATAATACAATTGGTAGGGATTATATCATTGGTAGGGATTAGATCATTGGTACAAATGGTATGAATAAGTACTAAATATATAATTGGTACAAATAATATAATTGGTAGGTATTATATCATTGGTAGGGATTATAACATTGGTACAAATGGTATGAATTGGTACGAATGATATCATTATCATAAATGATATCATTGGTACAAATGATATAATTGGTTCAAATGTTATAATTGGTACAAATCAAATGAATTGGTACAAATTATATAACTGGTACACATCATATGAATCGGTACAAATGATAGAATTGGTACAAATCATATGAATTGGTACAAATGGTATGACTTGGTACAACTGCTTTAATTTGTACAAATGATATATTTGGTAGGAATTATATCATTAATACAAATGCCAAACGCTCATCTCTGATCAATATTAATATGGGGGAGATTTAGGAAGCTATATCAAGGCTGGCTGATCTTCATTGGCCCTGTATTCCATAACCCACACACCCACCCACCCACACACCCACCATAACCCACACACCCACACACCCACACACCTACACACCCATTATATACAGGGCCTTTCCATGACCCATGGATGCTAAATGATAAAATGGATTAGTGATAAAGAGGTACTACTTCTTGCCAAATTGTCAGGGTACTACTTCTTGCCAAATTGGTCAGCGCTTAAAGCGCAAATTGACAGGGTACTACTTCTTGCCAAATTGGTCAGCGCTTAAAGCGCACAAATGTCGAATTGGTCAGCGCTTTTTATTGCAAAAAGCGCAAAAACTGCGTGTTGCGCCCACAGGGGTTTTATTAAAAGTTTGCATGAAGGGGATTACTGTTATTGTCTGATATACGTCGGACACTGAGTCGGCATAATGCATACCGGTGCCTGGTCCCTCCAGGTCCCGAGTTGCCTGCCGCTAGGCCACAGGCTATATTAAAAGTTTGCATAAAGGGGATTGCCTATGATTGGATCTTGGATTGGAGTCTGGATCAATCGCAGTGCTGATAGTTATTATGATAGCTCTTACATGAAGGTGCTCAGTGTCAAGGGTGGTGCCAAAGGCTTTCCATAACCCAAGGATGCCCAATGATAAAATGGCATCATGATATAGAGGTTGTATCAAAAGTTTGCAGACAGGGGATCGCTTATGATTGGATCTTGGATCAATCGCAGCGCTGATGGTTATTATGATGGTTCTTGCATGAACTTGCTGAGTGTCAAGGGTGGTGTCAAATGCATTGTTAGTTTATGCATATGTGCACTTAGTTTGAATGTTGGATCTTATAGATGGTTCCGAGAAACCTCTCGGTGCGTTTTTGTTGTCGTTACTGTCCAGGGGTAGGCCAAATATGCTAAAGGAACTTGCCCAACCGTGACAGGGGGGGCTGCACACGCACACATACTTGAACACACACACACACATACTCAAAGAAGGCACACACACGCATGCAAACACACACACAAAACGAAAAAGGGCTGATGAACTGAACCAGGGTTGTTTGGGACGCTGCATCCTCCGTGGATGCCGCAAAGTCTGTTGCTTCAAAGAGTCTGTTGCGTCAAAGAGTCTGTTGCGTCAAAGAGTCTGTTGCGTCAAAGGGTCTGTTGCGTCGCAGACGCAGCTTCAGTGGGTGGTATTTGAATTTTGAATTTAAAGTGTTACATGGTTCTTCAACCAACTCAGGGCTGCTCACCGTCTGCCAATACCAAGTCCCCCCGTGCAATAGCCACGGAAACCTGGGAGCACACTACGCGGACTAGACAGTTCAAAAACCTGTCCAGGTCAGCTTCAGTGGGTTTGTTGCGTTGCAGGACGCGGGCTAAGGTACGGTCGCGTGTCAGGGCGCAGGCTATGGAATTGGTTGTGTCTCAAGACGCAGGCTGTATAATTGGTTGCGTCTTGGGACACAGAGCTGGGGGTCCTCCTGAACAACCTTGAACGGAATCCCCAAATTGTCATTTAAACGACGGGAGCCCTGAGTTTGTGCGATAATGCGGTATAATCGGCATGAGCTGCGATATTGTTATTCATGAGGGCTACTGAAGATGAGATGCATTGTGTGGTGGACAGTCCCTTATTGTCATTGAAGACAAAAAATACTATTTGGGAAACTGGAATAGACCCTGATACGGGCAGGGCTTTATTGTATAATTAAATTATCACTGTAGCACGAACTCAAAGCCCCCGTCACTTAAACGATTGTTTGGGGCTCAGTTCATCAGTGCTTGTTCTTTTTAAGCCCTTCCTATACGGTTGGGCAAGTCCCTTTAGCCTATTTGGCCTACCCCTGGACTGTAACATACATACATAGGGCTGTTCAGGACGCTGCGTCCTCCGTTGCAGGCGCAACGTCGAAGGACGCAACGTGGGGGGGGTCTGTTGACCAGAAGGAAGGGTCCGTTGCGTCGCAGGACGCAGGCTATACAATTTGTTGCGTCTCAGCCAGCAGAGCTGGGGGTCCTCCTGAAGTACCCTGGACACAGGTGCTTGTTGTTACAGCTTGACTAGTTTTCGGCAGTAAAATGTGTTTTAATATCAGGATGGTAATGAGCCCTACATCTTTTCGAGGGTGGCAATACCTTCATAGTTATGCCTTGAGGTTTAATATTGCATATTTATGCCTTGGAGTGTTCGTAAAAATGCTGTAAGAGTTGCACAGATAAAATAGCATCCTATGTGGGATGACGATTTAACTTTTTATTGTATAATAAAATTATCCCTGTATCACGATCGGTAAAACGATTGTTTGGGGGTCAGTTCATCAACACCTTTTCTTTTTAGCCCTCCGCGTCACAGTTAGGCGAGACCCTTAAGCCTTTTTTGCCTACCCCTGGACCGTAACAATACATACATACCGTACATGCATACATTGCCCTTCCAGAGAGTCTATAATTATTTTGACTGAGCCCTAAACGATTGTTTAAAAAACTGACGTAGTAATGGAATTGGTTGTGTCTCAAGACGCAGGCTGTATAATTGGTTGCGTCTTGGGACACAGAGCTGGGGGCCCTCCTGAACAACCTTGAACGGAATCCCCAAATTGTCATTTAAACGACGGGAGCCCTGAGTTTGTGCGATAATGCGGTATAATCGGCATGAGCTGCGATATTGTTATTCATGAGGGCTACTGAAGATGAGATGCATTGTGTGGTGGACAGTCCCTTATTGTCATTGAAGACAAAAAATACTATTTGGGAAACTGGAATAGACCCTGATACGGGCAGGGCTTTATTGTATAATTAAATTATCACTGTAGCACGAACTCAAAGCCCCCGTCACTTAAACGATTGTTTGGGGCTCAGTTCATCAGTGCTTGTTCTTTTTAAGCCCTTCCTATACGGTTGGGCAAGTCCCTTTAGCCTATTTGGCCTACCCCTGGACTGTAACATACATACATAGGGCTGTTCAGGACGCTGCGTCCTCCGTTGCAGGCGCAACGTCGAAGGACGCAACGTGGGGGGGGTCTGTTGACCAGAAGGAAGGGTCCGTTGCGTCGCAGGACGCAGGCTATACAATTTGTTGCGTCTCAGCCAGCAGAGCTGGGGGTCCTCCTGAAGTACCCTGGACACAGGTGCTTGTTGTTACAGCTTGACTAGTTTTCGGCAGTAAAATGTGTTTTAATATCAGGATGGTAATGAGCCCTACATCTTTTCGAGGGTGGCAATACCTTCATAGTTATGCCTTGGGGTTTAATATTGCATATTTATGCCTTGGAGTGTTCGTAAAAATGCTGTAAGAGTCGCACAGATAAAATAGCATCCTATGTGGGATGACGATTTAACTTTTTATTGTATAATAAAATTATCCCTGTATCACGATCGGTAAAACGATTGTTTGGGGGTCAGTTCATCAACACCTTTTCTTTTTAGCCCTCCGCGTCACAGTTAGGCGAGACCCTTAAGCCTTTTTTGCCTACCCCTGGACCGTAACAATACATACATACCGTACATGCATACATTGCCCTTCCAGAGAGTCTATAATTATTTTGACTGAGCCCTAAACGATTGTTTAAAAAACTGACGTAGTTTTCAGCAGGGGGCCTGAAGAAAGTTTTTTCTTGACCCTCCTCGAGGTGCCATAGTACTTATGTCTGTGCGCCTCACTGTTCTCTAACGAATGTAATTATAAAACATCAGGACGACAACAGACACACAGTGACGGAAAGGCAAGAAACAGTGATCTACTACGTGGTCTCGCTCTGTACTTTGTTGCACACGAGTTGGTTATGGCGGTGTGTGTGCGTGTGTGGAGGGGTAGAGAGAGAGAGAGAGAGAGAGAGAGAGAGAGAGAGAGAGAGAGAGAGAGAGAGAGAGAGAGAGGGGGGGGGGTAGAAAATCCGATGTGGATCCTTAGATCCAACATATTAATAAAATGCATAAGCTTACTCTCCTAACTCTGGTCTTGTGCGTCGCCGCTATCGCAGCCGAGGCTCCTGTCTCGGAGCTTCAGATTGAGACCACGGTAGAATTTTTAGATTGTGCTTCGCGAGGAGAAGTTGCTAGTCGGGGTGTATCTTTTGGAATTCAGCTGCTGCGCTCTCCCACATCTCTTTGAGTCCCATTCGAAGCTATCAACTCGGTCCTTGCTGTGACGCGACCATCATGTACCTTGGCACCTCACATGCAACAGATCTGGGGATGTGAGCATTCTCGCGTTTTTATGCGATGCGCATCAAGCTTGATCCCCCATCCTTCTGTACTTGGCGCTTACTCATGTCCATTCTTCATTTTGTTTGCAGCACATGCCCGAGTCGTGCGACATTAAGGCCGAGGCCGGAGACAAGATCTGGGTCCATTATGGTACGCTACTCGATCCATATTAATTTCCCCCCAAGTAGCTCCAAGATAGTTAGGGATCTTAGTAGGCACAGGATTCGATTGCTTGCTGAAATATAGGTCTGGAATGGATTTTGTTACTCCGAATCATTGAGGTCGTTGATAAATCAATCCCGCAGTCGGATCTCTCTGTAATTCGTGTGAAGTGCTGGAATCCATCAGCCCCGGTCGCATTTCCTGCATGCTGGGTCGTATTCTTCTCCCCATGCGATTGCCACCTGACGTCAGATTATATGCAGAAATCCAGACGCATGTGTCTCAGTCAAGTTTCGGTACCACAATCATTTGAGCAGCCCGCTGTCGGGATTGGCTGATCGGGACAGGATAGGTCGGGGCAAGCAACCAACCTCTGTGTTTTGGGAGGTTGTGCGCACCTGCAAGATACTGGGGTTGAAACGCAGGTCGGCAAAACTCAGGAAAAAATCCCTCTCCGACTAAAAACACCCATCGGCTTTCTCCTCCAGTTGGATCCCTGGTCGATGGCAAGGTTTTTGATTCTTCTAGGAAGAGGGATGAGCCCATCTCCTTCAAGCTGGGAGGTGGACAAGTCATCAAGGTACGTAGGATGATGGAAGTCTCCAGTGGAAACTGGAAAAGCTAGGGTACATTTGAACTTCCTGATCAAATACTTGATATGTACCGGATGGATAGCATGGCAGGCTTGAATGATGACCTGGATGGATGACTCTCTTGGTCGGCTTGAATAGATTGGGGGTGATATTCTTCAATGAGCACTGGCATCGATAGATTTCATATTTTCATGGCTTGCATAGTTTGCTTTGCTGTTTGTCACTCTAAATGCTACAGTTTTGGAAGATCATACAGACTTACCGCCTGCTTTCAACCCTAGCACCAACCAACCAACCAACCAACCAACACACTGACACACTAACCGCCAGCTTTCAACCCTAGCACCAACCAACCAACCAACACACTGACACACTAAACGCCAGCTTTCAACCCTAGCACCAACCAACCAACCAACCAACACATTGACACACTAAACGCCAGCTTTCAACCCTAGCACCAACCAACCAACCAACCAACACACTGACACACTAACCGCCAGCTTTCAACCCTAGCACCAACCAACCAACCAACACACTGACACACTAAACGCCAGCTTTCAACCCTAGCACCAACCAACCAACCAACCAACACATTGACACACTAAACGCCAGCTTTCAACCCTAGCACCAACCAACCAACCAACCAACCAACCAACCAACCTACTCACTTCACGTAACCACTCTCTGTTCTTCTCGTAACGACTCTGTGTCTGTATCAGGCCACTGTGTTCTTCTCGTAACCACTCTGTATCAGGCCAGAAAGCTTGCCGTGGTTTATACATTCTCTGCACTGTATGATTAGCCCTTCCTGTCACGGTTGGGCGAGTCCCTTTAGCCTATTGGTCCTTCCCCTGGACTGTAAAACACAGAATGTATCAGCTGCTCACACCCTTACGCTGCTTTCATCATGTAACAATCCTGCTCTAACCCATGTGTTCGGTTTCATACTTTCAGGGCTGGGAGGAGGGTCTGATGGGTGCCTGCGTCGGTGAGAGGAGGACCCTGAGGATTGTGAGTATTTGAAATCTACGTATATCACTATAATGATCACTGTAGCACGAACTCAGGGCCCCCGTCGGTAAAACGATTGTCTGGGGTTCACTTCATCGATGCTTTTTCTTGTAAGCCCTTCCTATCACGGATGGGTTAGTCCCTTAAACCTTTTTGGCCCACCCCTGGACTGTAACATGCTTACACATGCACATCAGGATAATGGAACCATCATCATCACAAATGTGCAGCTGTGGCTGACCTCTAATTACGGAGAGGGTGCGACACGCAAGTAGGTGTCTCCGCAAGTTAGAAAGCATCAATAGGAAAAGGAATTCCCGTGATTCCAGTCGATTCTCAGTTCGAAGGATGGCGAGCAGCATTTCAAAATTGGGGAACAGCGGGAGTTAAATTTGAGTGTAGCCTCCATTTGCATCTGGTTGGACCTGCTCTTGTTGCCCCCCCCCCCCCCCCCCCCCCCCCCCCTCCCTCCACCACCACCTATTTGGCCTACCCCTGGACTGTAACATGCATACACATGCACATCAGGGTAATAGAACCATCATCATCACAAATGTGCAGCTGTGGCTGACCTCTAAAACTGGAGTGTAGCCTCCATTTGCATCTGTTTGGACCCACTCTTGTTGCTCCCCCCACACCCCCACACCCACACCCACACACCCACACCCACACACCCACACCCACACACCCACACCCACACACCCACACCCACACACCCACACACACACACCCACACCCACACACCCGCCGCCACCACCGCCACCACTACCTCAACCCCCTCCCCAACCTAGCCCACCCCATTACTAACTACACTCCATTTGAATGTGTTTGGACCCACTCTTGTTGCTCCCCCCACACCCACACACCCACACCCACACACCCGCCGCCACCACCGCCACCACTACCTCAACCCCCTCCCCAACCTAGCCCACCCCATTACTAACTACACTCCATTTGCATCTGTTCGGACCTGCTCTTGTTGCTCCCCTCGACTGTAGCATGCATACAACAACGTTGATTATCCCCTCCTGGCATGGTTGGGCAAGTCCCTTAAGCCTATTTGGTCTACCCCTCGACTGTAGCATGCATACAAATAACACTGCTGTTTTGGTATTCATGCCATACAGCAATGTGTAGCAGTGCCCATTGTTACTTCAGTTGCTGCTGAAGTACAATTGTAACAAGGCGAAAGGGTAGAATCGATGTTATAAAGGTCTAGAGCAGCTTACCCTGCTTTCCAGCTTAAATACAACTCAGCACATTCTAGAACCTTCAGGCCCTACATCGAAACCTCTAACGGTTCCTCCTTTGGGCCCTTGGTCTGAAATTGATCATGTACCCTGTGCATGATCTTGCAAGAGCGCCTGTGGGCGCCCGGAGTCTGAAGCATTGGGTGACTCCTGTCGATTCCAATAATTCAAGGGCACTTTCCTTAGTGTTTTTTATCTGGAGACAGATGCATGTTTGATTTTTAACCAGCCAACTCCTCCTGTCCAGGATAGTTGTACGTGGATCCCCTAGCGATGTGGTGTGGTGGTGGTGTGTGTGTGGGTGTGGGTGTGTGGGTGCAAGTCTGTTTGTAAGTAGCAGAATGTGGTGGTGGTGTGTGTGGGGTGGGGGGTTGAGGGTGAGATTTTAGACCAGTCAACTCTTTTCGTCCAGGATAGTTGTAGTGGACCTCCCAGCGATGTGGTGTGGTGGTGGTGGTGTGTGGGTGTGGGTGGGTGGGTGGGTGCAAGTCTGTTAGTAAGTAGCAGAATGTGGTGGTGGTGTGTGGGGGGTGGGGGGGTGGGGGTGAGATTTTAGACCGGTCAACTCCTTTCGTCCAGGATAGTTGTAGTGGACCTCCCAGTGATGTGGTGTGGTGGTGGTGGTGTGTGGTTGTGTGTGTGTGTGTGTGCAAGTCTGTTTGTAAGTAGCAAAATGTGATGGTGGTGTGTGTGGAGTGGGGTGGGGTGGGGGGGTGAGATTTTAAACCAGCCAACTCCTCTCGTTCAGGATAGTTGTACGTGGATCTCCTAGCAGACATCATGGAGCATGAAATTTTTGCTAGCATATTTCTAACATGTGTTGTGATGTTTTCTGTCCTGGCACCAGTACGACAAGGCACCAGTCATGTCACTAGTATAGTAGTATGGCACCAGTATGACGTGGCACCAGTCATTGCACTAGTATGACATGGCACCAATATGACGTGGCACCAGTCATGTCACTAGTAAGGCACCTGTCATGGCACTAGTAAGACACCATGGAGCATGCAACTTTCGCTAGCATATTTATAACATGTGTGGAGATGTTTTCGCTTTACCCTCTTCTGGACCTCCCAGGGTCCTGGGGCTGAAGCCCCAAGTTCCACCCGTGTCTCTCTGTCTGTCTCCTCCTTCTCTCCGTGAGCTGTTTGAACGATTTCGACCACGTCCGCACCCAAACATTTTGCTCATAGTTGGAGTGCGCATGACTAGAGTAACCTGCATCGCAGCGGCCAAGATCCTTCGCAAAAGTTGTCGAATGCTTTGTAGCTTATCCCGCTACAAGTAGCTACTTACACTACTACTTGTGAAACTCCCAGCCCTTCTCGCCATTTCGCCCCCTGCCCTGCCTATGACTGCTTAAGCGTTTTCCCTTGCCGCTTGCGACACGCACTTAGGACACCATGGAGCATGAAACTTTCGCTATCATATTTCTAACATGTCTTGTGATGTTTTCTGTCCTGGCACCAGTATGACGTGGCACCAGTCATTGCACTAGTATGACATGGCACTGGTATGACATGGCACCAGTATGACGTGGCACCAGTCATCGCACTAGTATGTAGGGACCGACACATCATACGATGCTGACCAAAAGCGAGTATGATATTGTATATAGATAGTAACTTTGGCCTAGTCAGACTGCCGGCATCATATGATATCATACTGCTGTTCCCTACTAGTATGGCACCATAGTTTTTTATTTTGAGCTGCGAGCAGCAGCTTCTAGGCATCTCCCTGGGCCAGCTACTTGGCTAAGTCCCAAGCTTTCGACACTTCTGGACAGCGCATTCTGTCAGCTTCCAGACACACTAGGTTGCATAAGCTTTGGCTGCATAGCCAGTCAGGGTAGCTGCCCAGAAACTGCTGCTTTAAGCTGAAAAGGAAAACTCTGTATGGCACCAGTATGACATCTGCATGACAAGGCTAGATATTCTCACGAAAACTTGCATTTCTTGCACCACTCAAGCGGCATAGACCTGGGCAAATGAAAAACCTGGAGATCCGTCTCTGAACAATCCTATCCACTCACTCATCCATGTTTCCCTCCTGTGCCCTCATCTCTATGCCCTCATCCCTGTGCCCCCCTGTGCCCTCATCCCTGAGCCCTGATTCCTGTGCCCTCATCCCTATGCCCCCCTGTACCATCATCCCTGTGCCCCCCTGTGTTCTCTTCCCTGTGCCCACATCCCTATGCCCCCCCTGAGCCCTCATCCCTGTGCCCTCATCCCTGTGCCCACATCCCTATACCCCCCCTGTGCCCTCATCCCTGTGCCCTTGTGCGTTTGCTTGTGCAGCCCCCTCATTTGGGTTATGGCGACAGCGGTGCTGGTGGAGTCATTCCAGGTAAGTTCATGTTTTATCTTCAAAAGTAATGATAACGCCTGGTGGGGCATGGTATTAAGGGAGCCCCGTCTTGCAGCGATAGGGAACGGGCTGCTACTTTACCTGGACAAAGCTACCATGGCGGTTGACAGCGACCGCGACCGAGAACACTTAAGCGCACCCGTTGGGATTCGAACCCGGCACCTATGTTGGTCAAGGAGCTCTGCCATTGAGCCATTTGTTCAACAGAGGTAGCAGTGTATAATCTACATTTGTCTGTCAGATATCGAGCTCTGGCTGTATGGTGACGCATTACCCAGCATTGAGCTGGTCTGCGGTTCTAGCGCCGGCCAGGTTCACAAATTTCAGACTTGCCGCTTTGGAAGAGGTAAAGACCTTCATTCTGTGCTGTCGCACAGTAGTCTAAGCTCAGGTGCAGTTGCGGTCTACGAAACCAAATAAATCCAACATAGTAGCCGTACTCCAGTATGCACAGTGCACGCAAACGGGAGGGTTCCTTCAATATCATGTCCTGTGGCAGCTAGTTATATTTTTCAAATTGTATACCTGTGTCTACTATCAGTAGCAGTGATATCATGTCTTGGAGTTGGTGTCCTTGTTGTTATTTTATAACCCAGCCCAGCCCATACTTAGTATTTTCAGCTATGAGCAGCAGCTTCTAGGCAGCTCCCTGGGCCAGCCACTTGGCTAAGACCTAAGATTTTGACATTTTTGGACAGCGCATTCTGTCAGCTTTCAGACGCACTAGGCTTAAGCTTTGGCTGCATAGCCAGTCAGGGGAGCTGCCTAGAAATTGCTGCTTTAAGCTGAAAAATGAAAAACTCTGACCCAGAATCACAGGCCAAGGGGAAAAGGGCCAAGTTGCAGGATTCTGTGGCAGCTCGTACTAATTTTCAAAATGTCTGCCTGTGCCTACTATCAAAAACTGTGATATCTATGTCTTTGAGTTGGTGTCCTTCTTGCTATTTTATTACTCAGTCCAAGTGCCAAGTTGCAGGGCCCACTGTAGCACAAACTCCGTCCGGGCCCCCGTCGGTAAATCGATTGTTTGGGGTTCAGTTCATCAATACTTTGTCTTTCTTAGCCCTTCTTATCACGGTTGGGCACTGTACAAGTCCTTTGAGCCTATTTGGCCTACCCCTGGACTGTACCATACATGCAGAGCCACTGCCTCCAGGTGTTTCCATCCATGTTTTGACAGAATGACAGTCCTCGGGTGGTTACAGTTTATCACATCTTCTATTTAGCTCTGCATATCACGGTTGGGCAATTCCCTTTAGCCTATTTGGCCTACCCCTGGACTGTTACATGCACACACGAAAGTAATGATAACGCCTGGTAGGGCGTGGTATTAAGGGGGGGCCGTCCTATGGCAGTAGGGAACGAGCTTCTACTTACCTGGACAGAGCTACCATGGCGGTTGACAGCAACCGCGAACACTAAATCGCACCCATAAGGATTCGAACCCCACACCTCCATCATATCAACGAGCCCTACCATTGGGCCATTCCTCGAAACTGGATTAACATGCATTCAAACATGCATACACAGGGTGATATTCAGTTCCCATTCAGCTCTATGTTGCCACAGTACAATGAATCCGCACACAGCCCCAGAATGTTGTATAGTAGCGCATAATTTCAATGGTCAAGCTTTGCTCCTCCAGGCTTGTTGCCAAAGCTTCATAGCAGTATCATGTGTCCACATGCAATGCATCCTTTTAAAAGTATTTGATGTGGGCTTGTACTTCCCAGGTGGCGCTACCTTGATCTTCGAGACTGAGCTCACGAAGGTCACCAAGAAGTAGGCGATGAAGGCAAATGAGACAACCTCCCGCTCTACCAAGATCCCTAAGACGTTGGATTTGATTGAATTGTTACATGTTTTTTCAGCCAACTCTAGGCTGCTCACCGTCTTCCAATTCCAAGTCCCCTCTTGAAATACACACGGAAACCAGGGAGCATACTAAGCTGGTGAGATAGTTTTAAGACTTGTCTAGGTCACCTGACAAGTTGGAGCCTTGCTGCCGCAAGGTTGGATGAAGAGATTGGATCAAGTATTTAAATATGTTGCATTAAATTGATTTTTTGTAACTACCGGTACCGAGGCCAGCGAGTAGCCGCATTTCTGGCTTGAGCCATGTAACCAAGTTTAAGTGCAAGCATCTGACCGCTCCTGGCGTCTCGTTTATTGAAACTGAAATTGTGACATCCGAGTTATGTGCCACTCCCAGGACGAGAAGTTAAGGACACCACTGCGGAAGCCGGAACTAGCAGTAGTTACCATTTGTTTTCCCCCAGGGTTTAGCTTTTTTGTCTCGTTTACAATACCTTGTCATAGGCAGGCCAGTGTTGACAAAATACGATCCCACTCCACAACATCCGGGGGAGGGGGGGGGGGGGGGGGGGGGGGGGGGGGGGGGGGGGTCTTCCGACCATCCTCACAAATGGGGGACTGTTTTTTACTATCAGTATCACGCCCTCCTCAGTTTTTCGAGGCATGACGTTTGCACTTTTGTTCCTGGTAATACAGTTTTTTAATGCCGAAGACGGCGCAGCCAAATTGCTGGCTGAAGCTATGTTGTTTGTCCTGAGTGGCCGTGTATTACCTGCTTTATACCGCCCGGTATTTATTTTACCGTGTACCGTAGGATATATCGTACGGTATTTTTGGGATCCATCGTACCGTAAACACGATATATCGTGTTCACCGTACGATATATCGTGTTTGGTCCCAATCGGCTTTGGCTGATTCTCGTCAGAAGCACCTGAGTCTGGGTCAGGGGATTTAAACCGTACTATATATCACGTTATATCGTACGGTAATAGACCACGATATTACCGTGTTTTTTTATCTCCCTCAGTATTGGTCCATTTGACTTGATTTTAAGTGTATGGACGTGTAAACGGTCCCTTGGTCTTATACTGATTTTCCCAAAAAGGGTATAAAAATACCGTACGGTATCGATACCGTACTGTATATCACGATATATTGTACGGTAATTGAAAATACCGTACGGTATTGACAGCCCTAGATATAAGGTTCATATCTTACTCAAATTGCATGGGGATTTCAACAGCGTCAATTTTAAGAGTAGTAGAACACATAAATATCGTCCAATAAGCTTCAGTGGTACATCCACATGTTTGAATTTGAATTTGAAAATGGCATTTTTTCACAAAACGACTGAAAAATCAAATTCAAACTAAAACACCTGTAATTTTTGTTAGACCCCAACTACAAGCCTGAGACTCTCAGAATCCCAAGAGGATAATGTTAAGAAGTTGTCCCCACAATCTGGTCAAGTTCAGAGTACTGCCTCCTCCTCTTCAAAGGAGAGAGTCCAGAGTTCTCTACTTCTCTCCCTCGTGCGCGGACAAGGTGTGCTTGCTAAAACAGTCACTCCCACTGTTTGGGGAGCAGATAGCCTCTCCACAATTACATGACACCCACCTGCATGGATACCCACCTACATTCTTGTGTGTAAGTAAGTTATTATGTAACCAAGTTCAAGTTCTTGTTTGGTTTGATTAAAGATAGCAATGTGACTGTTTTTCTCATAACCATTCTTCGTGAAATACTTTTCACAAAATCACAACTAAAAAAGTGTTCATATACCCTGCAATTCGTGTCCTCTCTAGGGGTATTAGATCGTGCTCCAGAGATTGTATTCTGAGTACGAGCCCCCACCCTGAAATTTGTGAGCACATGCTTCATAAAATAAGCTTTCAATTTATATACCGGTATGTCACCGCCCCCTAAAAAACACGAGGCATACGCTCTTTTGCGTAATCCTCCACACAAAAAATGAAAGAAAATAGCGATTTGTTCGCATTTACATTTTCCTGGTAATTTGTTTGTTCTACCCAAGACGGCGGAGCAGCCATATTGCTGGCTAAAGCTATGGAACCAAGTTAGAGTTCAAGTAATCCTTTACGCCTCGTGAAAGAGTTAGACCTGTACAAATCTCTCGTGTCGAATACATTACATTACATTGTCATCGACAGGCCATTGTTGGCCCAAGACAAGCCCGCTCCACAACATCCATAAGGGGTCTTCCAACAAATCCCCAGAAAAAGAAAGGCAATATTGCAGCAAGCCAGCATTATTATCTGATGAGCAGTCCTAATTCCATATGATACAAACAATATATTAATTGCAGTGTATAAAACAGTTGTTTCACTAGTTTTGTACAGTGTACTCTTCCTTAGTCGCTGATATCCTATGATGAATCTAGCTACAGTATTCTGGTCGGTGATTCAAAGATGTTGCATTTCATGTTATCATGGTTGGCGATCAACACAGTTGCGTGCCTTGGGTGAGATTGTTTCACCCCTTCCTGATGTTCACACATTATTATATCATCACCAAAAAGCATGCACAGGCGCAGCTGTGCGCAGATGGGGCATTATGGATGGAAGTGTGCTTTGTCTTCCACTATATTCTTATCACAGCACTTGCACATTCTCTCCTGCCCCAGGGCATCCTTAGGCCATGACGAAACTAAAACTATAACTGAATAGGCACAGCAGCTGCATGCCAGGAATGTTCAGGACGCTGCGTCCTCCGTCGCAGACGCAACGTCGAAGGATCCGTTGCATGGGTCTGTAACGTCGCAGGACGCAGGCTATACATTTGGTTGCGTCTCAGGCCGCAGAGCTAGCAGTCCTCCTGAAGCACCCTGCTACATACAGCGTATGATATGCTCATACGTGCTCAAATTGGTGCCTGCCAGCCTGGAGCCTTGGTGCCTGCCTGTTCATATGCACTCAAATCAGCACCAAACCATATTCAGATCCGCAGATTGCAAGCAGGAGTCTCTCCTATGAACACCTTGCAAAACCACAGACAAGCGGATATAGCAGAAATATGCTTTGAAAAGGCGTCCGGATATTATGTGCTTTAAACTGTCCGAAACAATCCTGCCTTGGGGACGTGCGGTCCCACCCGATCTCTCACAAACAGACGCCCACTCCTTGGATGCTTATCCTTCAGGCCATCCTTCAGCAGATATTGCGGACAATGACAACAGGCATCTTGCAGTGGTGTGCCACATAGCGAGACACAGAGCCCATGAAGAACTCCTTTATGTGACCCTGCACAAAAATATGATTGCACATGATCAGACTAGATGGGATATAATCGGATACCTAGATATTGAGGATAACCATACGACAATGAGAGGCAATGGGAAATTGTTAGGGAACGGCGGTATGATATCATATGAGTGTGTGTGTGGTGGTGTGCGTGTGTGTGTGGTGGTGGTGGTGTGTGTGTGTGGGGGGGGGAGGATGCGTTAAAACTGAGTCTCACTCATGGCTGGGTGGTGTGTGCGTGTCCTACACATGTGTAGGGAACAGTAATATGATATCATACGAGTGTGTGTGTGTGTGTGGGGGGGGGGGGGGGGGGGGGGGAGGGGGGGATGGTGTTTTGAAACCCAGTCTCACTCATGGCTGGGTGGCGTGTGCGTGTCCTACACATGTGTAGGGAACTGCAATATGATATCATACGAGTGTGTGTGTGTGTGTGTGTGGGGGGGGGGGGGCGTTGAAACCGAGTCTCACTCATGGCTCGGTGGCGTGTGCAGATCCTACACATGTGTAGGGAACGGCAATATGATATCACATGAGTGTGTGTGTGTGGGGGGGGGGGGGATGGTGTGTTGAAACCCAGTCTCACTCATGGCTGGGTGGCGTGTGCAGCTCCTGCACATGTGTAGGGAACGGCAATATGACATCATATGAGTGTGGTGGTGGTGAGTGTGTGTGTGTGTGTGTGTGGGGGGGGGGGGGGGGGGGGGCGTTGAAACCGAGTCTCACTCATGGCTCGGTGGCGCGAGCAGATCCTACACATGTGTAGGGAACGGCAATATGATATCATGTGATATCATGCCATCATATGATGCTGGCAGTCTGACTACGCCAAAGTTACCATTCATATACAATATCATATGATGCAATTTGTATGATATCATACAAATGATGTTACCTTTGGTCAACATCATATGATATGCCAGTCCCTAGATATTGTAATAGAAGACGGACATGGAACAAGGCGTCTTATAATGAAGGATCACCAACCAAGAGAAGGGATCACACAGCTAGGAGATGAAGAGACACGTCATCTTGAATCATAAAAAACTCATGTTCAGCCCCCAACCATAGAAGTTTGAAGCCAAGCATGAAGGAAAGTAGGCAGCCTCAAATTCGCTTGCTAAAAAAATAATGCCCCTCGTGGCAATTACCCCCCCCCCCCCCCCCCCCCGCACAAGTACATTGTAGAATTAAACAATATAGTAAAATTAAATGATCACCGTAGCACGAACTCAGAGCCCCCGTCGGTAAAACGATTGTTTGGGGTTCAGTTCATCAATGCTTTTTCGTTTTAGCCCTTCCTTTCACGGTTGGGCAAGTCCCTTTAGCCTATTTGGCCTGCCCCTGGACTGTAACATACATACATACCCAACGTTTGCCCCTTAAGCCTATTTGGCCTACCCCTGGACTGTAACATACATACATACCCAACCTTTGCCCCTTTAGCCTATTTGGCCTACCCCTGGACTGTACCGTACATACATACCCAACGTTTGCCCCTTTAGCCTATTTGGCCTACCCCTGGACTGTAACATACATACATACCCAACGTTTGCCCCTTTAGCCTATTTGGCCTACCCCTGGACTGTAACATACATACATACCCAACGTTTGCCCCTTGAGCCTATTTGGCCTACCCCTGGACTGTAACATACTCACATACCCAACGTTTGCCCCTTAAGCCTATTTGGCCTACCCCTGGACTGTAACATACAGACATACCCAACGTTTGCCCCTTTAGCCTATTTGACCTACCCCTGGGCTGTAACATACATACAAACATACATACAATAAGATGAACAAACAGCAGGAAAAGGGAACAGAACCAGACAAGATGCAAATGCAACTACATACATACACCCTCGTACCTTGTCATGGCTTCCCATCAGGACACAGTTTGCGTCAAGCTCTGCTGCTTTAGCACACACTATGTGACCCACAGACTCGCTGTCAGTCTCAGACTTAACAATATGCACAATGGGGGTGGTCTCTACATCGGCCCCAAAGCGAGAGAGGAAGCGTCTGACAATGAAGTCCTCCGCCTTCCTCACAGCTGCCTCGTATTTATCACGATCGATGCCTGGGGTGTAGTCGACAGCTGGAAGGGCGTACGCGGCAGCTCCAAAGGCAATTCGAGGGATGACATGAACGAGGTGAACCTGCGGACGATGGACGGGGTTATTAAAAAGTTCTCGTATTGGTCATACATATATATATATATATATATATATATATATAGCCAGAAACAATATCTGAGCATTGAACGCGTACGGACAGCATTCTGAGCATTGAACGCACATAGACGACCAGAAACAATAATTGGGCATTGAATGCATATAGACAGCATTATAAGCATTGAACGCATATGGACAACCAGAAACAATAATTGAGCATTTAACGCATATAGACAGCATTCTGAGCATTGAACGCACATAGACGACCAGAAACAAGAATTGAGCATTGAACGCATGTAGACAGCATTCTGAGCATTGAATGCATGTGGAAACCAGAAACAAGAATTGAGCATTGAACGCATATATACAGCATTCTAAGCATTGAACGCACATAGACGACCAGAAACAATAATTGAGCATTGAACGCATATATACAGCATTCTAAGCATTGAACGCATATGGACAACCAGAAACAAGAATTGAGCATTGAACGCATATATACAGCATTCTAAGCATTGAACGCACATAGACGACCAGAAACAATAATTGAGCATTGAATGCATATGTACAGCATTCTAAGCATTGAAAGCACATAAACGACCAGAAACAAGAATTGAGCATTGAACGCATATATACAGCCTTTTAAGCATTGAACGCACATAGACGACCAGAAACAATAATTGAGCATTGCCATGTCAACAAAGTGTTGCCCCCTGTTGAGGTGTATGAGGAATCAGTGATTGTTTAGGTTACACTTGTGCGTCCTGTCCTTCAACACTAAAACAATGTCCTTGCTCCTCAGCAAGATCTTGAACAGGATCAGCATAAACATGTTCAGCATATCTGAAAGGGCCAATTTGATGAAAAGCTCTGTAACTCTACTGTAATCCTGTAAGGGTTAGAGTGGGCTGTCTGGCCAAGCAGTCGCCCGAGGGAATGACCAACTTGGGGGGAGCTGAATTCAGTCTTAGCACTCAAGCCACTGTTTTTCTTTTCGGCTACCAGGAGCAGCTTTTAGGCAGCTCCCCTGGCTGGCTAATCGGCCAAACCTAGAGCGACAGTGCACTTTGAAGCTGCCGTTTTCAGCTTTCTAGCGCTGCTTACATTTTGAGGCCAAGCCCAGTGGCTGGCTCAGGGAGCTGCCTAGAAGCTGCTGCTAGTAGCTGAAAAGAAAGACAGTGACTCAAGCCTGATGGATTTGAAGATGCAGGCTCCTAGGTTACACATAGTCAGGCATGCCTAATGACATGCCCAGACAGTATGTTAGTCGCTAACAGTAGCTTGCGGACAGGGGTTTGCTGACGTGATCTTTTAACAGCCTGCATGTGGTCCTTGCATGTACGACTGCACTGTAAATCAATGGATTATTCAGTCAGTGAAATATAGATGAGCCACCTTTCTGGGCCATCAAAGGGCTGGAATGAGAAACAAATATTTCAGACCAGAGAGATGGCAGAGCTTGAGGATGGCTGGCTGGCGCGACAGGCTGGCGTGGCATAAAAAACAGGGATCGACCCAGATCACCGTTGGCTCTGCTCCATTCAACGCTGACAAGTCCAAAAGAACAAGCACGTATCCCATAGGCTTGCTCCGAACTTGGCCCGACTCTTGCGCATCCACATGATCAGACACATGGCCATTGCAACGGTCATGTGAACACAAAACCTATCCACAAACCATGCGAAGAATATTTAGGAAGCAAGCTTGGCGATAAACTAGGCCTCACCTCGTCTTTGTCCTTAAATAAATTCGAGAGCACCCAGTCAAAGGATTTCTGGGGGAAGGAGAAGGGAATATCTGAGTTAGCGATTCGGTTCTTACATCATGCACACAAAGACAATAAATTGGGGCGCCTCCGTGCATCAGACAGTGCAGCATGCATCCGCGGCACACCTGAGAGTCGTCCGTGTCATCTACTGGGATGAGAAGTAGCCTGGGAGCCATTTGTGTTTTCTACCAACTGTGCGTACGATACAAAATGATCAATGCGCTTTAAACACTTCCTGGCGTGGCACTCTTCAGGTAACAATTGTAATCTCGGGAATTTCCCACGTGTAACTCTGACCTAGCACAAGGAAAAGCACTCTGACCTAGCACGAGGAAAAGTACAAGCAGTACAACACGAAACCACCCACGCGCACCTACCATGTGACAACGCCCTGGGAGTGCATGGCATTTCTGCTACTATTGTGATAACGCGCTACACATTTTGGCCCTGACACTAGCGATTCAATAGTATTTCCGTTTTTGCTTCTTCTCCACCTACCCTACGCGAAACCAAGTGTTAGAAACTCCCAACCCCCTTCGTGCAACCATCCCAAGCAGTCCGCCATCTTCCCCTCCTCCTCGGCCAATCTCCGCCAGCCCTAACAAAACACATAGACCTCACGTGGTGCTCCAGGAAGCCAATATAGCTGGACGACATGCAGGGAGCGCTGAATTTCCTGTCCTCCTTGGTAGACCCTCGTTCATATGACACCTCCAGGTGGGTGATGGCTTAGGAAAGAGTATGATTAAGAGTATGATAATTGTTAAAGTTATATTGAAGCATGTGCATGCGCATAAGGCATGCGCATGAGCAGATGGGCACGAGCAAGAGCAAGAACATGGGCACGAGCATGAGCATAAGCATAGGAATGGGCATGTGCGTGGGCATGGGCATGAGCACCAACAAGAGCATGAGCACGGGCATGGGCATGGGCGTGAGCATGAACATGTTCACGGGCACGAGCAAGAGCATGGGCATGAGCATGTACAAGAGCATGAGCGCGGGCATGGGCATGGGCATGATGACAAGCATGTTCACGAGCATGAGCACGAGCATGAGCATATGCATAAGCATGAGCACGGGCATGAGCATGGGCACAAGCATGAGCACTGGCATGGGCACGAGCATGAATGTAAGAATGAGAACAAGAATGGGCACAGGCACTGGCATGGGCACGAGCATGAACGTAAGAATGAGAACAAGAATGGGCACGAGCATGGGCATGGGCACGAGCATGAACGTAAGAATGAGAACAAGAATGGGCACGAGCATGAGCATGGGCATGAAAACAAGAACGAGAACGAGCATGGGCATGAGCAGAAGATCGAGAACAAGCATGGGCATGAGCATTAGCATGGCGTCTTCTGATGCATGAGCATGAGCAGCATAGCATGGGCAGGATAGCATGGGCAGGATTATGACTGTATGAGCATGAGAACGAGCACGAGCATGAGCATGAGAACAAGAACGAGAATGAGAATGAGCATAAGCTTGACGTCTTCTGATGCATGAGCATGAGCAGCATAGCATGGGCAGGATAGCATGGACAGGATTATGACTGTATGAGCATGAGAACGAGCACGAGCATGAGCATGAGAACAAGAACGAGAATGAGCATGAGCATAAGCTTGACGTCTTCTGATGCATGAGCATGAGCAGCATAGCATGGGCAGGATAGCATGGGCAGGATTATGACTGTATGAGCATGAGAACGAGCACGAGCATGAGAACAAGAACGAGAATGAGCATGAGCATAAGCTTGACGTCTTCTGATGCATGAGCATGAGCAGCATAGCATGGGCAGGATAGCATGGGCAGAATTATGACTGTATGAGCATGAGAACGAGCACGAGCATGAGCATGAGAACGAGCATGAGCATGAGCATGAGAACAAGAACGAGAATGAGCATGAGCATAAGCTTGACGACTGTTGATGCATGAGCATGAGCAGCATAGCATGGACAGGATAGCATGGGCAGGATTATGACTGCATGAGCATGAGAACGAGCACGAGCATGAGCATGAGAACAAGAACGAGAACGAGCATGAGCATAAGCTTGACGTCTTCTGATGCATGAGCATGAGCAGCATAGCATGGGCAGGATAGCATGGGCAGGATTATGACTGTATGAGCATGAGAACGAGCACGAGCACGAGCATGAGAACAAGAACGAGAATGAGCATGAGCATAAGCTTGACGTCTTCTGATGCATGAGCATGAGCAGCATAGCATGGGCAGGATAGCATGGACAGGATTATGACTGTATGAGCATGAGAACGAGCTCAAGCATGAGCATGAGAACGAGCATGAGCATGAGCAGAAGCTTGACGTCTGTTGATGCATGAGCATGAGCAGCATAGCATGGGCAGGATGACACGAACAACACGAATGACGTTGTTGGCCGTGCTTGGAAGTAGTGAAGATCCAAACAGGCTAAAGCAGCTAGGCCCACATGAACAACAAGAATGACGTTGTTGGCCGTACTTGGAAGTAGTGAAGATCCAAACAGGCTAAAGCAGCTAGGCCCACATGGACAACAAGAATGACGTTGTTGGCCGTACTTGGAAGCAATTAAGATCAAGCGATGTACAAGGAGGGTAATGCTGCACAGAGTGGCAGGGCGAGTGGGTCGGTGGGCAGGCGGGTGGGTGGGTGGGCCAAGTGGCTGGGTGGCTGGGCTGGTGGCTGCGTGGGTGGCTGAGTGGGTAGGTGGGCAGGTGTGTGGGTTGGTGGGTGGGCAGGTGGGTGGGTGGGTATGAAGAGTGGGTGGGCCGGGGGCTAACGACTCTACTACCACACTGGCCGGCCAACCTCATTGTGGCATTCAAAGCATGCGGCAAAAGGAGGGTAATACTGCACAGAGTGACTGCCCCGAGTGGGTGGGTGGGCTGGTGGCTGAGTGGGTGGGTGGGCAGGTGGCTATGTGGGTGGGTGGGAAGGTGGGTGAGTTGGTGTGTGGGCTGAGTGGCTTGGTGGGTGGGCAGGTGGCTGAGTGGGTAGGTGGGTAGGTGGGTGGGTGGGTGGGCAGGTGGCTGAGTGGGTGGGTGGGCAGGCGGGTGGCTGTGTGGGTGGGCAGGTGGCTAAGTGGGTGGGTGGGCAGGTGGGTGGGTGGGCCGAGTGGGTGGATGGGTGGTTGGGTAGGGAGAGTGGGTGGGCCATGGGCTAATGACTCTACTACCGCACTGGCCGGACAACCTCATTCTGACATTCGAATCACGTGGCAAAAGGAGGGCGTCTCTATTCCGCTGGCAGCGCAATCTCATTGGTGTAGTGCTGACCTCATGAATGTAGTGCTGACCTCATGGTTGTAGTGCTGACCTCATTGGTGTAGTGCTGACTCATGAATGTAGTGCCGACCTCATGGGTGTAGTGCTGACCTCATTGGTGTAGTGCTGTCCTCATTGGTGTACTGCTGACCTCATCAGTGTAGTGCTGACCTCATTGGTGTAGTGCTGACCTCATCAGTGTAGTGCTGACCTCATTGGTGTAGTGCTGACCTCATTGGTGTAGTGCTGACCTCATTGGTGTAGTGTTGTCCTCATTGGTGTAGTGCTGGCCAACTCAAAATTGTCCCCATGCTTTTCTCTTTACCAAGCCGTATATCAACCCTGTAGGTCTGGCAACTTTTCTTGTCCTAACTCAGATTTGAACTTGAACTTGAACTTGAATTTGAAATCTACTAACCTACAGATCTGTCAACCTTTCTGGTTCTAAGTTAGATTTGAACTTGAACTTGAATTTGAAATCTATTAACCTGAAGATCTTGCAACCTTTCTGGTCACAACTCAGATTTGAACTTGAATTTGAAATCTATTAACCTGCAGATCTGGCAACCTTTCTGGTTCTAAGTTATATTTGAACTTGAACTTGAATTTGAAATCTATTAACCTGAAGATCTTGCAACCTTTCTGGTCACAACTCAGATTTGAACTTGAATTTGAAATCTATTAACCTGCAGATCTGGTAACCTTTCTGGTTCTAAGTTATATTTGAACTTGAACTTGAATTTGAAATCTATTAACCTGAAGATCTTGCAACCTTACTGGTCACAACTTAAATTTGAACTTGAATTTGAAATCTATTAACCTGCAGATCTGGCAACCTTTCTGGTTCTAACTTAGATTTGATCTTGAACTTGAATTTGAAATCTATTAACCTGAAGATCTTGCAACCTTTCTGGTCACAACTTAGAGTGGAACTTGAATTTGAAAAATATTCACCTGCAGATCTGGCAACCTTCTGGTCCTAACTTAGATTTGAACTTGAACTTGAATTTGAAATCCATTCACCTGCAGATCTGGCAACCTTTCCGGTCCTAACTTAGATTTGAACTTGAACTTGAATTTGAAATCCATTCACCTGCAGATCTGGCAACCTTTCTGGTCCTAACTTAGATTTGAACTTGAACTTGAATTTGAAATCTATTCACCTGCAGATCTGGCAACCTTTCTGGTCCTAATTAAGATTTGAACTTGAACTTCAAATTTGAAATCTATCACCTGCAGATCTGGCAACCTTTCCGGTCCTTCTCCCAGTCAAATAGCTGAAGAAGGTAAGCGCAATGATATGGTCATGTTTCAAACGCCTGTGCTGCTGCTGCTGCTGCTGCTGATGATGATGATGTTGGTGATGGTGGTGGTGATGATGATGGTGATGATGATGATGATGATGATGATGGTCATTTTTCCTGGTTTACTACTGGACTTCAAATGTGCCCGCAGCCTGATGAAGTCAAGGGGGGATTATAACATCACGGAACATTTAGGTGCCAAACTGTCTAATGGCAGCTTGCAGGGAGGTCCCCTAGCTGAGTGCTCCCTATTTTGACTTCTAGGCCCCACCCCACCCCATCCTATCCCTCCCCACCCCAAGCAAAAAAACAAAACCAAAACTAAACACCTCCATAATTGACCCACCCCACCCCTCCCCCCTCATACAAAACCCCCCCCCCCCCAATACCTCCATCCCACCCCCCCCCGCCCCCCCCTCTCCCCCCCCCCAGCCCCCCCCCCCCCCCCCCCCCCGCCCCCCCCCCCCCCCCACCCCCCCCCCGTCCCTCCACCCCTCCCTGCCCCCCCTCCCCCCCCCCCCCCCCTCAGTACATCCCCCCCCCGTCCCCCCCTAAAACCCTAAACCCCACAGTATTGCAGGAGGTCCCAGATAAAGCGCTACATTATGGCACGAGTCAGAAAGTGCTTGCCATCTCCTCCACACGCCACCAACCCCACCTCCACAAAACCCCACATCACCAGACCACCTCCCATACCCCCCCGCCCCCCCCTCCCTACCCCACCCTCCACCCCCCCCCCTCCACCCCCCCCCCTCGCCCCCCACCCCCCCCCCGCGCGCCCCTCCCTCGCCCCTCCCCCTTTCCACCCCCCCCGAGCCCACCCCGGCCCCCCCCCCAATGGGGGGACCATCACCATAGAGGCACCCGGCTCCGCCCCCCCCCCCCCCCCACCCCCCACCCCGTCACCCCCCCCCCCCCCCCCCTACCACCCCCGCCCCCTCCTCCATCGTTCCCCTCACCCTCCCCGCTAACACTCCCCGACCCCCTCCTCATGTCCCCAGTCCCGGCTCGCCACCCACGCCATCACACCCCAGTAAATCTGCTCCGCCGTCACCGCGGCCCCCCACTCCCCCGCCTCCCCAAGCCCCCCCTCCTCCCCGCCACTACGCCCAACTTACGGAAGAGGAAGACCCAGAGCGCATGAATTAGTCCCATCTCCCCCCCCCCTCCCCCCACCCCCAAAAGTCATAATCCCCCCCCCCAGCCCCACCCCGCCCCCCCCCCCGCCCCCCACACCAACCCCCCAACCCCCACCACCCATATCACCTTCGCCCCAACCCAACCCAACACTATTTCATTATTTCCAATAAAAACTCTTTGTCCTTTCACTATTGTCATAATTACTTTTTCCACTCTCCGTCACAGCCAAACCAACCACCTCACCCACCCACCCCACACCACACCACACCACACCACACACACCACGCTCCTACCCTCCCCCCCTCCCGCCCCTCCATAACCCTCCACCACCCCCCCCTCACCGACCCCCTCCCCCCCCCTCCCCCCTCCCCACCCCCCCCCCCCTCCCTCCCGCTCCCCCGCCCCCCGTATCCCCTTCCCTCCCCTACCTCCCCTTTCCCCCCCCCCCCACCACCCCCCCCCCCCATTCCTCCCCCCCCTCCGCCTCCCCCGCTCCGCCGGCCAGGCTCTCCGCGGTTCCCTCCTCTATTCGACGCCCGCCCCCCCCCCCCGCCCCCACCGAGTACTGCGCCCCCAAATCTCTACACCACAGTCCTACGATCCACAGCCACACCACTAACACTACCCCACACACACGATCCCACCTCCCACATCCCCTGACCTCGCAAACTCCACGACCGACATCCAGACCCAATCCAACCTCCATTCCAGCCACACCCTTCCCACCACCCCACCCTGCCTTCCCCCAATACCTTCCCACTCCTCCACTCCCTCCCAAAAATCCCTTTCCTTGTACTCCCTTATAACACTCATCTTCTCCCCTTCATCTCCTCCCACCCTCGTCCGTCCACTCCTCCTATCCTCACTCCAGCCCTCACCACAACACTCAGACACGACACCTCGTACCCCAACCCCTACCCAACTCCACCCGAACCAAACCCACCCAACCCCAACCAACCCTAGACCCCACCACACCCCCACCTTCACACCCTCCACCCCTAAACCCGACAGTATTGCAGGAGGTACCAGAAAAAGAAGCTGTGTTCTGGCACCATGGTCAGAAAGTGCTTGCCACTCTCACGCCAACCTTCATTCAGCTGGTAACCGTCGAAAAGCATGGGGTCGAATCTGTTACGTGGAAAAGTGAGTTTCTCAGTGTGGTGTGGGTGTAGGTGTGTGTGTGTGTGTGTGTGTGTGGGGGGGGGGGGGTCACCAGAAAGTGCTTGTGACTCTCACGCCAACCTTCATTCAGCTGGTAACCGTCGAAAAGCATGGAGTCAAATCTGTTACGTGGAAAAGTGAGTTTCTCAGTGTGGTGTGTGTGTGTGTGTGTGTGTGTGTGTGTGTGTGTGGGGGGGGGGTCACCAGAAAGTGCTTGTGACTCTCACGCCAACCTTCATTCAGCTGGTAACCGTCGAAAAGCATGGGGTTGGATCTGTTACGTGAAAAGTGAGTTTCTTTGTGTGGTGTGTGTGTGTGTGTGGGGGGGGGGGGGGGGGGGGGGTCACCAGAAAGTGCTTGTGACTCTCACGCCATCCTTCATTCAGCTGGTAACTGTCGAAAAGTATGGTCGAATCTGTTACGTGGAAAAGTGAGTTTCTCAGTGTGGTGTGGGTGTAGGTGTGGGTGTGTGGGTGGGGGTGGGTGGGTGGGTGGGGGTGGGGGTGGGGGGTCACCAGAAAGTGCTTGTGACTCTCACGCCAACCTTCATTCAGCTGGTAACCGTCGAAAAGTATGGGGTCGAATCTGTTACGTGGAAAAAGTGAGTTTCTCAGTGTGGTGTGTGTGTAGGTGTGTGTGTGGGGGGGGAGGGGGGGTGGGGTGGGTGGGGGGTCACCAGAAAAGTGCTTGTGACTCTCACGCCAACCTTCATTCAGCTGGTAACCGTCAAAAAGCATGGGGTCGGAATCTGTTACGTGGAAAAGTGAGTTCTCAGTGTGGTGTGTGTGTAGGGTGTGTGTGTGGGTGTGTGGGGGGGGGGGGGGTCACCAGAAAGTGCTTGTGACTCTCACGCCAACCTTCATTCAGCTGGTAACCATCGAAAAGCATGGGGTTGGATCTGTTACGTGGAAAAGTGAGTTTCTCAGTGTGGTGTGGGTGTTAGTGTGTGTGTGTGTGTGTGTGGGGTGGGGGTGTGGGGGGGGGGGTTCACCAGAAAGTGCTTGTGACTCTCACGCCAACCTTCATTCAGCTGGTAACCGTCGAAAAACATGGGGTCGAATCTGTTACGTGGAAAAGTGTGTTGCTCAAAACATGTGGTGTGGGTGTGGGTGTGTGGGTGTTGGTGTGGGTGTGGGTGTTGGGTGGTGGGTTTATGTGTGGTGTGTGGTGTTCTTCTGTTGTTGTTGGTGTGAAGGTGTGGCGGTGTGGAGTTGTTTTCTTTTCCTTGTGGGTTTGTGTGTGTGTGTGATGATGTTTGTCAGGTGGATCACCACGCAAAGTGCTTGCGCCTCTCACTCAGGCCTTCCTCCCCCTAGGTCCCCCCCCACCTCTTGAATCTGTTATGTGGAAAATCTGTGGTTGAATCTGTTATGTGGTTGATCTGTGGTTGAATCTGTTATGTGGTTGATATGTGGTTGAATCTGTTATGTGGTTGATATGTGGTTGAATCTGTTATGTGGAAAAGTAAATTGCTCAAAACACTCCGTGTGGTGTGGGTGTTGTTGTTAGTGTGGGTGTGTGGGTGTGGGCGTGGACGTTGGTGTTGGTGTGGTTGGGTTCTCTGGTGTAGGTCATGTAGTGGGCGGTCCCCCACACCTGCATTTCCCCTCCCCCCCCCCCCTTCCTTCGCGCCTGGTCCCCCTCGCCCCCCCCCGGTTCGGTCTCTGTCTCCCCCTGGAAAAGTGAATTGCCTCAAAACACAAAACACTCCGTGTGATGTAGGTGTTTGTGTTAGTGTGGGTGTGGTGTGGGCGTTGGTGTGGGTGTGTGTGGGGGTCACCAGAAAATGCTTTCAACTCCCACCCCAACCTTCATTCGCCTGGTAACGGTCGAAAAGCATGCGGTCGGATCTGGTACGTGGAAAAGTGAATTGCTCAAAACACTCCGTGTGATGTAGGTGTTGGTGTTAGTGTGGGTGTGGGCGTTGGTGTGGGTGTGTGTGGGGGTCCACCAGAAATGGCTTTCCCCTCCGCCCCCCAACCTCTCCATTCCGCGCTTGTCCCGTCCCTCCCCCTCCCCTTCTGTCTTCTCTTTTCACGTTTCCCTGGTTTCCTCTTCTCCGCCCTCCCGTCCCGTGTGGTGTCCGGCGTTCGCTAGTTCCGTGTGGCGGCATGAGGTGTGCGGGGCGTCTGTCGTGTTTGTGTGTGGAGAGTCCCCCAGCCCCCTGCTTCCCCCACCCCCTCCCCCCCCCCCCTTCTTACCTCCAGTTCCCCATTTTCTCACCCTACCTCTATCTTTACCCTTACCCTCATTTTCCTTTTCCCCTTTCCTTTCATCCCCCCCCTCTAAGACCTAATCACCTACCCGTGTGATGTAGGTGTTTTGTGTTAGTAGTGTGGGTGTGGTCGTTGGTGTGGGGTGGGTGTGGGTCCCCGATCAACATGCTTTTCAACCTCTCCGCCCCCCCCCCCTTCCTTGCTCTCGCTTTCTTCCCGTTGCAAAATCATTCTGGTCTTAATGCTGGTACTTTGAAAATGATTTCTCAAAACACTCCGTGTGTGTAGGTGTTTGGTAGTGTGGGTGTGGGTGTTGTTTTATTGTGGGTGTTTGTGGGGTTCACCGTGCAGAACCTTCTTCTCCACTCCACACCCCACCTCATTTCTCCGGTAAACGGTCGAAAAGCATGCGGTCGGATCTGGTACGTGGAAAAGTGAATTGCTCAAAACACTCCGTGTGGTGTAGGTGTTTGTTTGTTAGTTTGGTGGTGGCGTTGCGTGGGGTGGTGGGGGGGTCGTCACCAGAAATGCTTTCACCCCACCCAACCTTCAATTCGCCTGGCTAACGGTCGAAAAGCAATGCGGTCGATCTTGTGTACGTGGAACAGGAATTGCTCAAACACAAACACTATCCGTGTGGTGTGGGCGTGGTTGTTAGATGTGTGTTTGGTGTGTGTGGGGCGTGTGCTTGCTTTTTTTTTTTTTTCTTTCCTTTTGTTGTTTGTGTTTCCGTCCTTCTCGGTGTGGGTCCCAGTCCTGCACCCCCCCCCCCCCCCACTGTTCTGTGTGGAAGTGAGGGGTCACCAAGAAAGTGCTTTCTCGACTTCCCCCGCGCAACCTTATCCTGTCCTGCGTAACGGGGTCAAAATACATGCGGTTCGCGAGTTGTACCGCCGGGTGCAGTCTGCTGTCCTGGCCCCAGACCACTTGCTCCAACCCTTCCGTCCGTGGTGGGTGCTGGGTGTGTGACTCTTGGTGTGTGGGATGTGGGGCGCTTGGCTGTGGGTGATTCTTTTTTTCGATGTGCTTGTGGTTTGTGCTTGCTGTTTCTGCGGTCGAGTGCTTCCCCCCGGCCGTCATCCTCATTCAAGCTCCTCTCCCACACCCTCCCCTAATCCATACAGCTGATGACTCGTCGTCAATCATGGGTTGCGGGGGGTGCGGGTCGTACGTAAAAATTAGTTACTCATTGTTGTGTGGTGATTTAGGGTCCTAGGGCTTTGGCTGGACTCAGGCCCGTTTGCTGGCACTGGCCAACGGCACCCAGCTTGAAGCCTCTTAGGATTTTGTCTTTCAACTCTGAAAGTTTTTTTTTTCTAGTCTTAGCTGACGTTTAGCCTCTCAGGACAACTTTTTATAGCTTTCAACGTCCAATTTCAACTCCAGCGGAATAGGAACCATATCAAAGGTTGGAGGTCCAAAAATCTGTCGCGTATGAACTGGGTAGCCCCCCCTGGCTTTATACTACTTACTTTAATAAGCCTTTAGCGCCATTATGGAAGGACATGCTGTTTTTTACTTGTTTAGCCAAATTAAATTGTCAAAAGGGACGGGTTAAAAACTAGCAAAGGCGAATCGCTAATAATAGCGGAACAAGTTCGATGCAGCGTCGCCTGCGACGCTAAAAATTGGCGGAGAGTGATCGCGAGTACCTCGTGATGAAGTCCTTTTTAACTGACTCCAACTGACTGTACCTTCTTCGCTCTGTTCAGCACCTCGTGATGAAGACCTGTTTATCTGAATCCAACTGACTGTACCTTTTTTGCTCTGTGCAGTACCTCGTGATGAGGTCCTGTTTAACTGACTCCAACAGACTGTACCTTTTTCGCTCTGTGCAGTACCTCGTGATGAAGTCCTGTCTGCCCAAGTGTTGACCTCCCCCCGAGATGATCAATCGGTAGGGAACGGCAACTAATATAAGTGTTTGAAAAACTAGTATTAACTCATATTATTACGGTCTAAAAAATAATAGTTTTTCAAAACATTTTAAATTCTGGTGAGACGGCTCGTTCGACTAATATTACATAATATCATATAATATAATATTATTTATTCACTAATATTATATACGATAGCTGACCCCCATCAATCGGTGAGGTGAGTTGTTTTTTCCGTTTAGAAAGGGGGTCTTCAGGTAGTGATCAGGGATTTAGTTCTGCTCAAGATTGGGTCCTGCGTAGCGATTTGGCAGGCGGAATGAAGGGCGGGCCCGTGGGCGGGAGGGGATATGTGGGCAGTGCCGAAATTCGAGTCCCGGTGGTAGTCGGAAGGTTTGAAAACAGGGGGGGTCCCAGGGTAGCGATCGATACTGGTTAGGGAGGGGACGATAAATGACCACTGGGGGTAAAGCGGGAACCGAGCTATGCATTGATCCTTTTTGCGACTGGGTAAGTGCAGCAGATCCAGCCTCAGCTCCATTAATACAGGCACGTGTATAAAGCCGTAAGCTTACAGGCCAGTTGGAACGCCTTGTGTAATGCCAGCCTTCAGGAGCGTACAGCAGCTTCGGGTAAGGCCCAAGGCGTGGGTTGTCTGAAAGGAAGCTGCCTAGAAGCTGCTACGACATAGCCCCAAAAACAAGGTGAACGGTAGCTACCTAGAAGCTCGCTACATGGTGAGCCCCAATAACAAAATGTGAAGGAGCTTGCTAGAAGATGATATGCATAGCCCCGAAAACAAGGGTGAAAGGAGCCTTCTGCCATAGAGAGGTGCTGCTAGCGACCCCAAAACAAAGGTGAAAGGAGCTGCATGCTAGCGGATAGCGTAAGCCCCCCCAAAGTTATAGGTGCTGTCAGAAGAAGATGCTTACGCGTAGCCTCCCCAAAAGTGGAAAGGAGTTTCCGATGAGTGATACGTGTAGCCTCCCCTTCCTTACAGCAGTGAAGAGGTTACCTACACAGTTGCTGACAGGATTTGTGTGTACGCCCTGAAGGCAAACTTAAAGCCACGGACATGAAAGGTTTTGGTACCAGTAGTGCTGACGACAGGAGTTGTAATGTACCGCCTGTACCAGTCATACATTTGTAGGATCTATCGTCAACAGCCTGTACAGTATACAAGTGAGTTGCAATTTTACGTAAATGGCATAGTGATGTATATCTGAAAACAATAACAAACAATACGCAACAACAACACAACAACAAACAAACAAACAACAACAAAACAACAGACATACAACAACAAAATGAGAGCAACAACTAAAAAGAAAATAGAACAAACAGGAAAATAATAAACAAACAAACTAACATCACACCATAAAACAAGGAGGAGCAACCAACTAAAGAATAAACAAAGAACAGGGAACAAGAACACACCAGCAACAAACCAAATACAACAACAACAATAACAACAAACAACAACAAACCGGAGAGCAACATATAAAAGAATAGTAAGAATGAAGAACAACAACAACAAAACAACAACAAACAATAACAATGTGATAGCCAAACAAGTCAAGTGAATAAGAAAGAACAGGAACAATAACACCAACCCCACCACACCACCCAACAACAACAATAACAATAACAACAACAATGAGAGCAACAAAAACTAAAAAGAAGAATACGAAGAACGCAGGGAATCAATAACCACCAAAAAACAATGCAACAACGACCCAACAAAAGAATTACGAAGAACCAGGAACCCAAAAAACAACAACAAACAACCCCCACATCCAACAACAACAACAACCACCCACACCCACAACAACGCAATTAGAGCCAACACCCTACCCGACTCACAACACACTAAAAGACTAAGAAGAACAAGAACAATAACAATAACAATAACAAAACAACAACAACAACAACAACAACAACAACAACAACAATGAGAGCAACAACTAAAAGACTAAGAAGAACAGGAACAATAACAATAACAATAACAACAACAACAATAATAACAACAACAGCAGCACCAACAACAACAGCACCACCAACAACAACAGCACCAACAACACCAACACTAGCACCAACACCTGTATGTGTGCAGAATGAGTGTTCATCCTGGAAAATAGAAACATCACAGCAGGTCATCGGCTTTGGCGCACGCTCTGTTGTCCTGGTGAGTGGTATGAATGTGCATTGTGGAAATAGTGCTGGTGCTGGTGATGATGGTAGAGACACTGGTGATGGTGGAGGTGATGATGATGATGATGATAGTGGTGATGATGGTTGTGATGATGATGGTGATAGTGGTGATGGTGCTGGTGATGATGATTCTGTTCTGGTGGTGGGTTTGATGATGGCTGGTGCAACACCGGTGGTGGGTGTTGGTTGGTGCTAGTTGGGGTTATGTGGTGGGGTGGTGGTGATGTGGGTAGTGCGTTGTATTTGTTTGGATGATGGTGTGGCATGGGGTGGTGACACTGTGGTGGTGTTAATTGATTTGCATTGTGCGCCACTTCGGTGATGGTGGTGGTGGTGGTGATGTGATGATGAGCTGATGCTGGTGGTGGTGGTTTCTTTTGGGTATGATGGTGGTGGTGGTGGTGGTCATGGTGATGGTGGTGTGTCATGACGCGATGGTGGTGGTGATGATGGGGGGTGGGGGTGGTGCTGATGGTTTGGAGTTGTGGTGGTGGTGTGCTGAGCTGGTGGTGGTGGTGGTGTTGGCATTTGAGGGTGTTGGAGGTTAAGGTGGAAGGATGGTTTTTGACGGTGGTAGTGGTGTCATATTTCGTGTGTCTTAATTTGACATTCTATTACATGTGTAGTACATAAGAAATCGTGTTTACTATCGGGTGCCGACAATATAAGCATGGTACAAATGCGGTACAAAGTACGAAAAGACTGAGAAAAACAGTTGAGACGAAAAACAACCAATTCCTCGCAGATTTACCATCTCCATTTTTTTTATATATATGTTATAGATAAGTAATATATATATAGGTATATAAGTTATAGTAGATATTATATAATATATATAGTTATATACATATATATATGCACCCACAATAACACCCACAACGGCCGCTTGATCACATTCCCTGTCATATATATGCACAATCGTTCAATCACTTCCTGTCATGTCTGTGTCCCTGTGTCTTTGCAGGAGTTGGGGTTAGTGGTGCAGTCAGTGGGGCGCAAGGACGCAGGCAACCCCGTGGAGTGGTGCTTGGTGGAGCACCGACTGTACAGCCACAGCTTGGACGTGAGCCAAGAATGGGTAGACGCCATTCAATCAGGCGCACGCAATATTCTTCAGAGGTACGCTTGGCTTGGCTTGGGTTGGCTTGGCTTGGCATCAAATGTACCTTGCCACACACACACACACACACACAACCAACTTTACAGCCACAGCCTGGACGTGAGCCAAGAATGGGTAGACGCCATTCAATCAGGCGCACGCAATATCCTTCAGACTCAGTGGTCGCCTTGGCTTCGGCTTGTGCTTTGGGTCGGTGTCGGGGTAGGGTCGGGTTTCACGTCTTTGTGTTGATTGTAGGGTTCGGTCAGGTTGGGTCTGGTTGGCTTGGCTTGGCTCGGGTCGGGTCGGGTCGTCGTTGTTGAGTTGGGTTGGAAGATCGATTGGGTTGGTCCTTGGTGGCTTGCTTTGGCTTTGGTTGGTGCGGTTTGCGGTTGGCTGTTCCCCTGCCCTCCACACACAAACACACACACAACACACGTGCACACACACACCACAACACACGGCACACACAAATAATAAATACATAAGAACACATCAAGAACACACAATCATGATGTTAATGCATGTTCGTCTTATGGCGAAGGCGTGAAGTTGAGCAAGGCTAGTTCACACTTGGCTTGTTAATCTAGGCCACTGCAATAGTCCCTCATACATAGCTTGGTGACATGACTTCTACCATCTAACCCACCCCGACCACTCCACACACACACACACACACACACCTCAGCCGTACACACAACCACGGCACAAACCAACACACCCACGCACACAACACCCGCCACTCCACACACACACACTACCACCCACTCACACCACCACACGACAACACACACACACCCAGCTACGTTCACCACACTACGTGCACACTAACACAACACAAACGCACCCACACACACAGAACACACACACCACACACACCACACCACACACACACGTGCACACTCACACAACAATGACACTGAAAGAATAGTAATTATTCGAAGCCTTAGTGTGTACATCTGTGCATGCAGGGTCATTCAAACTCGGTGCGGTTTTTTTGGTGGGTTAACAGGACTTGGTCGGTGCTGAAGCGAGGTCTTTGTAGGTTTGTATTCTTGGAACGGCTTTGGCCAAAGGCTTGGGATGGTTTTGTGAACGTGGTTTTGGCGAGGTATTGTGAGGTTTGACGGGTTTGGTGGTGAGGTTTTGGTGAGGTTTGAAACATCTGTGGCGAGGTATGGTGAGGTTTTACGGGGTTTGGCGAGATTTGGTGAGGTTTTACGGGTTGGGTCAGCTTTGTTTTTTGTGCGACGCATCGTAAATTGAACGAATCGGTGCGACGCCAGTGAGACACTCAGGTGTGAAAGGTTTGCCGGAAATGGGACTCATGCTGTGACAATTGCGACGATTGCGAGGTGAAATTGTTTGGCAGGATCAGTCTGGCCAAAGTAGTCCCCCTTGCCCCCATCCACCCTATCCTCCCATGCCTATCTCTATCTTCCCCCCTCCCCCCCCCCCTCCCCCCTCCTCCCCCCCCTCCTCCCCCGTCACCCCCTCCTCGATATCACTCTCCCCCTTCAGCCCCCTCCAATCCCCCCCTTCCCATCTCCACCGCCCCCTTATCCCCATCCACCCCTCCTCCATACCTTTCTCTATCATGCCCCCTTCCCACGCTCCCCCCTCTCCCTCCTCCCCCCCCTCCTTCACCCCCCCCCCCCCCCCCCCCTTCAACACCCGTCCTCGATTTCCCCCTCCCCCTTCAGCCCCCCTCCACTCCCCCACTCCCACCCCCTCCCCCCCATCCTCACCCGTCCCCCTTGCCGCCCCCATCCACCCCATCCTCCCATACCTTTCTCGATCATGCCCCCTTCCCCCCTCCCCCCTCTCCCCTCCCCCCTCATTCCTCCTTCCCTCTTCCCCCCCCCTTCACTCCCCCTCCCCCCCCGTCCCCCCGGCCCCCTGTCCCCATCCCTCTGCACCGCGGGCCCCCTTCCTCCTCCCTCCCTTCTTTCCCCTTCCGCCCCCCAGCCCACCCCCCTGTCCCTCCCCTCACCGCCCTTCCTCCCCTCTCCCCCCATCCCCCCGCCCCCCCGCCACCCTTTTCACTCACTCCTCCCCCTCCCTCCCCCCCCTTCCCTCCCCCTCCTCCCCCCATCCCACCGACCCCCGCCACCCTTTTCCCTCCCTCCCCCCCCTTCCCTCCCTCCCCCCCATCCTACACGCCCTTGCCCCCCGCTCCCCAGATAGACACATGTTGTGTGGATGGATGGTTGGATGAATGGATGGTTGGATGGATGGATGGATGGATAGATGGATGCATGCTACAGTCCAAGGGTAGGCCAAAAAGGCTGAAGGCACTTGCCCAACCGTGACAGGAAAGGTTAAAAAGAAAAAGTATTGATGAACTGAACCCCCAAAAGATAGGCACATCCCCCAGTCCGGGGCACCTCCTGCCTCCGTCCCTCATCCTCTACCCCAACCTCAAACCCAAACCAAACCCTCAAACCAAGCCCCAATACAAACCCCAAACCAAACCATAAATACAAACCAAACCAAACGCAACTTGCTCATCTTCACCAACCCCATGAGTAGTATGCAAAAACAAAAACCAAACCAACCCATCCCAAACCAAACCCAACTAACACACACCCTAACCCCACTCCACCATTGCATGCCTGCAGGCCTCGCAACTTGCTCATCTTCATCAACCCCGTGAGTGGTACGCGAAAATGCCTCAAACTGTGGGAGCTTTCAGTTCAGCCGATGCTTGAGCGCGCGGAAGTGAAGTTCACAGTTGTCGAGACCATGCGACAGGTAAGCAAGAATGCGGCAAGCTGTGGGAGTGTTCAGTTCACGATTTTCGAGACCATGTGACAGGTAAGCATGGATCTGGTAAGCCGTGGGAGTGTTCAGTACAAGGATGTCGAGACCATGCAACAGGTAAGCAAGAATGCAGCAGGCTGTGGATGTGTTCAGTACACGGTTGTCGAGACCATGCGACAGGTAAGCAAGAATGCGGCAAGCTGTGGGAGTGTTCAGTCCAGGCCATGCTTGAGCACGCTGAAGTGAAGTTCACAGTTGTCGAGACCATGGGACAGGTGAGCGCTAATGATGATGATGAGGAAGAGGAGGAGGAGGTGGAGGCGGAGGATGATAATGATGATGCTGATGCTAATTTTGGTTGTGGTGGTGATGATGATGGTTATATTGGTGGTGATGATGATGATGATGATGATGATGTTAGTGGTGATGGGGAGGAGTAGGAGGATGGTGATGATGATGATGATGATGAGGAGGAGGAGGAGGAGGATGATAATGATCATGTTGATGTTGCTGCTGATGTTACTGATGCTGATGATAATGTTGCTGCTGCTGCTGATGATGATAATGTTGGTTGTGGTGGTGATGCTCATGATGATAATGTTGGTGGTGATGATGATGGTGTTGGTGGTGATGGGGAGGAGGAGGTGGAGGATGGCTGTGATAATGATGATGATGAAGAAGATAATGATGGTGATGATGGTGGTGGTGGTGGTTGCGTCGGTCGTGGTGGTGAGGATGATGATGATTGTAGTGTTGGTGGTGATGATGATGATGATGATGGTGGTGGAGGTGATGATAAGGATGATGATGAGGATGATGGTGGTGGTGGTGATAATGATGATGATGATGATAAGAAGAAGATGGAGGAGGAGGAAGATGATGGTGGTGGTGGTGGTGGTGGTTATGATGATGATGATGTTTATGATGATGATGATGATGATGATGATGATGATGTCATTTTTCTTGGTGTCGTACTGGACTCCAAATGTACCTGCTGCTTGACAGATTCAAGTGGGACTTATATGGGGAATTATAATGCGGCAGGCTGTGGGAGCGTTCAGTACGGCCCATGGTTGAGTGGGCTGAAGTACAGTTCATGCTTGAGTGCGCTGAAGTACAGTTCATGCTTCAGTACGCTGAAGTACAGTTCACGCTTGAGTGCGCTGATGTACAGTTCATGCTTGAGTGCCCTGAAGTACAGTTCATGCTTGAGTGCGCTGAAGTACAGTTCATGCTTGAGTGCCCTGAAGTACAGTTTACGTTTGAGTGTGCTGAAGTACAGTTCACGCTCGAGTGCGCTGAAGTACAGTTCATGCTTCAGTACGCTGAAGTACAGTTCACGCTTGAGTGCGCTGAAGTACAGTTCACGCTTGAGTGCAATGAAGTACAGTTCATGCTTGAGTGCCCTGAAGTACAGTTCACTTTTGAATGTGCTGAAGTACAGTTCACGCTCGAGTGCGCTGAAGTACAGTTCATGCTTCAGTACGCTAAAGTACAGTTCACGCTTGAGTGTGCTGATGTACAGTTCATGCTTTAGTGCCCTGAAGTACAATGCACGCTTGAGTGTGCTGAAGTACAGTTCACGCTCGAGTGCCCTGAAGTACAGTTCATGCTTGAGTGCGCTTGAGGACAGTTCATGCTTGAGTGCGCTAAAGTACAGTTCACGCTTGAGTGTGCTGAAGTACAGTGCACGTTTGATTGCGCCCAAAGTACAGTTCACGCCTGAGTGCACTGAAGTACAGTTCACGGTTGTCGAGACCACAAGGCAGGTAAGCATGAATGCGGCAGGCTACCAGAGCAGGTAGATAACCCCCGCCAGGATCTTCCAGCCTCCTTCCTACTTGGCCAACCAGCCAACCAACTAACTATCCAACCAATCAACCAAGAAGCAAATTACCCAATTAACCAACCAACCAGCCAACCAACCAACCAACCAACCTACCAACCAACCAACTATGTCCACAGGACCACGCCAGAGATATTGTAACGGCCATGGATGAGGCTCAGATGGCCAATTACCAAGGCATTATTGCGGTACGTTCTGTTTTTTTGAGGTGAGGGGCATTGTTGGGGTACGTTCTGTTTTTGGGGGGGGGCGTGGCATTGTTGCGGTACACTTTGTTTCTTTTCGGGGCGTGGCATTGTTGCTGTACACTTTGTTTCTTTTCGGGGCGTGGCATTGTTGCGGTACACTTTGTTTCTTTTCGGGGCGTGGCAGTGTTGCGGTACACTTTGTTTCTTTTCGGGGCGTGGCATTGTTGCGGTACACTCTGTTCCTTTTCGGGGCGTGGCATTGTTGCGGTACACTTTGTTTCATTTCGGGGCGTGGCAGTGTTGTGGTACACTTTATTTCTTTTTGGGGCGTGGCATTGTTGCGGTACACTCTGTTTCTTTTGGGGGGCGTGGCGTTGTTGCGGTACACTTTGTTTCTTTTCGGGCGTGGCAGTGTTGTGGTACACTTTATTTCTTTTTGGGGCGTGGCATTGTTGCGGTACACTCTGTTTCTTTTGGGGGGCGTGGCGTTGTTGCGGTACACTTTGTTTCTTTTCGGGGCGTGGTAGTGTTGTGGTACACTTTATTTCTTTTTGGGGCGTGGCATTGTTGCGGTACACTCTGTTTCTTTTGGGGGGCGTGGCGTTGTTGCGGTACACTTTGTTTCTTTTCGGGCGTGGCAGTGTTGTGGTACACTTTATTTCTTTTTGGGGCGTGGCATTGTTGCGGTACACTCTGTTTCTTTTGGGGGGCGTGGCGTTGTTGCGGTACACTTTGTTTCTTTTCGGGGCGTGGCAGTGTTGTGGTACACTTTATTTCTTTTGGGGGCGTGGCATTGTTGTGGTACACTCTGTTCCTTTTGGGGGGCGTGGCGTTGTTGCGGTACACTCTGTTCCTTTGGGGGCGTGGCATTGTTGCGGTACACTCTGTTCCTTTGGGGGCGTGGCATTGTTGCGGTACACTCTGTTCCTTTAGGGGCGTGGCATTGTTGCGGTACACTCTGTTCCTTTTGGGGGGCGTGGCATTGTTGCGGTACATTCTGTTCCTTTGGGGGCGTGGCGTTTTTGCGGTACACTCTGTTCCTTTAGGGGCGTGGCATTGTTGCGGTACACTCTTTTCCTTTGGGGGCGTGGCATTGTTGCGGTACACTCTGTTCCTTTGGGGGGGCGTGGCGTTGTTGCGGTATGTTCTGTTCCTTTGGGGGGCGTGGCATTGTTGCGGTACACTCTGTTCCTTTGGGGGCGTGGCCGTGTTGTGGTACGTTCTGTTTCTTTTAGGGGCGTGGCGTTGTTGCGGTACGTTCTGTTTCTTTTAGGGGCGTGGCGTTGTTGCGGTATGTTCTGTTTCTTTTGGGGGGCGTGGCGTTGTTGCGGTACGCTCTGTTTCTTTTGGTCGGGAAGCAAACGTTTTATTTACTTTTTATAAGCCGTATAGATGTATAAACGTATGCATATAAGCGTTTAAAGACGTATATGAAAAGTAGGCACTTCTTGAGAAAATACATTTACATGGGTTTAAAGGTATTGCCGCGTACCTAATTTCATTTGCATCACATATCAACTCTCAGGAAATAGCAGGTATGAAAAAAAAAAAAATATATAATATGTATATAAATTTCATTTGCATCACATATCAACTCTCAGGAAAATAATCTGGCAAGTTTAGGTTGTCCAAATCTCAGAAAAGAAATCACGACCAGAAAGCGCGTCGACCAAGAAGCGCGGTGCCAATCTGAGGGAGCCATTAAATGCCAGTTGGTCTATTATATAACTGTTGAAGTGTATAATAATATAAGTACATAACGGTATTGCAATATTATCCATGTTCACATTGCACTAGGCTTGCACCATTAATCCTTAAAGCCCACGTAGGAGCACAGCTAGTGGAATGGAAGGCTAGGTGGCGCTCTGATATGTGTGCCATCCTGGCTATCTAGATCAACCTTTAGGCCCAATGTTTATAAAATGGTGCATGGGAATGGTGATTTGTATGACATATTGTGATAGAGGAGGTCAAAAGCTTTCCGATGAGCTATATAATTTCAAATATAGTGAAAACCAAGAAAGTTAAGTGCAGGGACGTGTGGTGTACTTCTCGAAGTACAGACAATACATTTTTATACGACGTATATAAGGTCGATTTGAGAAAAACTATACGGCGTCTTTATACGTATAATCGTATATTATACGTTAATATGTCGGCCTAGCCCTAGACATATTCAACCAACCAATTGAAATTGAAATTGAAATTGAAATTCTTACATCCGTGTAATACCGTTACTCACAGGACGTGAAGTTAAGGACACCGTAGCGTAAGCCGGAGCTAACTATAGTCACCGAACCAACCAATGCTCTTGTGGTCCCTACAAAATTCAAGACGGCACAGAAAATAACAACAGCCATTCAGGGCAGATGCAAAAACAATTCCTCTTTTCAGGGTCTTGGGACATCATCCCTCTTCCGCCACCAACTCACCGCCACCAACTTACCGCCACCAACTTACCGCCACCAACTTACCGCCACCAACTTACCGCCACCAACTTACAATGAAGTTGCACATGGTCTCCCAACTTACAATGAAGTTGCACATGGTCTCATATGCCTGCTCCCACTATGCTGTGGGAGCAGGCATATGCTGTGGGAGCAGGCATATGAGACAGGATGCTCAGCTCTGCCCCCACTATATATGTGTAGGGATAGGCGATATGTTATTATATGATATCATGTCATCATACGATATCATATGATATCATATGATGCCGGTGGTCTGACTAGGTAACTTTGGCCTGGGCCATCATATCATATGACTTTTGTATGATATCATACGATATCATACTCGTCTTTGGTCAACATCATATGATTTGCCGTTCCCTATATATGTGTCTCATTTGCCTGCTCCCACTACATATATATACGTTTCTATGTCGGCCCAACCCTACTTATAATCGCTTGGGCTGGTTATATGTCATTTGAGATAACTGTATTATGCTGTGCCAGTTATGCACTATTTGAAGGGTTCTGCCTGCAGGGGCATGGTAGTGAATAACAACCCACCACTGTTGTCGAACTGGAGTGTAGTAAAGCAGTGCTTGGGCTGGCTGTTCATGATGTGTTCGTTGCAGGTCGTCGTCAACCGCGATGGTAGCTTGTCCAGTTGAGGTAGGAGACCGCTCCCCACCGGCGTACGACGGGCTCCCTTAACACCACGCCCCACCAGGCGTTATCATTACCTTTATGATGTGTTAATTGCCCAACCCTACATTATATATTTTATGTATTGATGTTTTGTATATCATTGATGTATTAGATGCTGACGGGACGCATGAAGCATTGCTTAAAGTCGGGGTCGGCGGTGAACTCAACATGCAAATATGATGGGATTTGAATTTTAATTTTAATTTGATTTGATTTGAAATATAGTTCACCTGTGCATGCAGATTGGAGGCGATGGTCTGTTCCAAGAGATTCTGACCGGACTTATGAAGCATCGCTTGAAGTGGGGGTCAGCGGTGAACTCCCCATCTCACACCATCCGTCTTGGCCACATACCTGGGGGATCCACAGATGCATGTGCTTATTCGTGAGTAGAGGGGGTGGGAGTGGCGTGTAGGTGGTGTGTGAGTGGTGTGGTGTGGTGGGGGTGGGGGTAATGGGGGGGAGGGGAGCGGTGGTGGTGGCTGGTTTAGTGGTGGTAGTGTGGTGGAAGGTGGTGAGTAGTGGGTTACACCATTCGTCTTGGCCACATACCTGGGGGATCCACAGATGCATGTGCTTATTCGTGAGTAGTGGGGGAAGTGGTGGTATGGGTGGGTGGCTGGCAGGCTGGCTGACTGGAGTAGTGGTGGTAGTGTGGCGGAGTAAAGAGGAATCAATTCTGGGCCACATATCTGGGGGATCCACAGATGCATGTGCATACTTGTGAGTAGTGGTGTGTGTGGGGGGTAGGTGGTGTGTGTGTGGTGGTGGTGGTAGGGGGGTTGGGAGTGGCGGTATGTATGTGTGAGTGGGTGGGGGGGTAGGTGAGTGGCTGACTGGAGTTGTGGGGGTAGAGTGGTGGAGAGAAGAGAAATGAAGTATGGGCCACATACCTGTGGGATCCGCAGATGCATGTGCATATTTGTGAGTAGTGGTGGTAGTGGGGTGGTGGGTGGTGGTGGGTGTGTGTGTGTGTGTGGGGGGGGGGGGGCAGTGGGTTGGGGGCTTGGTGGTGGTGGTGGTGGTGGTGGTGGTGGGGGGGGGGAGGAACAATGGCAAATAAGAGAAATCAAGTATGGGCCACATACCTGTGGGATCCACAGATGCATGTGCATACTTGTGAGCAGGGTGGGTGGGAGTGGTGTGTGTGGGGGGGGGGGGGGGGGGAGGGACAATGGCAAAAAAGAGAAATCAAGTCTGGGCTACAACCACCACCCACCCCCCACCACCCACCTACCCCACACACACACCCAGTCTACACGGCACTCATTCTGTAGAAGTGGCAGTCATGCACACCCACCAACCACCACTCACCGCCCACCACCCGTTAACCCACCACCACACCTCACCTACCACCACCACCACACACCACACACCACCACCATCACCCACCACACACACACCACCACCACCACACACCACACACACAGCACCACCACACCTCACCCCCCCCCCCCCCCCCCCCCCCCTCCCAGTCTACACGGCACTCGTTCCGTAGAAGTGGCCGTCATGCACATCTTGTTGGGGGACCGCCTCTCTTTGGACGTGTCCAGTGTGTGTGCTCCTGGTGATCATCACAACCCACCACCACCACACCTCACCCACCACCACCACACACCACCCACCCACCACCACCACGTATCACCCCCCTCCCAGCTTACACGGCACTCGTTCTGTAGAAGTGGTACCCACCCACCATAACCACCCCTCTCCCAGTTTACACGGCACTCGTTCCGTAGAAGTGGCAGTCATGCACTCCCACCACTCACCACCCACCACACCTCACCCGCCACCCACCATTCACCACCCTCCCAGTCTACACGGCACTTGTTCTGTAAAAGTGGCCGTCATGCACATCTTGTTGGGGGACCGCCTCTCTTTGGACGTGTCCAGTGTGTGTGCTCCTGGTGATCACCACCACCCACCACCACCCTCCCAGTTTACACGGCACTTGTTCATTAGAAGTGGCAGCCACCCACCACCCACCACCACCACCCTCCACCCTCCCAGTCTACACGGCACTTGTTCTGTAGAAGTGGCCGTCATGCACATCTTGTTGGGGGACCGCCTCTCTTTGGACGTGTCCAGTGTGTGTTGCTCCTGGTGATCACCACCACCCACCACCACCCTCCCAGTTTACACGGCACTTGTTCGTTAGAAGTGGCAGCCACCCACCACCCACCACCCACCACCACCCACCACCACCCTCACCCTCCACCCTCCCAGTCTACACGGCACTTGTTCTGTATAAGTGGCCGTCATGCACATCTTGTTGGGGGACCGCCTCTCTCTTGACGTGTCTAGTGTGTGTGCTCCTGGTGATCACCACCACCCACCACCACCCTCCCAGTTTACACGGCACTTGTTCATTAGAAGTGGCAGCCACCCACCACCCACCACCACCACCCACCACCCTCCCAGTCTACACGGCACTCGTTCCGTAGAAGTGGCCGTCATGCACATCTTGTTGGGGGACCGCCTCTCTCTGGACGTGTCTAGCGTGTGTGCTCCTGGTGATCCAGACGTGAAGTACTTTGTGTGCCAAGCCGCTTATGGATTCCTTGGGGACGTCCTGAGAATGAGTGAGGGCATGCGAGCTGTGGGCCCTTCCAGGTGGGGCTTGCTTTATTTTATTGTATTTATTTTATTTATTGTATTTTCCAAGCTGCCCAGTGTTCCAGGTGGGTGGTGGGTACGTCCTACAAATAAGTGAGGGTATGCGAGCTGTGGGACCTTCCAGGTGGGGCTTGCTTGCTTTATTTTTTATTTAGTTGTTATGTATTTATTTGTTTTGTTTTGTTTATGTATTTATTTATTTATTTATTTATTTATTTATTTATCTCCATCGGTGCCTAATTATTGGCCTTTTGGGACAGATAGTTTTGACACATGGACTCCAGTCCAGTGAAAACAAATAAATGCTACAAAGTTGCTTAACCACATTACCTCAACAAATAAATACTTGGATTTGGGTATGCCCAGGGTTTGTGAACCAGATGAAGTAAAACCTTTTTTTCACTATGGGGTTCCCTAATTCAGGACAGATTTTACACAAATGTGGGACGGAGCCAAACGCAGTCAATTTTTTTTTTTTGAAAATTTAATTAGGTAGGCCTGTTTTTCACATCTTCCCTTACAAGTCATTTTCACAGCAGGTTGTGGAAGGTACTGTGCAGGCAGTACAGGCTGTACAAGGCCAAAAATCACTGAGTATTTGCACGTTTTGGGCCAATTTAGGAGTCCCTAATTATGTTACAAGCTGCACAGCCGCAACAGCATCGTTTTGTGTCTTCGTCTTTTCAGCAAAGGGTGTGAAATCACTTTTCGAACATTTTTGAAGTTCCAAATTTCAAATTTCAAATCCAACTTTCAAAAAATATTAAAAAAACAAACTTCTTTTTCTTTTTGCATGAATCATCCACATCTGAAGTTAGATTTTGATTTGGGATTTTTCCAGGTATAGGCCGAAATGCCAGGTGGAATTGCTATTGCAGTTCACTCAGAAGTCGAGGCTAAAGCGCAGCCTCCGACCTTGCGGTAGGGGCTAGATATGCCTTTCCTCCCGCAGAAACTTGATTCGCCATAGCTCGCGCGACCTCGTATTTGACGCAGATTGAGTATGTCCCAAAATATTTCGTACATCTCGTGTACTGCCAACTGCCTGCCGGCCTGGGCTGCTCGCAATTGAATGCCCATCGGAACAAAAAATAGCCGCGCGTCTAGCTGAAACACTCACGAGAAACGCTATCTACTCAGATTTTGATTCCGAGCATTTTGGGGTGTGTACGGCTCTGTCCCACACTCTTGTCCCGAATTAGGGCGTTTGGGGGATTAGGCACTTATGGAGATATTTATTTATTTATTTATTTATTTATTTATTTATTTATTTATTTATTTATTTATTTATTTATTTATTTATTTATTTAATGCTGTGTGACCCTGGTGACCCAGACATGATCACAATATCACACTTACGCACTATCACACATCTCCAGAGGGGCGCAAGGGTATCCGTGACAAAACCATCAAATCCGCAAAATTGAAAATTGGAAATTGAAAATCCGCAAAATTGTAAATTGGAAATCTGCAAAATTGAAAATTGGAAATAAGCACGAGCTGCCACAAGACGTGCCACAAGATTTAGGGAACCCACCCGTTTGCATGCATTTGTACATACTGGAGAATGGCTACCATATTGTTTTTATCTGGTCTTGCTGACCCTCTGCGCCTGAGCTTGGACTACCCTGCGACTGCACAAAGGGTCAAATCGGTGCACACTTATTTTCCGAACTTCCAGGCGGGCCCTTAGGTTTTAGGTCTTAGGTTTTAAGTTGTAGGGTTTAGGGTAGGGTTTAATATGGCTTTAGAAAAATATTGTGCGCTGTGGGTCCTTCCAGATTGGGCTGGCTTGTGCTTCTGACTTTTGGGGTTATGCGCAGCAGCTTCTAGGCAGCTTCCTTCCAGATTGGACTGGCTTGCACTGTTTCTTTTGGGGGCTACGCGTAGCAGCTTCTAGGCAGCTTCCTTCCAGATTGGACTGGCTTGCACTGTTTCTTTTGGGGGCTACGCGTAGCAGCTTCTAGGCAGCTTCCTTCCAGATTGGACTGGCTTGCACTGTTTCTTTTGGGGGCTACGCGTAGCAGCTTCTAGGCAGCTTCCTTCCAGATTGGACTGGCTTGCACTGTTTCTTTTGGGGGCTAAGCGTAGCAGCTTCTAGGCAGCTTCCTTCCAGATTGGACTGGCTTGCACTGTTTCTTTTGGGGGCTACGCGTAGCAACTTCTAGGCAGCTTCCTTCCAGATTGGACTGGCTTGCACTGTTTCTTTTGGGGGCTACGCGTAGCAACTTCTAGGCAGCTTCCTTCCGGATTGGATAGGTTTGAGCTGTTTTTTGGGGGGGGGGCTATGCGCAGCAGCTTCCAGGCAGCTTCCTTCCTGTGTCCCTGGGCCAACCTGAAGCTAGGTAGTGCAAAAATAATGATAGCGCCTGGTGGGGCGTGGTATTAAGGGAGCCCCGTCTTACTAAGGCTGCTACTTTACCTGGACAAAAAGTAATGATAACTCCTGGTGGGGCGTGGTAGTAAGGGAGCCCCGTCTTACAGCGGTACAGAGCGGGCTGCTACTTTACATGGACAAAGCTATCATGGTGGTTGAAGTCGACCGCGAACACTAAAGCACATCCGTAGGGATTTGAACCCCGCACCTTCCTATTTCAACGACCTCTATCATTGAGCCATTCGTCGGTACTAGAAGTATTTGAGATATTGACTTCGTAGGGATTTGAACCCCGCACCTTCCTATTTCAGCGACCTCTATCATTGAGCCATTCGTCGGTTCTAGAAGTATTTGAGATATTGACTTCGTAGGGATTTGAACCCCGCACCTTCCTATTTCAACGACCTCTACCATTGAGCCATTCGTCCGTACTATAAGTATTTGAGATATTGACTTCGTAGGGATTTGAACCCCGCACCTTCCTATTTCAACGACCTCTACCATTGAGCCATTCGTCGGTACTAGAAGTATTTGAGATATTGACTTCGTAGGGATTTGAACCCCGCACCTTCCTATTTCAACGACCTCTGCCATTGAGCCATTCGTCGGTACTAGAAGTATTTGAGATATTGACTTCGTAGGGATTTGAACCCCGCACCTTCCTATTTCAACGACCTCTACCATTGAGCCATTTGTCGGTACTAGAAGTATTGAGAATATTGACTTCGTAGGGATTTGAACCCCGCACCTTCCTATTTCAACGACCTCTACCATTGAGCCATTCGTCGGTACTAGAAGTATTTGAGATATTGACTTCGTAGGGATTTGAACCCCGCACCTTCCTATTTCAATGACCTCTACCATTGAGCCATTCGTCGGTACTAGAAGTATTTGAGATATTGACTTCGTAGGGATTTGAACCCCGCACCTTCCTATTTCAACGACCTCTACCATTGAGCCATTCGTCGGTACTAGAAGTATTTGAGATATTGACTTCGTAGGGATTTGAACCCCGCACCTTCCTATTTTCAACGACCTCTACCATTGAGCCATTCGTCGGTACTAGAAGTATTTGAGATATTGACTTCGTAGGGATTTGAACCCCGCACCTTCCTATTTCAACGACCTCTACCATTGAGCCATTCGTCGGTACTAGAAGTATTTGAGATATTGACTTTGTAGGAGTTTAGTTGAGGGATCTCGATTGCACCCACCACTCACCATCCACCACCCACCACTCACCACCCCACCACCCACCACTCACCACCCACCACCCTAGGTATGACCTGGCTGGGGCATAGCACCCAATCCCTACCCCACTGAACCCCACACCCCACACCCCACCCCAACCCTCCCCACCACCACCCAACACTCACCACCCAACACTCACCACCCAACACCCAACACCCTAGATATGAACTGGCTGGGGCATAACACACGATCCCTACCCCACTGAACCTCACCCCACACCCCACCCCAACCCTCCCCACCACCCCTCACCACCCCAACACCACCCATCTAATTCCTTCAACTCAACTCCTACAAGGTCATTCTCTCAAATACCCCCAGCTCTTCTCCTATCATGTTTGCTCATATGTATCAAACCCACCACCCACCACTCACCACTCACCACCCACCACCCTAGGTATGACCTGGCTGGTGCGCTCAAATTCCTTCAACTCAACTTCTACAAGGTCATTATCTCAAATACCTCCAGCTCTCCTCCTAACTTTTTTTCTCATCTGTATCAAACCCACCACCCACCACCCTCCCCACACCCCACACCACCCCTCCCCACCCCACCCACAACCCACCACCCACCACCCTAGGTTTGACCTGGCTGGGGCCTTGCACCCGATCCCTTCCCCACTGAAATCCACCCCACACACCACTGAACCCCTCCCCACCCCTCCCCACCACCACCCACCACCTACCACCTACCACCCACCACCCTAGGTATGACCTAGCTGGGGCCTTGCACCCGATCCCTACCCCACTGAACCTCACCCCACAACCCACTCCACCCCTTCCCACATACCACCCACCACCCTAGGTATGACCTGGCTGGTGCGCTCAAATTCCTTCAACTCAACTCCTACAAAGTCATTATATCTACCTCCAGCTCTTCTCCTATCATGTTTGCTCATATGTATCAAACCCACCACCCACCACCCACCACCCTAGGTATGACCTGGCTGGTGCGCTCAAATTCCTTCACCTCAACTCCTACAAGGCCATTATCTCAAATACCTCCAGCTCTTCTCCTATCATGTTTGCTCATATGTATCAAGCCCACCACCCACCACCCACCACCCACCACCCACCACCCTAGGTATGACCTGGCTGGTGCGCTCAAATTCCTTCAACTCAACTCCTACGAGGTCAACATTGCCTACCAGTTGGCCGAACCTTCAGAAGCTCTTCACCAGCCTCATGGAAAGGTGAGCTCACAAGCACATCAATAAATACATAAATACATAAAGAAATGTAAATAAATACATAAATAAATTAAACATGAATAAATAAATACAGACAGACAGACAGACAGACAGACAGACAGACAGACAGACAGACAGACAGACAGACAGAAATACATAAATGGTATGCCTTATTACGAGGTGAATATAGCCTACTGAATATAGCCCCTGTTGGCCGCGCCGTCAGAAGCTTGTCACCAGCCTCATGGGAATGTGAGCTCACAAGCGCATATATGAATAAGTGTAGGGCTAGCGGTGCAAGTGTGACCTGTCACCATCACCCTTTCAGATCAGTGTAGGGCTAGAGGCTTGCAAGGACTGTAACCATCACCCTTTCAGATCAGTGTAGGGCTAGCGGTGCAAGTTTGACCTGTCACCATCACCCTTTCAGATCAGTGTAGGGCTAGCGGTGCAAGTGTGACCTGTCACCATCACCCTTCCAGATCAGTGTAGGGCTAGCGGTGCAAGTTTGACCTGTCACCATCACCCTTTCAGATCAGTGTAGGGCTAGCGGTGCAGGTGTGACTGGCCCATCACCCTTTAGACAGTGTAGGGCTAGGGTTGCAAGTGGACCTGTCACCATCAACCTTCCACGATCAGTGGAGGCTAGCGGTGTCGGTGCAAGTTGACCTGTCACAATCAACTTTCAGATCAGTGTAGGCTGCGGTGCAAGTTGACTGCACATCACCCTCGAAAGTGTAGGGCTAGCGGTGCAAGTGTGACCTGTCACCATCACCCTTTCAGATCAGTGTAGGGCTAGCGGTGCAAGTGTGACCTGTCACCATCACCCTTTCAGATCAGTGTAGGGCTAGCGGTGCAAGTGTGACCTGTCACCATCACCCTTTCAGATCAGTGTAGGGCTAGCGGTGCAAGTGTGACGGCTTAGAGGAGTAGCGGCGGAAGGTGACCGTGGACCATACCTTTCAGTCAGTGTAGGGCTAGCGGTTGCAAGTATGACCTTGTCCCTCACCCTTCCCAGTTATAGTGTAGGGCTAGCGGTGCAAGTGTGACCTGTCACCATCACCTTAAGATCAGTGTGGGCTAGCAGTGCACGGTTGGAACTGTCACCAATCCACCTTTTCAGATCAGTGTAGGGCTAGCGGTGCAAGTGTGACCTGTCACCATCACCCTTCCAGATCAGTGTAGGGCTAGCGGTGCAAGTGTGACCTGTCACCATCACCCTTAAGATCCGTGAGGGCTAGCGTGCATAGCCTCGTTAGGGGTGAAGGCAAAATCAAATTTTAAGTAAGGATGCGTTCTTAGCGTTTTCCAGTTTCCTGTCCCCCCTCACCCTTCCTTCGTATCAGTGAGGGCTAGCATTGCATGTGACCTGTCACCATCACCCTTTCAGATCAGTGGTAGGGCTGTAGGCAAGTTTTGACCTGTCACACTCACCCTTTCAGATCAGTGTAGGGCTAGCGGTGCAGTGTGACCTGTCCCCATCACCTTTCAGATCAGTGTAGGGCTAAGCAGTGTCAAGTGTGACCTGTCACCATCACCCTTTCAGATCAGTTGGCAGCGGTGCAGTGGACCTGTCACCATCACCCTTCAGATCAGTGTAGGGCTAGCGTGCACAGTGTGACCTGTCACCATCACCCGTTTTCAGATCAGTGTAGGGCAGCGTGCAGAGTGACCTGTCCTCCATCACCCTTTCAGATCAGTGTAAGGGCTAGCAGTGCAAGTGTGACCTTCCACCATCACCCTTTTCAGATCAGTGTAGGCTAGCGGTGCAAGTGTGACCTGTCACCATCACCCTCAGATCAGTGAGGGCTAGCGTGCAAGTTTGACCTGTCACACATCACCCATTTCAGATCAGTGTAGGGCTAGAGTTGCAAGTGTGACCTGTCAACCATCACCCTTTCAGATCAGTGTAGGGCTAGCGTGGCAAGTGTGACCTGTCCCATCACCCTTCCAGATCATGGTAGGGCTAAGCGGTGCAAGTGTGACCTGTCACCAGCACCCTTCCAGATCATGTAGGGCTAGCGGTGCAAGTGTGACCGTGTCACCATCACCCCTTTCGATCAGTGTAGGGCTAGAGGTGCAAGTGACCTGTCCCATCACCCTTCCAGAGTGTAGGTCTAGCGGTGCAAGTGTGACCTGTCACCATCACCCTTCCAGATCAGTGTAGGGCTATAGCGGTGCAAGGTGACCTGTCACCATCACCCTTTCAGATCAGTAGTAGGGGCTAAGCGTGCAAGTTTTGGACTGTCACCAATCACCCTTTCAGATCATGAGGCTAGCGGTGCAATGTGACCTGTCACCATCACCCTTCAGATCAGTGTATGGGCTAGCTGGGCAAGTGTGACCTGTCCCATCAACCCTTTCAGATCAGTGTAGGGCTACGGTGCAGGTTGACCTGTCACCATCACCCGTTCAGATCGTGTAGGGCTAGCGGTGCAAGTGGTTACCTGTCACCATCACCCTTTCAGAAAGTGTAGAGGCTGCATGGTGCAGTGTGACCTGTCACATCACCCTTCAGATCAGTGTAGGGCTAGCGGTGCAAGTGTGACCTGTCACCATCACCCTTTCAATCATTGTAGGCTAGCGGTGCAAGTGTGACCTGTCACCCATCACCCTTTCAGATCAGTGTAGGGTCAGTGCAAGTTGACCTGTCAACCATCACCCTTTCAGATCAGTGTAGGGCTAAGCATGCAAGTGTGCCTGTCACCATCACCCTTCCCGATCATTGTAGGGCTAGCAGTGCAAGTGTGACCTGTCACCATCACCTTTCAGATCTTGTAGGGCTAGCAGTGCAAGTGTGGACCTGTCACCATCACCCTTTCAGATCATGTAGGGCTAGCGGTGCAAGGTGGGACCAGTCACCATCACCCTTTCAGATCAGTGTAGGGCTAGCGGTGCCAAGTGTGACCTGTCACCACACCCTTCAAGATCAGTGTAGGGCTAGACAGTGCAAGAGAGTGACCGTCCACCATCACCCTTTCAGCAGTGTAGGGCTAGTGCCAAGTGTGACCGGTCCACCAACCCGTCCAGATCAGTTAGTAGGGCAGCGGATGCAAGGTGACCTGTCACCATTCACCCGTCCAGACAGTTAGGCTAGCGTGCAAGTGTGACCTGTCACCATCACCCTTCAGATCAGTGTAGGGCTAGCGGTGCAATTTGACCTGTCACAGCACCCTTTCAGATCAGTGTAGGGCAGCGGGCAAGTGTGACCTGTCACATCACCCTTCCAGATCAGTGTAGGCTAGCGTGCCAGGAGTGACCGTCCACCATCACCCTGCAAGCAGTGTAGGGCTAGCGGTGCAGTGTGACCTGTCACCATCACCTCTCCAGATCAGGTGTAGGGCTAGCGGGCAAGTGTGACCTGTCACCATCACCCTTCAGATCAGGGTAGGGCTAGCGGTGCAGTGTGACCTGTCACCATCCCCTTTCAGATCAGTGTAGGGCTAGCGTGCAAGTGTGACCTGTCACCATCACCCTTTCAGATGCAGTGTAGGGCTAGCGGTGCAGTGTGACCTGTCACCATCCACACCTCGTTCAGATCAGTGTAGGGCTAGCGGTGCAAGTGTGACCTGTCACCATCACCCTTCCAATCAGTGTAGGCTACGCGGTGCAAGTGTGACCTGTCACCATCCCTTCCAGATCAGTGTAGGGCTAAGCGGTGGCAGTGTGACCTGTCACCATCACCCTTTCAGATCAGTGTAGGGCTAGCGTGCAAGTGTGACCTGTCACCATCACCCCTTCCAGATCAGTGTAGGGCTAGCGGTGCAAGTTGACCTGTCACCATCACCCTTTCAGATCAGTTAGGGCTAGCATGCAAGTGGTGACCTGTCACCATCACCTTTCAGATCAGTGTAGGGCTAGCGGTGCAAGTGTGACCTGTCCCATCACACCTTCAGATCAGTGAGGGCTAGCGGTGCAAGTGACCTGTCACCATCACCCTTTCAGATCAGTGTAGGGCTAGCGGCAAGTGTGACCTGTCACCATCACCCTTTTCAGATCAGTGTGGGCTACGGTGCAAGTGGACCTGTCACCATCACCCTTCAGATCAGTGTAGGGCAAGTGCAAGTGTGACCGGTCACCATCACCCTTCAGTCAGTGTAGGGCTAGCAGTGCAAGTGTGACCTGTCACCATCACCCTTTCAGATCAGTGTAGGGCTAGCGGTGCAAGTGTGACTGTCACCAATCACCCTTTCAGATCAGTGTAGGGCTGCGTGCAATGTGTGACCTGTCACCATCACCCTTCCAGATCAGTGTAGGGCTAGAAGTGTCAAGTGTGACCTGTCACCATCACCCGTTCAGATCAGTGAGGCTAGCAGTGCAAGTGGGACCTGTCACCATCCCCTTTCAGATCATGGTAGGGCTACGGTGCAGTGTGACCTGTCACCATCCACCCTTTCAGATCAGTGTAGGGCTAGCGGTGCAAGTGTGACCTGTCCACCATCACCCTTCTCATCAGTGTAGGGCTAGCAGTGCAAGTGTGACCTGTCACCATCACCCTTTCAGATCATTGTAGGGCGCAGTGCAAGTGTGACCTGTCACCATCCCCTTTCAGATCAGTGTAGGGCTAGCGGTGCAAGTGTGACTGTCCCATCAACCCTTTCAGATCAGTGTAGGGCTGCGGTGCAAGTGTGACCTCACCCATCACCCTTTCAGATCAGTGTAGGCTAGCGTGCAATTGGACCTGTCACCATCACCCTTCCAACAGTGTAGGCTAGCGGTGGCAAGTTTGACCTGTCACATCACCCTTTCAGATCAGTGGGGCTAGCGGTGCAAGTGTGACCTTCACCATCGACCTTTCGATCTGGTAGGGCTAGCGGTGCAAGTGTGACCTGTCACCATCACCCTTCAGATCTGTAGGGCTACGCGTGCAAGTTGACCTGTCACCATCACCCTTCAGATCAGTGAGGGCTAGCGGTGCAAGTGTGACCTGTCACCATCACCCTTCCAGATCAGTGTAGGGCTAGCGGTGCAAGTGTGACCTGTCACCATCACCCTTTCAGATCAGTGTAGGGCTAGCGGTGCAAGTGTGACCTGTCACCATCACCCTTCCAGATCAGTGTAGGGCTAGCGGTGCAAGTGTGACCTGTCACCATCACCCTTCCAGATCAGTGTAGGGCAGCGTGCAAGTGTACCTGTCACCACACCTTTCAGAGTCATTGTAGGGCTAGCGTGCAAGTGTGACCTGTCACCATCACCCTTTCAGATCCGTGTAGGGCTAAGCGGTGCAAGTGTGACTGCCCATCAGCCTCACCCTTCCAGATCATGTGTAGGGCTAGCGGTGCAAGTTTGACCTGTCACCATCACCCTTTCAGATCGTGTAGGAAGAGCTGTGCAAGTGTGACCTGTCACCATCACCTTCAGATCGTGTAGGGCTAGCGGTGCAAGTGGACCTGTCACCATCACCACTTTCAGATCATGTAGGGCTAGCGGTGCAAGTGTGACCTGTCACCATCACCTTTCAGATCAGTGTAGGGCTGCGGTGCAAGTGTGACCTGTCACCATCACCCTTTCAGATCAGTGTAGGGCTAGCGGTGCAAGTGTGACGTGTCACCATCACCCTTCAGATCAGTGTAGCTACGTGCAAGTGTCCTGTCACCATCACCCTTTCAATCATGTAGGCTAGCGGTCAAGTGTGACCGTCACCATCACCCTTCAGATCAGTGTAGGGCTAGCGGTGCAAGTGGACCTTCGACCACACCCTTTCGATCAGTGAGGGCTATCGGTGCAAGTGTGACCTGTCACCATCACCCTTTCAGATCAGTGTAGGGCTAGCGGTGCAAGTGTAATTGGTTGTGGGTCGGCATCTCCCGCCGACCTATGTTTGCCTACTCTCTCCTTATGTAGGAGTGACTCCGCCAATCGCTTTTAGGGCTGAGCGCCCCCCCCCCCCCCCCCCCCCTCCCCCTTTCAAACCAAAGGATTCCATCATCCTGACACCCTGCTGGTCTCTAAATGTGCCCCGCAGACTCAAGGGGTACTTGCGAACATCATACACACAAGATATGAAAGACAAACGGTTGCCTAATTCCTCCTTATGTGGGATTGACTCCGCCGATCACTCATTTTTAATTTTCTAGCACCAACACTGGCACTAGCACCACCACCACCACCACCATCCATGATCATCCCCCTTACCCTTACCCTTACCCTTACCCTTACCCTTACCCTTACCCCTACCCCTACCACCACCACCACCACCACCACCCACTAATGGTATTCAACCTTATCCTTTCTCTCCTCGCCCACTCTACGCAGCACCTCACCCACCTCCTCACCACCTCCCCCCCCTCCACCCCTCCGCACACCCACACCTCCCTCCACCCACACCCACATCTCCACACTCTACAACCCCACCACCATCCCCATTCGCACCCTCCTCACACCCTCATCCCCACCCCCACCACCTCCACCCCCCTCCTCTCCACCTCACCCCCACCCCCACCCCCACCCCCACCCACCCCACACCCCTCCACCCACACCCCACTCACCACCCTGCACCCCCACCCCCCACCCCTCCTCACCACCTCCCCCACACACCCACCCACACACCCCACACACCTCACCACCCCCACCCCCCCACACTCCACCCCCTCCGCTCCACCTCACCCCCCACCACGTAGGAGAATAAGGGGGGAGGAGGGAGGAACGAATAAGGAGCGAAGAGGGGCAGGAAAAGATCACCCCCCCCCCCACCCTGCGAACCCCCCCCCCACCATCTACACCCCTCCACGCCCACACCCCCTGCAACCCCTCCACCACACACACCTCACCACAACCCCCACAACCACCACTCCACCCCCTCCTCTCCACTCACCCGCCGACACCCCACCCCCACCTCACGACACATCCTCACACCCAACCCACACGCCCCACCAACCCACTCACCACCTCACCCACTCACACCCCACCTCACCCCCAGCCGCAGCCATGTGCTTATCCCTGTGGAGTGTGTCAACAAGCCAACTTGAAACGCCACCAGTCATTATCGCCCATCACCCCAACGCCCGCCACCCTCCCCCCAAGCCAGTCCTCCACTTCAATACCGAGCCAAGCCACAGGGGGGCCTAGCTATGCCCATGTGGAAGCAGGCACCCCCACATCTACAGCCACCCTGTCACCTTCCAGCTCTGCACAAACAGGGGAAAGGGGCGGGACCCTACTAGAAAGTACTGGGGGGGTCCAGTCAGAGAGTATTAGTGCAACTGTGCCAAGCACTAGCGGTGAGGCAGTTATGTCAGTTGTGAGTTGTAGCCAACACACACAACCAACCGGGCTTGACGCAAGACGACAAGCCAGCGCAATCCATAGCTGTCCCCCAGCCCTCTCAGAGCCGTCCTCTTCCTTGCACTGCGAACGCCCCGCCGTCTCAGACCCGCCCCGGAGACTTGGACTGGCTCCAGCAGGCAGACCAGGGCAGTGGGTAAGCGTCAAAGGCACCTACATGTCTATCATGGCAGTGGTCATGCCATGCCGGAGCCATATGAGCAAGAACGGTGCGTAGGTCGGTGAGGGGATGGGTTGGTAGGATGGTGGGTTTTTTTTGAGGGTTGGATGCATCAGTGGCAGGCAGTGCATGCCGCAGCCAGAGAGCAAGTACCGGGGGGGGAGGGGGGGGGAAAGGTATGGGTAGGGTGGGGGGGGAGGGGGGGTGGGAGGGAGGTGGGGGGGGGGAGGGGTAGGTGGGGGGGTGGGGGGTGGTGGGGGGGGGGGGATTGGGGAGGGTGGGTGGGTAGGGGGGTGGGGGGGTGGATGGGGGGGGTGGGGGGATGGAGGGGGAGGAGGTGGGGGGGTGGAGTGGGCTTGGGGTGGAGGGGAGTGGGGGGGGGGAGCCGGGCGGGGGGGGCATGCCATGCCGCAGCCCTAGGACGCAAGACGGGGGGGAGGTCGGGGAAAGGGGGGGAGGGGGGGGGGGGGGGGTAGGGGGGGGCAGGGGGGGGGTGGGGAGGGGGGTGGGGGAGGGGGAGTTGGGTGGGTGGGTAGGGCGTGAAAGGGTGGGGGAGGGGGGGTGGGGGGGGCGGGATAGAAGGGGACGAGCGGGGCGGGGGGCAGGCCAGGCCGGAGCCAGAGGAGCAAGAACGGGGCGTAGGTGGGGAGGGGGATGGGGGAGGAGTATAAGTGGGGGTAGGGGGAGGGGGGTGGGTAGGGGTGAGCGGGGATGGTTGTTGGTGTAGGGGGGGGGTCGGTTGGTGGGTGGGGGAGAGGGGGAGGGGAGGCAGTCATGCGGGGGCATGGCCAGGCCGGAGCCAGATGATGCAAGACGCTAGACGGGCGGAGGGCAGGGGGGGAGGGGGGAAGTAGGGAAGGGGGGGTAGGGGGAGGCCGGGGTGGGAGTGGAGAGGGATGGGGGGGGGGGAAGGGGGGCTGGATCGGTGTGGTGTGGGGGGGGGAGGGAGGGGAGTGCGAGTCAGGGGCGGGGGTCAGGCCCGGCGGAGCCTAGATGAGCGAAGAACGGGGGGGCAGGTGGGGATGGGGGAGGGGGGGGAGGGGGGGGGGGGGGAGGGGGGGAGTGCGCTCAGGGCGGGGGGCATGAGAGGCGCAGCCAGAGAGCAAGATGGAGGGAGCGGCGTCTCGCAAGGAGGGGTGGGGGTAAGTGAGTCGTCCAAGCCACCACAGGACGACAATCAAACAACGGACCCAGGCCGGAACAGCACCCATCAATCCAGCACCCAGTCACCTGACACAGCACCCTCAATCATCACCCGGACACAGCACCCAGCCAAGCCATGCACCGGAACAGCACCCATCAATCCAGTTCATCCAGCGACCTGACACATGCACCATCCATCCAGTCACCTGGACACATCACCCGTCACCTATCACACATCAACCTGACCTGCCCACATACGTAGGCATGCTCCCAGACGCTCAAATCTTGATGGCGCATTGGCAGAATCTAGTGGCTGGGGGCCGTTGCTCGCACATCAACTTTCCCATTCCTGCTCCACCACAACACTACAATCAACACACGCGCTGCTTATCCGCGCGTAGGCATCGTCACAGACAGTCGCCCATCACCCATAACGTCACCCATCACCATGACACGTCACCCATCGCCCATCATCCATCACCATGACCTGCCCCATACGTAGGCATCGTCCCAGACGCCCACATCTCTGATGGGCGCATGCATCTGGTGCTGCTTGGGCAGTGCTCGCACATCAACCACTTCCCATTCTTGCTCACCACAACACTACAATCAACAACACGGCGCTGATCTATCACTATCGTAGGATGTCACAGACAGTCGCCCTATACCATAAGTTCACCCATCACCATGACACGTAATCATAGCCATTCATCCATTCACCATGACCTGCTCACATGTTGCATGTCCTCGCGCCCACATCTCGGATGGTGCGCATGCATTCTGGTGCTGCTTGGAGGCTTGCCAATCAATCCACTTCCACATTTTTGCTCACCACAAGACTACCATCAACAACACGACCCTGACCTGCTCACATACGTAGGCATCGTCCCAGACGCACACATATCTGACGGGCGCATGCATCTGGTGCTGGTGGGGCAGTGTTCTCACATCGACTACTTCCGATTCCTGCTCACGCTCACCAACAAAGGGCTCCACGATGGCTGCTTGCCTTTCGTTAAGGTAGGATGGCCTAAACTTTAGACCCTACACCCTAAACCCTAAACCCTAAACACTCACCAACAAGGGGCTCCACAATGGCTGCGTCCCTTCTGTCAGGTAGGGTGGGGGGGGGCCTGCGTGGTTGGCAATTCGGTTTGACGGGCGTTACTTAGTCAACACAAAATCGGTTACGGGGTTTGTTAAAAACAAAATTCGGTCTGTCAGGGTTCTTGGTAAAATAATTTGCTCATGCTGACCAACAAGGAGCTCCACGATGGCTGCTTGCCTTTCGTCAAGGTAGGATGCGTAGTGTTGGAGTTTGTATTGGTGAAGCAGTATTGTATTGGATGTATATTATATGTACGTATGTATATTGTATTGTATTTGTGTAGGAGTTTGTATTGGCGGAGTGTTGGAGTTTGTACTGGTGAAGCGGTATTGTATTGGGTGTATATTGTATGTACGTATGTATATTGTATTGTATTTGTTTTGGATTTTGTATTGGCGGAGTGTTGGAGTTTGTATTGGCAGAGCGGTATTGGCGGAGCCCCAACTTCTAGGGTCACCATGTTGTCTGTTTGACTGTCTGACCGACCATCCGACCGACGGCAAGAAGCTCTGGCCCTAACTGGCCCCTGGCCCTGTCGCAAACCCTTACTTCTGTCTGCAGCACTCGATTCTGGTGCCACCTATCGCTCCGATAGCCAACACTCTCAGCCAGTAATCGTTGAGCTTGTTATCACCTGTTTTGTTGTCCTAGAAAACGCGAATTTGTTTCAAACATTTACACACAAATAAAGTTGTTTTCATTTTTTACATCAATGATTTATTATGTATTATCTCCACTGGTGCCTAAGTCCAGAAACGCCCTAAGTTGGTACAAGATTGTGGTACAGAGCCGTACAGGCCCCAAAATGCTTGGAATCAAATTCTGTCTGGCCCACCTTTCGTGCCATTGTGTCAGCTATGCGCACATGTATTTTCCGATTCAAGCATTCCGAGAGCCCCTGTAGGAAGGCCGTGGCAGTACAATCAGATGTGCGATAAATTGTGGTACAAATCCAGACGCGCTAGGACACAAAGCGCGCGAGCTATTCAGAATCATGTACCGCGGGATCGATAAGGTTCTACAAGCCCCTACCAACAAGTCGGCGGCTGCGCTCAGCCTTGGCCTCGGACTGTATGAGACGCAGACAACTCGAAAAATTCACCGATCCCTACCCAATGCCACCTCCCTTACTTGAGCTTTCACACTCCCCTTGTCCCAAAAATTTATTTTGAAAATTAATTTGAATTTTCAACTTTCAAAATTAAATTCTAATTAAAGTTAGTCTCGTCTACGAAGCAACTTAAGACCAAATGAACAATATCAGCTGTGAGCGTCTGTACCAACTAGGGCACCCCAATATGGTAAATAATCAGTATTTTTGGGGTCATATTCACCCATTACTGTACCATTGTACTGCCATCCAAGACACCCTGATGTAATAATTACTTAGAGGAAGGAAAAGATGTGCCACAATAGGGATACCTGCTTTTATTTTAAGATACTTGGTTTGATAGCGATATGGCTCCGTCCACTTCACGTACAATCCGTACCGACTAGGGAGCCTCATAGTTGTGAAAAAACATCACATGTTTTACTTGCCTGCTTCCCACACTGAGAGACCCCAACTCTGAGTATTATATTTGAAACTTAAACGTGGTTATGATAACTTCCTAGCAAAAAAAAGTTTTATTGGACTTGATGGTTGAATAGTGAAAAAACCATCCGTACCACTCAGGGCCGGACTTAGGCACTTATGGGGATACTTTGAGTTTATGTATTATTTATTATTTATTATGTGTTTATGTATTATTTATTATGTATTATGTATTACTTTGTGTTTATGTATTATTTATTATGTGTTTATGTATTATTTATTATTTATTATTTATTATGTGTTTATGTATTATTCATTAGTTATTATTTATTATGTGTTTATGTATTATTTATTATTTATTATGTGTTGATGTATTATTTATTATTTATTATTTATTATGTGTTGATGTATTATTTATTATTTATTATTTATTATGTGTTGATGTATTTTTTCTTTTTTATTATGTATTACTTTGTGTTAATGTATTATTTATTGTTTACTGACATGGCACCACAGCGAGCAGTAGATTAGCTCTTGTCTATAAGCTTTGGTTTCCCGTCCTTTCTTTTCTTTGGACGGGGGGCAGTAAGTGGGGACCCCCATTTTCTTTTCTTTCCGCAAGTCAACTGAACTCAACAACTCGCAAAACAAGGACTCAACAAATCAACTAAAGTCAATGACTCGCTTTTTTCTTTTGAAGTCTTCACAATTCAAAGTGATGTTTTAGCATGGTAGAAATAATCATGATTACTTCTCTTATCACGAACATTGGTTTGATTTATCCTTGCCTCTTGTTGTTCCTTCACTTATCGCGATCCTTGCCTCTTGCTGTTCCTTTTCTTTATTCGCGAAAATCCTGGTTTGATTTATCCTTGCCTTGTTGTTCCTTCAACTTATCGCTATCCTGCCTCTTGTGTTCTTTTCTCTTATCGCGAATCCTTGGTTGATTTTATCCTTGTCTCTTGTGTTCTTCAACTTATCCGATCCTTGCCTCTTGCTGTTCCTTTCTTATCGCGGCAACATTGGTTGATTTCTCCTTGCCACTGTTTTCCTTCACTTATCGCGCTCCTTTGGCCTCTTGTTTCCTTTCTATCGCGACATGGTTGATTTACCTGCCTCTTGTGTTTCCTTCAACTTACGCGAACCTTGCCTCTTGCTGTTCTTTCTTATCGCGAACCATGGTTTGATTTATCCTTGCCTCTTGTTGTTCTTCACTTATCGCGTCCTTGCTTCTGCTGTCCTTTCTTTCGCGAAAACATTGATTGATTTTCTCTGCTCTTGTTGTTCCTTCACTTATCGCGATCCTTGCCTCTTGCTGTTCCTTTTCTTATCGCGAACATGGTTTGATTATCCTTGCCCTTTGTGTCCTTACTTTGCGATCCTGCTTCTTGTGTTCCTTTTCTTATCGCGAACATTGGTTTGATTTTTCCTGCCTCTTGTGTCTCCTCACTTATCGCGATCGCCTTGCTGTTCTTTTTTATCGCGAAAACATTGTTTGATTTATCTTGCCTCTTGTTGTTCCTTTCACTTATGCGATTCCTTGCCTCTTGCGTTCCTTTTTTACCGGAACATTGTTTTTTATCCTTTGCCCTTGTTTGTCCTTCACTTATCGCGATCTTGCCCTGCTGTCCTTTTTATTATCGCAAATTGGTTTGATTTTATCCTTGCCTCTTGTTGTTCCTTCACTTATCGCGATCCTTGCCTCTTGCCGTTCCTTTCTTATCGCGAACATTGGTTTGATTTATCCTTGCCTCTTGTTGTTCCTTCACTTATCGCGATCCTTGCCTCTTGCTGTTCCTTTTCTTATCGCGAACATTGGTTTGATTTATCCTTGCCTCTTGTTGTTCCTTCACTTATCGCGATCCTTGCCTCTTGCTTTCCTTTCTTACTCGACACCTTGGTGATTATCCTGCCTCTTGTTTTCTTCACTTATCGCGATCCTTGCCTCTTGCTGTTCTTTCTTCTCGGAAATTGGTTATTCCTTGCCTCTTGTTGGTTTCCTTCACTTATCGCGATCCTTGCCTCTTGCTGTTCCTTTTCTTATCGCGAACATTGGTTTGATTTATCCTTGCCTCTTGTTGTTCCTTCACTTATCGCGATCCTTGCCTCTTGCTGTTCCTTTTCTTATCGCGAACATTGGTTTGATTTATCTTGCTCTTGTGTTCCTTTACTTACGCGATCTTGCTCCTGCTGTTCCTTCTTATCGCGAAATTGGTTTGATTTATCTTGCCATCTTGTTTGTCCTTCACTATCGCGATCTTGCCTCTTGCTGGTCCGTTCTTACGCGAAACATTGGTTTGATTTATCCTGCCTCTTGTTGTTCTTCACTTATCGCGCTCTTGCCTCTTGCTCATGTCCTTTCTATCGCGACTGTTGATTTATCCGCCTCTTGTTGTTCCTTACTATCGCGATCCTGCCTTCTTGCTTTCCTTTTTCGTATCGCGGCAAATGTTTGATTTATCCTTGGCCTCTGTGTTCTCACTTACGCGATACTTGCCTCTTGTGTTCCTTGTTTATCTGGAACATTGGTTGATTTACCTTGCCTCTGTGTTTCTTCACTTATCGCGGACCTGCCTCTTGCTGTTCTTTTTTATCGCGGGACATGGTTTGATTATCCTTGCCTCTTTGTTCCTTCATTATCGCGATCCTTGCCTCTTGCTGTCCTTTTGCTTATCGAGAATCATTGGTTTTTTGATTTATCCTTGGCCTCTTGTGTTCCCTTCATATCGCGATCCTTGCCTCTTGAGGTCCTTTCTACGCGAAAATGTTTGATGTATCTTGCCCTTTGGGTTACTTCACTATCTCGATCCTTGCTCGCTGTGCATTTTCGTATCGCGAACATGGTTGCATTATCCTTGCCTCTTGTGTCATGAACTTATCGCATCTTGCTCTTGCTTGTTCTTTCTTATCGCGAACATTGGTTGATATCCTTGCCTCTGTGTTCCTCATTATCTCGTATCCTTGCCTCTTGCTATTCCTTTTCTTATCGCGAACATTGGTTTGATTTATCCTTGCCTCTTGTTGTTCCTTCACTTATCGCGATCCTTGCCTCTTGCTGTTCCTTTTCTTATCGCGAACATTGGTTTGATTTATCCTTGCCTCTTGTTGTTCCTTCACTTATCGCGATCCTTGCCTCTTGCTGTTCCTTTTCTTATCGCGAACATTGGTTTGATTTATCCTTGCCTCTTGTTGTGCTTCACTTAGCGATCCTTGCCTCTTGCTGTCCTTCTTACGCGAACATTGCGTTTGATTATCCTTGCCTCTTTTTGTTCCTTACTATCTCGATCTTGCCTCTTGGCTGTTCCTTTCTTAGCGCTAAACATTGGTTTGATTTATCCTTGCCTCTTGTTGTTCCTTCACTTATCGCGATCTTGCCTCTTGCTGTTCCTTTTCTTATCGCGAACATTTGTTCTTGATTATCCTTGCCTCTGTTGTTCCTTACAATTATGCGATCCTGCCTCTTGCTTTCCTTTTATTATCGACGATACATTGGTTTGATTTATATTGCATCTGGTTGTTCATTCACTTATCGCGGATCCTGCCTTCTTGTGTTAATTTTCTTATCGCGAACATTGGTTTGATTTATCCTTGCCTCTTGTTGTTCCTTCACTTATCGCGATCCTTGCCTCTTGCTGTTCCTTTTCTTATCGCGAACATTGGTTTGATTTATCCTTGCCTCTTGTTGTTCCTTCACTTATCGCGATCCTTGCCTCTTGCTGTTCCTTTTCTTATCGCGAACATTGGTTTGATTTATCCTTGCCTCATGTTGTTCTCACTTATCGCGATCTTGCTCTTTGCTGTTCCTTCTTACGCGAACCATTGGTTTTATTTATCCTTGCCTCTGGTTGTCCGTCCACTGACGCTGACTGCCTCTTGCTGTTCCTTTGTATCGCGAAACATGGTTTGATTTATCCTGCCTCTTGTTGTTCCTTCATTTATCGCGATCCTGCCTCTTGCTTTCCTTCTTACCGAGTAACATTGGTTTGATTTATCCTTGCCTCTTGTTGTTCCTTCACTTATCGCGATCCTTGGCTCTTGCTGTTCCTTTTCTTACCGCGAACATTGGTTTGATTTATCCTGGATCTGTTGTTTCCTTCACTTTATCGCGCATCTGCCTCTTGCTGTTCCTTTTCTTATCGCGAACATTGGTTTGATTTATCCTTGCCTCCTTGTGTGTTCACTTATCTCGATCTTGCCTCTTGTGTCCCTTTTCTTATCGCCGAACATGGTGTTTATCCTTGCCTCTTGTTGTTCCTTCACTTATCGCGATCCTTGCCTCTTGCTGTTCCTTTTCTTATCGCGAACATTGGTTTGATTTATCCTTGCCTCTTGTGTTCTCACTTATCGCGAATCCGTGCCTTTGCTGTTTCCTTTCTTTATCGCGAACATTGGTTGATTTATCCTTGCCTCTTGTGTTCCTCACTTATCGCGATCCTTGCTCTTCGGTTCCTTTTCTTACGCGAACATTGGTGATTATCTGCCTCTTGTGTTCCTTACTTATCGCGATCTGCCTCTTGCTGTTCCTTTTCTTATCGCGACCATGGGTTGATCTATCCTTGTCTTGTTGCCCTTCCTTCACTTATCGCCGATCCTTGCTTCTGTCCTTTCTTATCGCGCAATCATGCGTTTGATTCATCCTTGCCTTCTTTGTTTCCTTCACTTATCGCGATCTTGGCCTCTTGCCTGTTCCTTTTTCTTATCGCGAACATTGGTTGATTTCCCTTGCCTCTTGTTCCTTCACTTATCGCGATCCTGCCTCTGCTGTTCTTTCTTATCGCGAACATTGGTTTGATTATCCTGGCCTCTGTTGTTCCTTCACTTAGCTCGATCTTGCCTCTGCTGTCCTTTTCTTATCGCGAACATTGGTTTTTGATTATCCTTGGCCTCTTGTTGTTCCTTCATTATCTAGCTGTGCCTCTTGCTGTTCCTTTCTTACCGCGAACATTGGTTTGATTTATCCTGCCTCTGTGTTCCTTCACTTATCGCGATCCTTGCCTCTTGCTGTTCCTTTTCTTATCGCGAACATTGGTTTGAATTATCCTTGCCTCTTGTTGTTCCTTCACTTATCGCGATCCTTGCCTCTTGCTGTTCCTTTTCTTATCGCGAACATTGGTTTGATTACCTTGCTTTGTGTTCCTTTAAACTTCTCGCTGATCTTGGCCTCTGCTGTTCCTTTTCTTATCGAAAACATTGGTGTTGAATTTATCCTTGGCCTCTGTTGTCCTTCACTTATCGTCGATCCTTGCCTCTTGCTGTTCTTTCTTACGCGCGAACATGGTTTGATTAGCCTTGCCCTCTTGTTGTTCTTCACTTATCGCGATCCTTTTGCCTCTTGCTGTTCCTTTTCTTTACGCGAACACATTGGTTTGATTTACCTTGATCTTGTTGTCTCACTTATCGCGATCCATTGCCTCGCTATTCACTTTTCTTATCGAGAACACATTGGTTTCACTATCTTGCCTCCTTGGTTCCTTCACTTATCGCGATCCTTGCCTCTTGCTGTTCTTCCTTTTTCGCGAACATGGTTTACATTTATTTCCTGCCTCTTGTTGTTACTTCAATTATAGCGATCCTTGCCTATCATGCTGTTCCTTCTTATCTGCGAAACATTGGTTTGATTATCCGTGAATCTTGTTGTTCCTTCACTATGCGATCATTGCCTTTGTGTTCCTTTTCTTATGCCGAACATTTGTTTTTGATTTATCCTTGCCTCGTTGTTTCCTTCACTATCGCGATCCTTGCCCTCTCTGTTCCTTTTCTATCGCGAACATTGGTGATTATCCTTTGCCTTTGGTTTCTTAACTTATCGCGATCTTGCTCTTGCTTCCTTTTTCTTAGCCGCGAACATTGGTTGATTCTCTTGCTCTGTGTTCCTTCAATTATCGCGTCCTGCCTCTTGCGTTCCTTTTCTTATCGCGAACATTGGTCTGATTTATCTTGCCTCTGTTTGTGTCCCTTCACTTATCGCGATCCTTGCCTCTTGCGTTCTTTTCTTATCGCCGAACATTGTTTCATTATCTTGCCTCTTGTTGTCCTTCACTTATCGCCGATCCTTGCCTCTTTGCCTGTCCTTTTCTTATCGCAACATTGGTTGATTTATCCTTGCCTCTTGTGGTTCCTTAATTATCTCGACCTTGCCTTTTGTGTTCCTTTCTGACCGGTGGAAAAATCGGGTTGATTTATCCTTGCTCCTGTTGTTCCTCATTAATCGCGCATCCTTGCTCTTGCGGTTCCTTTTCTTATCGCAAAATGGTTTGATTTATCCTTGCCTCTTGTTGTTCCTTCACTTATCGCGAATCTGCCGTTGCTGTTCCTTCTTATCGCGAACATGGTTTGATTACCTTGTCTCTTGTTGTCCTTTCACTTATCGCGATTCCTGCCTCCTTGCTTTTGTTCCTTTTCTTAGCTCGAAACATTGGTTGAGTTATCCGTGCCTCTTGTTGTTTTCTTCACTTTATCGCGATCCTTGCCTCTTGCTGTCCTGTCTTATAGCGACATTGTTGATTTATCCTTGCCTCTGGTGTTCCTTCACTATCGCGTATCCTTGCTTTGCTGTTCCTTTTCTTACGAACATTGGTTTTGATTATCCTTGCTCTTGGGTCCTTCACTGATAGCGATCCTTGCCTCTGCTGTTCCTTTTCTACGCGAACAGTGGTTGACTTATCTTGCCTCTGTTGTGTCCTTCACTGATCGCGATCCGGCCTCTTGCTGTCCTTTCTTATCGCGAACATTGGTTGATTTTATCCGGCCTCTTGGTTCCTTCACCTTATCGCGCTCTTGCCTCTTGCTGTTCCTTTTCTTTATGCCAACATTGGTTGATTATCCTGCCTCTTGGTTCTTCCAACTATAGCGGATCCTTTGCCTCTTGCTGTTCCTTTTCTTATCGCGACATGGTTTGATTTATCTTGCTTCTTGTTGTCTCTTCACGTATCTAGATCCTTGCTTTGCTGTTTCCTTTATATCGAGAACATTGGTTTGATATTATCCTTGCCTCTGTGTGGTTCACTTATCGCGATCCTTTGCCTCTTGCTTGTTTCCTTCTTATCGCGAACATTGTTTGATTTATCCTTGCCTCTGTGTTTCCTTCAATTATCGCATCCCCCTGCCTCTTAGTTCCTTTCTCACCCGCGAACTTGTTTGTATTTATCTGCTATGTGTTCCTTCATTATCGCGATCCTTGCCTCTTGCTGTTCATTTCTTATCGCGAAAATGGGTTGCTGTTATCCCTTGCCTCTTGCTTGTTACTTCAATTATCGATCTACTTGCCTCTTGTGTTACTTTTGTATCGCGAAATTGTTTGATTTATCATTGCATATGTTTGTTCATATTATGCGATCCTTGCCTCTTGCTGTCCTTTTTTATCGCGAACATTGGTTGATATCTTGCCTTATTGTGTTTCTTCACTTATCGCGATCCTTTGGCTCTTGTGTTCCTTTTCTTAGTCGCGAACATTGGTGATTTATCCTTTGCCTCTTGTTGTCCTTCCCACTTATGCCGATTCTTGGCCTCCTCTTGCTGTTCCTTTTCTTATCGAGAACATTGCGTTGATTTATCCTTGCCTCTGTTGTCCTTCACTTACGCGACTGCCTCTTGCGTTCCTTTATTATCGCGAAAATGGTTTGATTTATCCTTGCCTCGGTTCCTTCACTTACGCGATCATTGGCTCTCTGCTGTTCCTTTCTAGAGAAACTGGTTGATGTATCCTTGCCTCTTGATGTTCCTCACTTATCGCGCTCCTTGCCTCTTGCTGTCCTTTCTTATCGCGAACATTGGATGAGTATCCTGCTTTCTTGTTGTTCCTTCACTTATCGCGATTCCTTGCCTTTTGCTGTTTCCTTTTCTATCGAGACATTGGTTTGATTTATCCTCTGCCTTCTGTGTTCCTCACTTATCGCGATCCTGCCTCTTGCTGTTCCTTTCTTATCGCAACATTGGTTTTGATTTATCCTTGCCTCTGTTGTTCCTCATTATCGCCGATCCTTGCCTCTACTGTTCCCGTTCTTATGCGAACATTGGTTTGATTTATCCTTGCTCTTGTTGTTCCTTCACTTTATCGCGATCCGCCTCGTGCTGTTCTTTCTATGCGAACATTGGTTGATTTCTCCTTGCCTCTGTTGTTTCCTTCACCTTATCGCGATTTTTTTCCCCCTTGCCTCTGTTTCCTTTTCTTATCGCGAACATTGGTTTTGATTTAACTGCCCTTGTTTCCTTCACTGACGCGCTCCTTGCTATTGCTGTTCCTTTCTTATCGCGAACATTGGTTGATTTCTCTTGCCTCTTGTTGTCTCCACTTATCGCGATCCTTGCCTCTTGCGTTTCCTTTCTTATCGCGAACATTGGTTGTGGGATTATTATCCTTGGCCTCTTGATTGTTCCTATAATTATCGCGATCCTTGCTTTGTGTTCCTTTTCTTATGCGAAATTGGTTGATTTATCCTTGCCTCTGTTTTCCTTCACTTATCGCGGATTCTGCCTCTTTGCTGTTCCTTTTCTATCGCGAACATTGGTTTGATTATCCTTGCCGGTGAACATATTGGTTTTTGGATTTTATCCTTTCCTCTTGTTGTTCCTTCACTTATCGCGATCCTTGCCTCTTGCTGTTCCCTTTTCTGTATTCTCGAACATTGGTTCGATTTATCCGGCCTCTGGTTGGTTCCTTACCTCCACTTAATCGCGATCCTTGCCTCTTGCTGTTTCCTTATCTTAATCGCGTACATTGTTTATTTATCCTTGTTCCTCTGTGTTTTCCTTCACTTTCCGCGATCCTTCGCCTCGTGGCTGTTCCTATTCTTATCGCAACATTGGTTTGATTTATTCTTGCCGTGTTTTGTCCTTCACTTATCGCTCCGCCTCTTACCGGGTCCTTTTCTATATTGCGACAGTGGTTTTATTTCTCCCCTTGCCTCTTGTTGTTCCTTCACTGATCGAGGCGACGGCTGTGGTCAGCACAAGTGCTTGCTGTTGCGCTTTGTTCGATCGCACCATAGGGTGTGATTGTAATCACTTGCCTCTTTTGGATTCCTGGATCACGCTTATCGCTATCCCTGGCCTCTTGCTGTTCCGTTTTTCGTTGATCGATCGTGCGAGAACTGGTTCTGTCTAATATCGGTGGGCCGGGATCTTGTTTTCGCTGTCGGGCGGTTGAGGGGGGTGGCGTGCGGGGGGGGGCGGGGGGGGGAAAGGGGGGGGAGGAAATCTCCTTGCCGCCTCTGACTGTTCCTTTTCTTATCGCGCACATTGGTTTGATTTTCCTTCGACTCGTTGTGTCCTTCACTTACGGCGATCCTTGCCCTCTTGCTTTTCTTTTCTTATCGCGAACCATTGGTTTGATTTATCCTTGCCCTCTTGTTGTTCCTCCTTCACTTATACGCGTCCGTGCCTCTTGCTGTCCTTTTCTTCGCAACATTGGGTTTGAGGTTATTCTTTCCTCTTGTTGTTCTTCACTTATCTCGATCCTTCCTCTTTGCTTTCCTTTGCTTCTCGGTCGAACATTGGTTATATTTATCCTTGCCTCTTGTTTTTCCTGTCATTATCGCATCCTTAATCCTCTTGCTGTTCCTTTTTCTTATCGCGAACATTGGTTATTGATTTATCCTTGTGCCTCTTGTTGTTCCTTCAACTTATCGGCGATCCTTGCCTCTTGCTGTTTCCTTTCTTATCGCGAACATTGGTGTTGATATCCTTTGCCTCGTTGTTGTTCTCACTTTTCGCGATCCTTGCCTCTCCTTGCTGTTTTTCGTTTCCCTTTTCTCTTCGCGAACCATTGGGTTTGATTTATCCTTGCCTCTTGTTGTTCCTCCGTCACTTATCGCGATCCTGCCTCTTGCTGTTCCTTTTCTTATCGAGACATTGTTTGATTTATCCTTGCCTCTTGTTGTTCCTTCACTTATCGCGATCCTTGCCTCTTGCTGTTCCTTTTCTTATCGCGAACATTGGTTTGATTTATCCTTGCCTCTTGTTGTTCCTTCACTTATCGCGATCCTTGCCTCTTGCTGTTCCTTTTCTTATCGCGAACATTGGTTTGATTTATCCTTGCCTCTTGTTGTTCCTTCACTTATCGCGATCCTTGCCTCTTACTGTTCCTTCAATTTTGAGGCACCTTATGCTACAGTCACTTAGTACTTCGCCAGCCCATCTATCCATTCTAAAGAATTGTAAAACCATTATTCCCCTGGTAATCACCCCTGGACACAAATAGCAGACTTTTTAATGTCTATGGTGCGTTCTTTGCAGCACATGTTGTCCCTTCAATTCTGAGTGACCTGTCCCTTCAATTCTGAGTGACCTGTCCCTTCAATTCTGAGTGACCTACAGTTGCTCATTAGTTAGCATGCCCATCCATTAATTCCAGCTCAGTGCATGCAAGGCTTTCCTTATGCCCTGTTGTCCCTTCAACATTTAGGTGCCTCGTGCCCAAAGTGACTCATTTCTTAGCATGCCCATCCATTAATTCCAGCTCATTCCATGCAAGGCGTTCCTTGCACCATGGCATGGTGTCACTTCACTAAAGAGGTACCTGATGCCTACAGTGACTCATTACTTAGCGTGTCCATCCATTCATTCCAGCTCATTGCATGCAAGGCGTTCCTTGCACCATGGCATGGTGTCACTTCACTAAAGAGGTACCTGATGCCTACAGTGACTCATTACTTAGCGTGTCCATCCATTCATTCCAGCTCATTGCATGCAAGGCGTTCCTTGCACCATGGCATGGTGTCCCTTCACTGAAGAGGTACCTGATGCCTACAGTGACTCGTTACTTAGCCTGTCCATCCATTCATTCCAGCTCATTCCATGCAAGGCGCTCCTTGCACCATGGTGTCCCTTCACTTGTAAGTTACCTGGTGCGTACCGTTTCTCATTAATCAGCATGCCCATCCATCAATTATAAATTTTTGTGTGAAATCATTATTCCCCTGGTAATCACCCCCGAACATATTTAGTATATTTTGAAGGCGTTCCTTGCACCATGTTGTTCCTTCACTTTTTGGCGGAGCCCCCATGTTTACCCATTTGTCTGTTTGACCAGAACATTGAAGCCTGACACGTCAGCCAACGGTGGCGTAACTAACTTGCTGCGGTCAGCTCCATCGTTGCCACCTTTCGATCCGTTGCCAACACACTCCGCCAAATTTCCGCGTCGCTTGCGACGCTGCATAGGACTTGTTAGGTATCTGATGACTATAGTTACTCATTACGTAGCATGCACATTCGTTAATTCTAAAGAATTTTGTAAAATCATTATTCCCCTGGTAATTACCCCTGGACATCATTATTCCCCTGGTAATTACCCCCGGACATATTTAGTAAACGCTGAAGGCGTTCCTTGCACCATGTTGTTCCTTCACTTTGAAGGTATGTGATGCCTATAGTACTGTAGAATTAAATTATCACTGTAGCACGAACGCAGGGCCCCCGTCGGTTAAACGATTGTTTGGGGCTCAGTTCATCAGTGCTTTTTCTTTTAAAGCGATACGGTTGGGCAAGTCCCGTTAGCCTATTTTGCCTACCCCTGGACTGTAACGTACATACATACCCAACGTTTGCCCCTTTAGCCTATTTGGCCTACCCCTGGACTGTAACATACATACATACCCAACGTTTGCCCCTTTAGCCTATTTGGCCTACCCCTGGACTGTAACATACATACATACCCAACGTTTGCCCCTTTAGCCTATTTGGCCTACCCCTGGACTGTAACATACATACATACACATAGTAACTCATGACTTCGCCTGCACATTTGTTAATTCTAAAGAATTCATCATTCCCCTGGTAATCACCGCCGAACACATAGAGCAGACTTTCTTATGGCTATGGTGTGTTCCTTGCAGCACATGTCTCTTCAACGTTTCTGTACCTCGCGCCTACAGTGACTAATTGCTTGGCCTGTCCATCCATTAATTCCAGCTCATTCCATGCAAGGCGTTCCTTGCACCATGGTGTCCCTTCACTTTTGAGCTGCCTGATGTCTACAGTTACTCATTGCTCAGCATGCCCGTCCATTATAAATTAGTATGCAAAACTGTGTAAAACCATTCTTCCCCTAGTTGTCACCCCGAACATATTTAGTTTACGTTGAAGGCGTTCCTTGCACCATGTTCCTTCACTTTTTAGGTACCTGGTGCCTACCGATTCTCATTAATCAACTTGCCTATCCATCCATTCTAAAGAATTGTGTAAAATCATTCTTCCCCTAGTAATCACCCCCGAACGCATATAGCAGAATTTAAAGGCGTTCCTTGCATCACTTTGTCTCTTCACTTTTGAGCTACCTGATGCCTACATTAACTTCTTCTTACCAAATTGGTCAGCGCTTAAAGTGCACACACGTCAAATTGGTCAGCGCTTTTGAATGCGAAAAGCACAAAAACTGCGCGCTGCGCCCACAGGGGGTTGAAAAAACTGCGTGAAACGTGCTGAGGGGCTCGAAAAGGCAGCGCGGCACCGTGCTGCCGCGCGCGCTTAGTAGTACCCTGACCTGATGCCTGCAGTTACTCATTACTTAGCATGTTCATTCATCAATTCCAGCTCATTCCATGCAAGGCGTTGTCCCTTCACAATACGTAATCACTACTTGTGCGCCTACTCTTTTGTAGGAGAGGCAACGCTTTTTGAACTGAGTCCTCGGTGTCGCTGGTTTGTGTGGGAAGACCCACCTCCTGGGGTGGAATTCCTTTCACAACTATAAAACGAAATGCCCATCCACTCCTTACAGGCCATTCCGTGCCCTGCTTTGTTGCATCAACTTAGAGTTACCTCACGAGTCCATATAGTTACTCATTACTTCGCCTGCCCATCCATGAATTCCAGCTTATTCCATGCAAGGCGTTGTCTATTGACAATACCTTGATCAATACTTTCCCTTCCCATCCCTTAATTCCAGGTCATTCCATGCTCTGCTTTGTCGCATCAGCTCGGAGTAACCTCACGAGTCCATATAGTTACTCATTACTTCGCCTGCCCATCCATGAATTCCAGCTTATTCCATGCAAGGCGTTGTCTATTCACAATACCTTGATCACTACTTGGCATGCCCACCCATTGCTTCCAGGTCATTCTATGCTCTGCATTGTCGCATCAGCTCGGAGTAACCTCATGAGTCCATATAGTTACTCATTACTTCGCCTGCCTATCCATTAATTCCATCTCATTCCATGCAAGGCGTTGTCCCTTGCCAATACCTGATCACCACTTGGCATGCCCACCCAATGCTTCCAGGTCATTCCATGCTCTGCTTTGTCTCTGCGGCCAGTAGGTTCCGAAAGCTCCTGGAACATTGATGGGGAGCTACTGAGCTTTAACAGTGCCGATATCGCCATCCTGCCAGGCCTGGTTGAGGTGTTTGCCAGGGGTGTGGAGGTCCGCTCCAACTGATTTAACAGTGCAGACATCGCCATCCTACCTGGCTTAGTCGAGGTGTTTGCCAGGGGTGTGGAGGTCCGCTCCAACTGATTTAACAGTGCAGACATCGCCATCCTACCTGGCTTAGTCGAGGTGTTTGCCAGGGGTGTGGAGGTCCGCTCCAACTGATTTAACAGTGCAGACATCGCCATCCTACCTGGCTTAGTCGAGGTGTTTGCCAGGGGTGTGGAGGTCCGCTCCAACTGATTTAACAGTGCAGACATCGCCATCCTACCTGGCTTAGTCGAGGTGTTTGCCAGGGGTGTGGAGGTCCGCTCCAACTGATTTAACAGTGCAGACATCGCCATCCTACCTGGCTTAGTCGAGGTGTTTGCCAGGGGTGTGGAGGTCCGCTCCAACTGATTGAACAGTGCAGACATCGCCATCCTACCTGGCTTAGTCGAGGTGTTTGCCAGGGGTGTGGAGATCCACTCCAACTGATGAAATCCGCTTAATATGCTCCCTGGTTTCTGCGGATATGGCCATCCTGCCAGGCCTGGTTGAGGTGTTCGCCAGGGGTTTGGAGGTCCGCTCCAAATGATGAAATCCGCTTATCACGTTTGACAGTTACGATGACAACTTGAAGAAAAAAGGAAAAGCGAAACCAGGTTCTGCATAAACCTCTTCGACCCGCAGGTTTAGGCAGACCCTGGTTTACGCAGACCTTCGTTTCGCTTTTCCTTTTTTCTTCAAGTCATCGTAATGCAAAACGTGATAATCAGCACCCTGGTTTCTCATAATATCATCTCATATCTTGTCTCATATAGCTATTTTTTTGCCAAAACGAGGTCAAATCTAGCTTTCGCAATATATAGCTAAAAATAACAGCCCTGGGTTTCTGTAGTGTCGGTATCGCATGGGGGAACTTGGAATGGGGCGACGGTGAGCAGCCCAGACTTGGCTAAACAAGTCCTATGCGCGTCGCAAGGGACGCAGACAATAAGCGCTGAGTGTCGTCTATCGGAATCAAGTGTAGCCGAGGCAAGGGTTACGAAAGGGCCACGGGCCAGTTAGGACCAGGGCTTCATGGTTGGACGGACGGTCAATCAAACGGACAACAGGGTGACCCAGGGGGCTCCTGTCCCCCAGAAGGGGGGGCTCCGCCAAAAAACGCATGTACCAACCTGGACTGGAACACACGGACTAGATTTCGACAGTACTTCGATAGCCACAAACTAGTTGCTTTCCAACAGTTCAAAAGTATTCTGATGGATGGCCGAGGGAGGGGGGATGGGGGCAAGGAAAATAAATTGTAGCGCATCATCGATATGGATAGAGAGCCGCTAGCACATCTCGATACCGTCAAGATTGGTGTCGATAAACTTGGGGTGGCCGAGATACGGGGGGGGGGGGGGGGGGGGGGGGGGGCTACAACAACTTCCGATTTTTGACCCTCCCCCCTCCCTCGGCTATCCATCAATCAGGATACTCTTGAACTGTTGGACAGCAACTAGTTGGAGATTAAGGTTCATTTTTCTCTATCCATATCGATGATGCGCTACAATTTATTTTCCTTGCCCCCATCCCCCCTCCCTCGGCCATCCATCAGAATACTTTTGAACTGTTGGACAGCAACTAGTTTGTGGCTATCGAAGTACTGTCGAAATCTAGTCCGTGTGTTCCAGTCCAGGTTGGTACATGCGTTTTTTGGCGGAGCAACTAGTTGGAGATTAAGGTTCATTTTTGAGACTGTTGGACAGATTCTGGTACTATAAGATGTAGTTGAGCGGTTATGTAGATCATGCTAATTGTTGAAGAAGAAGAAAAGATAGATCATAGTTTTTGAAGTATCCAGATTGATGTTGGACGTTTTTTTTGTTTTTTAGTTGTGAAAGGAATTTCACCCCAGGAGGTGGATGATGGTGATGAAATTATAATCGCACACATATGTACCAGTAGTATCACTGTATCACGAAATCAGCCCCCCCTTTGGCAAAACGATTGTTTGGGGTTCAGTTCATCAGTGTTTTTTCGTTGTAGACCCTGCTTATATGTTATATCATGGTTGGGCAAGTCCCTTCAGCCTATTTGGCTACCCCTGGACTGTAACAACATACATACATCGTGCATGTAACAATCCAAAACAATCCAAGAGATGAAAAAGACAAAAAGATATGAAAAAGACATAACCACAGTCACCACAGAACAGTATGAAAGATGCAAAAGTTGTCTGCCTAATACCGTCTTATGTAATGATGCGTTGCTCATACGGTATATGGATCAGGGTACTTCAAGAGTATCCCAGGTCTGCTGCCTGAGACGCAACCAATCGTATAGCCTGCGTCCTGCGACGCAACGGACCCTTCCTTCTGGTCAGTGGACCCTCCCTTCCTTGCGTCCTCCCACGCAATGGACTCATCAATGTTGCGTCGCAGACAGAGAACACAGAGTCCTGAACAACCCTGGTGCCTATTGAAATTGAAATTGAAATTGTTACATCCGTGTAATACAGTAACTCACAGGACGTGGTGCCTACCAAATAGGAATTTCCCGCCTTTTTGTCTAAATCCTCGATGGGCGCTATTTCGTGTGGCCTGCTGGCTGGAGCTATGTAACCAAGTTCAAGTTCAAGTTCAAGTTTTGTGTACGGGGTCCCACTTCCTGGGGTGGAAAACAACGTTCACGCTGGCAGGTTGCAGGCCATGCAAGGAACAAGGAGACTCATAAGGGAAGGATGCAGTGTCTTTCCGTAAAAACGAAAAATAAAACAATTTTGTTCCCGTTTACTTAGTCCTGGTAAATGTATTTTTACTTCTGATTTCGTATTGTGGAGATGATACTGCAAACTCGATACTCTTTACAGAGAGAAGATGCTATTAGGCGCTGTGGAGCGATACACAAAGGAGTTCCAACGATTACTGCATGGTACTGCATTGCGGCATGCGGGCCATAGCTGGTCCCGACACCTGGCGGCAGAAAGCACTTGACCTGGAGGGGACTTCGACTTGTGCGTACTTTACCTACTCTAGAGACTACTTATAAGTCGGACTATAACAACTGAAGACGGCGAGAAGCCAAATTTCTGGCTGAAACAATATGCCTAAGTTCAAGTTTAAATAGCATCATGGTACCACAAGCAGCCTGTGGGATGAAAGGCAGGGTACTACAAAGCGCTGGCCAATTTGATGTTTGTGCGCTTTAAGCGCTGACAAATTTGACAAAATGTAGTACCCTGATGCAGGGTTGTTCTGGACTCAGCGTCCTTAGTCACAGACCCAACGTGGGGAGGGTCAGTTGAATAGAAGGAAGGGTCCGTTGCGTCTCAGGCTATAAAATTGGTTGCGACTCAGGCAGCAGACCTGGGGTTCTCCTTAAGTACCCTTGTGGGGTGCTGCTCGCATCTTTTTGGCCTGCCAAATTAACCCCGTGAAGCTTTAATGTAGCACCCCCAATTCATCATTGCTTTTTCTTTGTAAGCCCTTCCTATCACGGTTAGGCAAGTCACTTAAGCCTATTTGTCCTACCGATGGACTGTAACATAAATACATACATACCGGTATCCCGAAAACACCTAGGTATACCCTTGAACACCTGTCTTACAAGTAGCTCCTGAAAACCCCGATTTTTGTTTGAAAACTTTGAGTGTACTGACGAAGCCTCACTGAATTCGAGAAGCAAGTATCAGAACCTGATTTTCCAATCTGAGAGTAAAATGATTCCTCTACATTTCCTGTTGTCCAGAATTGGAAGGAGATAAGTGATTTGTTCGCGCTTACATTTTCCTGCCAATAATTGTTTTACTGTCAAAGACGGCGAGCAGCCAAATTGCTGTCTGAAGATATGTAACCAGGTTCAAGTTCAAAAAAACCCTGAAGGCGAATGCAATGTGCACCTAGTAATGCCTTTTCTTAATGTAAGTATTGTTCACTGTCAGGGCTTTCCTTTTAGTTTTTTAGAAGCTTCTACGTAGCTCCCTGAGCCAGCCACTGTGCTACACTCAAATATGTCAGCAGGTCTGGACAGCCGACTGTGTCAGCTTCAAGGTGCACTAATTTGCTCCAGGTTTTGCTGTATAGCCAGTCAGGGGAGCTGCCTAGAAGCTGTTGCGTGCAGCCGAAAATAAAAGCTACGTTCAGTGTAATATTGAAAATCGACACTTCCACCACAATAGGTTGACTGTACCTATACAGGCTGTCCTTAGTCCCAATCAAATACATAGCGAAGACAAGTATCGGCCCTCTGCCTCCGGTCGGTACTTGTATTTGACTCGCGCCCAGCCACGGGGCATGAGTCTGAAGGAACCTTCCCGTTCGCTTGCAGTAAGGAATGGTTACTGTGGGTTTTGCTTTTGGCAGAGCGATATTGCGCCCGAGATTGGACTACCGCGCGACAGCACGGAGGTATGTTCTTGAACTTGAAGTTGAACTCCACCGAGGTATGTTCACTCTTGTTGTTGCGTCTGTTGCTTCCGCTTCTTGTCTCTCTCCACATCTTCGGCTATGGCCTCTAAGAAATCCGCGATGGAGAATCCCTTTGATCGAATAGGGTGGGTGGGTGGGTGGGTGGGTCAGGTGCCAGACACAGCAAGCTCAATAAGCTTATACAAAATTATATGTATCAAATTGAAACTTTATGCTTACAAGAACATAAAAAAAGGTGAAGATAACGCCTGGTGGGGCGTGGTATTAAGGGAACCCGTCGTACGCGGGTAAAGAGCGGTCTTCTACCTCAACTGGACAAGCTACCATCGCGGTTGACAATGACCTGCAACGCCAAGAGCGACCAAAGGGGGAATCGAACCCCCGAATCTTCATCCTCTAAGTGATTTGGTCTACCACTAGACCTATGTATATCACTGAAAAGGGCTACAAAAACATAATAGGAACAAAACACTTTGTGTTCACAAAAACGTACTTCAAAACCTGTTCAAAATAGTGATTTAATTCCCAGCTACGAGAATCAGCTTCTAGAAAGCTCCCCTGACTGGCGTAGCCAAAGCTATCGCAAGGTAGTGCAGCTGGAAGGTGACAGAATTTGCTGTCCAGAAGAGTTGAAATCTTGGGGCCTAGCCCAGTGGCTGGCTCAGGGATCTACCTAGAAGCTGCTGCGTGTAGCTGAAATATGCTATGGTTCAAACGCAAAACATGTATTATATGTAAGAACAAGTGTTTGGAAACGCACAAACCCGAGCAAAATCGGTTCAAAAGCAAAAAACATGGATCAATGAATGAGAGCAAGTGCTTGGAAAACACACAAACCCGAGAAATCCTGTTCACAAGCGAAAACATATATTAATGCAGATTCATGCATATGAAAAAGTGCTTAAATCGCACGAACCTGAGCTGGGTGCTTAGAAACGCACACACCTGAGCAAAACCTGTTAAAAAGAAAAAACATATATTAATGCAGATGCCTACTGAGATGCATACATAATAAAAATGGCTTAAATCGCACGTACCCGAGCTGAGTGCTTGGAAACACACCTGAGCAAAACCTGTTCTCAAGCGAAAACATATATTAATACTGTATACAAGGACAAGTGCTTGGAAACACACATACCCGAGCAAAACCTGTTAAAAAGCAAACATAATTATTAATATATGAGGAAACGTGCGTTACCAGTACCGGTATTAATATATCAGGACAAGTGCTTTGAAACGCACGTACCCGAGCTGAGGGTTTGGAAACGCAGATGAATTTATTATTTATCGATGCAGATTAACATATATGTATATATATAATAAAAACTGCATAAAAACGCGTATATATACAAATTTGTATACATTTTAATTATTTGTTTAAATTTTATATAAAAACCGAGGGGGGGGGGGGGGGGGGGGGGGGCAAAAATAAATCTCCTACACCATGCCCATTTTCCCTACAGAGGGCTGAGTTTACCACCCATCCACCCACCCCCGGCTCCGGAACCCACTTGGAGGCCATTATCTCCTCCCACAATAATAATTAGGGGGTCGAAGTAGGGGGCATTTTGTAAAGCTTGAAAAGGTGGTGCTGCTCCCATAACCATGCACCCTATATGGAGGAAGAAAAATAAAAAAGACAATACAATCAGCGTTTGTGGGCACACGGACAAAGCAGATCATCACCATTAATGTAACAGGAGAGGTAGGGCCTAGGGTTTAGGGCCCCCAGCCCCCTAATATGCCACAGCCTATAAAATTAGCATGCTTGGCCTATCTTAATCTCATGCTCAGCCGTTACGAATCACATGCTCGGACTGTTACAACCAATCACCTAGACGACCAACCTTTTTATTTATCCTAGAGTTTTAGCACCGGTGGGCCATGGGGTCATCCTCATACTCGTCCTCATCCACATCCTCTCCTTCTTATCCTCCTTCATCCTCTCCCTCTTCCTCTCCCTCTCTTCCTCCCCCTCTCTTCCTCCCTCTCCCTCATCCTCTCCCTCTCCCTCATCCTCTCCCTCTTCCTCTCCCTCTCTTCCTCCCTCTCCCTCCCTCTCCCTCATCCTCTCCCTCTCTTCCTCCCTCTCCCTCTTCCTCTCCCTCTCTTCCTCCCTCTCCCTCATCCTCTCCCTCTCTTCCTCCCTCTCCCTCATCCTCTCCCTCTCCCTCATCCTCTCCCTCTCTTCCTCCCTCTCCCTCTCCCTCTTTCTTAGCCACCCTACTCCAGAACAATGCCGGCACCTCTACTAGGGCTGCCTCAGCCTGCAATAGATCTTGCGCCCCTTGCACCTTTTGATCGCGCTTTTTAGACTTGTGCTCCTTGCCAATGACCAATTTGAACTCAGCCACACTCAGGGCGAATGTCTCAATGTCGTCCGTGCTGAGTTTCTGGGCTGGGTGGACAGACTGCATGTGATGAAGGAAGTAGTAGCTCCACACGTACTTGAGGGTCTTGCCGGGATCAGAAAGGCAGAGCGCATGTAACAGGCCTATTGGTTTAAGGGTTGGCTGTAGATCCCTTCTCAACAGAAGTGTAGGACATCTTGTAAATTTGAGGGCATATAGACGTCACCACTATTATGTGTGAGGTGGAATCCTTCTTCAAGCCCACATTGCACACACCTGAGCTTCTTTCATGACAGACAACACCGCAAAAGCCAGAAGCCTCAGCAGCACATGCTGACACGCCATTGGCATGACCAAATTCACGCCTCAAGATGTGACCAGCCACATGTAGTTGCATGGATGACATCTTCAAACTCTTTTTACAGCCTTGAACTTTGCATACGGTACCACCACCTCATTTCTCTGTGCACCTGCTTTTGGAAGTTGTGCCTGCTTTGGGGGGACACTATCACACAAGGGCCAAGACTCCTTCGGGTTCTTGTGCCTCGCGATGTTCGCAGGGTGCCTGTTCAACAATTCCCGTCCGCACTCGTCACATTCGATGCTAGAAGCGAAGGGGTCCATTGAGCAACATGAAATGGTCCCAGATAGAAAGAAGAGATGGGAAGAAAGAAGAGCATGCACCAGTACGTTCGATGCGGAATCTGTACTTCCTCGTTTTGTACTACTGGGTTGGTTTGGGGCTGCTGGGTGGGAGGGGGGGGTGGGGGGGGTAGGAAGCCCTAATAGCACCAATGGAGACTGGTCTTTAGTACAGGAACACCCCAGTTCCACTCCCATGCCATTCTGTGGGCTGTGAAAAAATAATCTTAAAAAGTACATTTGTTTTCTTAAATTCCAGTTTTTTCTCTCACCACCCACCCACCCACCCCAACTTTGGAGGCCCATAACTTTTTTCCTACCGGGCCAAAAAATAAACAAGACCAGATTCTTCATCCTCTCAACAAGCTCTACACATCTGGGGCATGGGGTTATATTTCTTTTTCTGCTCCCCCCTCGAAAACAACGCGTGTATATATATATATATACAAAAAACTCGTATATCTATATAATAAAAATGCATAAAACGCACGTACCCGAGCTGAGGGGAGCCCCAACTGAGCAAGGTCCAGCTGTTTAGCGCTATATATATTCATGATGATGGGAGGATCATACATACAGCTGGACATGTATGTAGAAGTATAGCTACATATATATAATAACAAGTGATCGTTCTTATATATATGTTTGTAGCTACATATGTATAAGAACAAGTGATTGGAAACACACGTACCCGAGCTGAGGGGAGCCCCAACTGAGCAAGGTCCAGCTGGCCTGACTGGATGGCCCCACTGAAGGCCGCCAACTGTTGTCGAAATGGAGGGGAGGATGCAAGCTCCTCTAACAAAGCTTGTGTGCTGCATTGTGCATGGTATAGAGTTGTTTTGTATTGTGCATAGTATGGAGTTGTATAGCGCACTGCATTGCATAGTATAGAGTTGTTGAGAGGAGGGAGGACAATGGAGGGGAGGACGCAAGCTCCTCTAACAAAGCTTGTGTGCTGCATTGTGCATGGTATAGAGTTGTTTTGTATTGTGCATCGTATGGAGTTGTATAGTGCACTGCATTGCATAGTATAGAGTTGTTGAGAGTGGAGGGGAGGACAATGGAGGGGAGGACGCCAACTCCTCCATCAAAGCTTGTGTGCTGCATTGTGCATGGTATAGAGTTGTTTTGTATTGTGCATAGTATGGAGTTGTGTAGTGCACTGAGTTGCATAGTATAGAGTTGTTCAGAGGAGGGGAGGACAATGGAGGGGAGGACGCAAGCTCCTCCAATAAAGCTTGTGAGCTGCATTAAGCATGGTATTGAGTTGGAGGGGGGCGGGGAGGACAATGGAGGGGAGGACGCAAGATCCTCCGACAAAGCTTGTGTGCTGCTCTGTGCTTAGCATTGGTTAGAGGGGGGCAAGGGGGCGGATTGTTTGGCCAAAATAGGCTCCCAGGTAGCGATTGCTACTAGTGGCAGAAAAAAAGCTCTTAATTGAACCTACCCCTGCTCCTCAGGCATATGCGGGCTGGGATTTGTTTTCCGCTATTTGTTTTCCGCTATAGCGATCGCTACTTTCGCCCTAATTTGCTGCTATAAAAAAAGTGCTGCCCCTAAAAAGCTATAAAAACGCTGTCCCTGAAGGAGGCCTAAGACCATCAAGATAGAAAAAAAATGAATTGAACCTACCGCTGCTCCTCAGGCATATGAGGAGCCAGTCGCTCTAACACTCCAGGTCGCTTGGAGAGCTGTATGTAAAATGCACCTATGTACCGTCCCCCTATTTTCTAACATCTACGTTTCATGAGCCAAAATCTACCGATGAACCTACCGCTGCTCCTCAGGCATATGAGGAGCCAGTCGCTGGAACACTCCAGGTCGCTCAAATAGCTGTATGTAAATGCATCTATTTACCCCTATGAGCCTCCAAACTTCGTACCACAACCGTGCTGCCTGAAGACCTACCGCTGCTCCTCAGGCATATGAGCAGCCAGTCGCTGTAACACTCCAGGTCGCTTGAATAGCTGTATGTAAATGCATCTATTTACCCCTATGAGCCTCCAAACTTCGTACCACAACCGTGCTGCCTTAAGACCTACCGCTGCTCCTCAGGCATATGAGCAGCCAGTCGCTGTAACACTCCAGGTCGCTCAAATAGCTGTATGTAAATGCATCTATTTACCCCTATGAGCCTCCAAACTTCGTACCACAACCGTGCTACCTTAAGACCTACCGCTGCTCCTCAGGCATATGAGGAGCCAGTCGCTGTAACACTCCAGGTCGCTTGAATAGCAGTGATTGTTTTTCAGACCTGAAAGTGGTTTTCTTTCAGCTTTACGGTTTTAGGCCTCCTCCAGGGACAGCTTTGTTTTTCTTTTTTTCTTTCATAATTTTGTTTTTTTCAAAGCTTTTTATAGCTTTTTGTAGCTTGATAGGTCCATTTGTGTCATTTGCTTTTTACTTTTTTTCACCAACACGGGGTCAAAACTAGCGATTGCTATATATAGCGGAAAAAAATCCCTGTTGAACAGCCATATGTAAAATGCACCTTTTTACTGTCCCCCTATTTTACAACAACTACGCCTGGACCTACCACTGCTCTTCAGGCAAGTGAGGAGCCAGTCGCTCTAACATTCCAGGTCGCTTGAACAGCTGCAGCAACACGTCAGTGCTCAACACCTTCGTCAGAGAGGGCCCCACATCTTGTCGCCGCTGCATCATCATACCTCCACCTGCAGCACACACACAAGGCACAGGGTGTCCGCAATGCATAAGACAATGGTTACAAGGCACTGTTTACATTAAAAAACATGTCTCAGTGAGGGCCCCACATCTTGTCGCCGCTGCATCATCATGCCTCCACCTGCAGCACACACACACGGTACAGGAATTGCCTGATTACAAGGCGTGCGGTTGAGGGTGCCAGCCTGTTTGCTTGCACTGTCGCCGCTGCATCGCCATGCCCCCACCTGCAGCACACACACAAGGCGCAGGGTGTCCGCAATGCAGTAGACAATGGTTGCAATGCATTGTTTACATGACCAACACCTTGGTCAGAGAGGGCCCCACATCTTGTCTCCGCTGCATCATCATGCTTCCACCTGCAGCACACACACACGGTACAGGAATCGCCTTATTACAAGGCATGTGGTTGAGGGGTCCAGCCTGTTTGCTTGCACTGGGGCCGACCACCAAAGGGACTCTTGAATAGATAAATAGGTTGCCTTATTACGAGGCGTGCAGTTGAGGGGGCCAGCCTGTTTGCTTGCACTGGGGCCGACCACCAGCAATCTTGCCTCCACCTACAGCACAGGAGGGACACGAATCGCCTAAATAAATAAATAGCTCGCCTTGTTACGAGGCGTGCAGTTGAGGGGGCCAGACCGTTTGCTTGCACTGGGGCCGACCACCAGCACTCCTGCCTCCACCTACAGCACAGGAGGGAAACGAATCGCCTCAATAAATAAATAGCTCGCCTAATTACGAAGCGTGCAGGTGAGGGGGCCAGACCGTTTGCTTGCACTGGGGCCGACCACCAGCACTCCTGCCTCCACCTACTGCACAGGAGGGACACGAATCGCCTTAATAAGTAAATAGCTAGCCTTATTACGAGGCGTGCAGTTGAGGGGGCCAGACCGTTTGCTTGCACTGGGGCTGACCACCAGCACTCCTGCCTTCACCTACAGCACAGGATGGACACGAATCGCCTCAATAAGTAAATAGCTAGCCTTATTACGAGGCGTGCAGTTGAGGGGGCCAGACCGTTTGCTTGCACTGGGGCCGACCACCAGCACTCCTGCCTCCACCTACAGCACAGGAGGGACACGAATCGCCTTAATAAGTAAATAGCTAGCCTTATTACGAGGCGTGCAGTTGAGGGGGCCAGACTATTTGCTTGCACTGGCGATAACCACCAAGTGGCTACAGGCAGCAACTTCTTTAAACAAAAATACAGACACCAGGCAAATCGTTGCCAGCTCTAGCAGCCTACGTTATGACTTAATTCAGCGGATGATTTGAATTCAAGGTTTCTGAAGAACATGGACTTAATACATGCAATCGAGAATTTGGCCTGGAAATATGAGAATTCTCGCGAGAATTCTCAACAATTGGCCTGAGATTCTGAGAACCAAGTCCGAAGTACAAAGCGTGCTTCCCAAATCATACCCTGAATTGCTATAAGTCCGATTTCGGCTCTCTGTAGTGCGTTTGAAGAACCACCGACCAAGTACATTTAAACAGGCGTGACAAACAGTCACCATCTCCAATATCCCTCTCTTACAACTTCACGGCCCTGTTGCCCCCCCTTCTCCCCCCCCCTCGAACACCCTTCTCTCGGACACCCTCGCTGACCAGTTGCCCCCCCCCCCCCCCCTCCAACGTCCTTCTCCAACATCCCTCGACACCTTCACAACCCCATAGCCCCCCCCCCCCCCCCCCCACCCACCCTTCTCCAACGTCCCTCAACACCTTCACAACCCCATAGCCCCCCCCACCCCACCCCACCCCACCCCCACCCCCACCCACCCTTCTCCAACGTCCCTCAACACCTTCACAACCCCATAGCCCCACGTCCTCCCCCCCCCCCACCACCACACACACACATACATCACCCTCAATCGTCCCTCTCCCATTCACCTTACCACCATGTTGCCACACTTCCTCACCTCACCTCCCTCTCCAAGGTCCCCCTACACCTTCACAACTCTATTGCTCCCTCTCGCCCTCACCTCCCCCCCCGCCCACCCCCTTCCTTCCTCCCCCACACACCTCGATTAGCCGGTCGCCCCCCCATCAGTTGTGCCAGCAAAGACTGAGCAAGCGCATCAGCACTACTAGGCCCAAGCCCCCCCGCCTTCCCTCCCTCCCCCACGCCCCCCCTCCCTCCCTCCCTCCCCCACACACCTTGACCAAACGGTTGCCCCCCCATCAGTTGTGCCAGCAAAGACTGAGCAAGCGCATCAGTACTACTAGGCCCAGGGGCGGCTGCAGGAGGGGCACCAGCGCCAGCTAGGGCCATGCTCAGCAGGGATGCCAGGTCAGCTTGGCCAGATGCAGGGGCAGACGCAGCTGAGCTGGCAGCAGGCGTAGGGGCAGCAGCAGGGGCAGCAGGTGTAGGGGCAGCAGCAGGGGCAGCAGGTGGTGCTGGAGCTGGGGCAGCAGGGGTGACTTCCATATCAGCTGAGTTGGTAGAGTTAGGGGTTGGGTTGGGTTGGGTTGGGTTGGGTTAGGTTGGGTTGGGTTGGGTTGGGTTGGGTTAGATTAGGGTGGGGTAGCATGGCAGTGGGCATGAGTATTGCTGTCGGTACTCATATTGGTAGAGGCTTAGGTGTTGTTACAGGGACTGGTACCGCATGCAGTACACCCAGCTGACACACACTTGCTGTACAGTACCGCATGCAGTGCACCAAGCTGACACACACTTGCTGTACAGTACCGCATGCAGTGCACCCAGCTGACACACACTTGCAGTACAGTACCATTTAAACTCAACTCTCACTGCACAACCTGATGTACACACACTGATTTGTGAAGTTTGATATTCAGACGGTTGACTCAGATTCCTTACAGTTGCTTTTTTCATATTTCCGATACATATAATTTACCCTTAAGGGTTGAGGAAATTAAGCACATGCAGGCTTCATCATTGTCAGTACTTATATTTGCAAAAGTATGGGGGCCTGCTTGCTGGACATTGAGACACTGCACGAGAGGTCCAGCGATCTTTCAGATGGGGCCCCCATTGGTACAAGTGCTAGTAGACATATTTAAGGTGTATGCTGGGCCTTGTAAAGTTTTAGCTTTGTGTGTGATATTTCCCTTAATTAGGGGGTATATCACACCACTAGCTGGCTTTACTGGTCTTATCAGCTTTTACCATTAAATAAAGTCAACTGCACTATCTAGCTTGTAAGTCCAGACTGTTCAGGTCTGTCTTTGTGCTACTACCAATAGAGTCGCTACTGTCAAATAATAACTGAGTCACTTGACCTGGGAGGCTCAGGTAGCTTCTGGAAGATATAACTCCTGTGGGACAGAGGGATGGTGGTGGGAACTCGAAATTTGGTTAAGATCAAGGCTCAGCAGCTTGGGGCACCAAGATTTTAGTGCAGGACAGTACTGCTGGGGAAACACTGGCGGTGGTTACTCCTGGTTTTGCCCGGGGGTTTACGGGTATTTGAAATATGAATGCGTCCTGCGGAATCTTACGTCGCGCGGCTGAATACTCCATTTCACCCACTACTGTGTGGGAAATGCGGCATTCAAACACTGACAAGCACACACTGATTTGTGAAGTTTGATATTCAAACACTGACAAGCACACACTGATTTGTGAAGGTTGACATTCAAACACTGAAAAGCACAACTGCACACACTGATGTGCACGCACTGATGTGTGAAGTAGACATTCAAACACTGACATGCACACACTGTTTCGTGGCGTAGACATTCAAACACTGACATGCACACACTGATTTGTGGCGTAGACATTCAAACATCGACAAGCACGAATGCACACATTGATATGTGAAGGCTGATATTATTCAAACACTGACATGCACAAACTGATTTGTGAAGTAGACATTCAAACATTGACAAGCACAAATGCACACCCTGATGTACCCGAACTGATAAGTAGGGGTCGGCTATGTTATAAAGTATTAGTGAATAAATCATATTATATGCTATTATATAATATAAGTCGGACGAGCCGTCTCACCATAATTTTGAATTTATTTGAAAAACTAATATTATTGTGACACTGTAATGATATTAATTAATATTAGTTTTTCAAACACTTATATTAGTTGTCGGTCCCTACTGATCAGTTAACTTTGATATTCAAACACTGACAAGCACAAATGCACACCCTGATGTGCATGCACTGATATGTGAAGTAGACACTCAAACACTGACATGCACACACTGATATGTGAAGTAGACACTCAAACACTGATATGCACACACTGATGTGCATGCACTGATACGTGAAGTAGACACTCAAACACTGACATGCACACACTGATATGTGAAGTAGACACTCAAACACTGATATGCACACACTGATGTGCATGCACTGATATGTGAAGTTGACACTCAAACACTGATATGCACACACTGATGTGCATGCACTGATATGTGAAGTAGACACTCAAACACTGATATGCACACACTGATGTGCATGCACTGATATGTGAAGTAGACACTCAAACACTGATATGCACACACTGATGTGCATGCACTGATATGTGAAGTTGACACTCAAACACTGATATGCACACACTGATGTGCATGCACTGATATGTGAAGTAGACACTCAAACACTGATATGCACACTGACGTGCACACACTGTTACGTGAAGGAGACACTCAAACACTGATGTGCACGTACTGATAAGTGAAGGCTGATATTCAAACATTAACATGCACACACTGATTTGTGAAGTGGACATTCAAACACTGACAAGAACAAATGCACACACTTTTATGTAAAGTAGACATTCAAACACTGACGAGCACAAATGCACACCCTGATGTACACACACTGATATTTGAAGTTTCAAACTTCAGGTTTGATATTAAACACTGACATGCACACACTGATTTGTGAAGTAGTCATTCAAACACTGACAAGCACAGATGCACAAATTGATATGTGAAGGCTGATATTATTCAAACACTGCCATGCACACACTGATTTGTAAAGTAGACATTCAAACACTGACAAGCACAAATGCACACACTTTTATGTGAATTTTGCAAAGCAAAGCAAAGCAGAGCAAATCAAATCAAATCAAATCAAATCAAAGCCCCAACTGTAGGCCTTATTGATTTGATGCTGACTGTCTTGAGACAGCCCAGAATCAATGGGGCCTAAGGTTGGGACTTATGTAATGTTAAGGCCTGGTGGGGCGTGGTATTAAGGGAGCCCCGTCTTACGGGGGTAGGGAACGGGCTGCTACTTTACCTGGACAAAGCTACCATGGCGGTTGACAGCGACCGCGAGCACCAAGGCGCACCCTTGGGGATTCGAACCCAGTACCTTTGTCGTTCAAGGAGCTCAGCCATTGAACCATTCGTTGAACGGGGATCTTGAGACAGCACACAATTAATGCTGCATAAGGTTGGGACTTGCTTTGTGGTACCCGCTTCTTTTAAACCCTAGGGGTCCTGGTTACAAAGCCTGAAGGGTGGATGCGACAGGTCTCGAACCTGCGACCCCCGCTCTAGAAGTTGGGGGCCCTCCCCTAATGAAATAAGGGGGGGCCCTAACTTCTTTATAGCTTAAGACAGGGAAGAGTGGGAGCATGGACACAGCACACTCTGCCCGCACAAACCTGCGCCAGCACCACACATTGTCACAATACACATCTGCACCAGCACCACACAAGCCTGCACCACCAGCACCAGCACCACACACCAGCAGACACTGCTACCGTACACATCTGCACCAGCACCGCACAAAACTGCACCATCAGCACCACACACACCTTCACCAGCACCACACAGCACCATACACACTGACACCACACACCTGCACCCTCTAAACTTGAGTTGAAATTTTCCACCAGCTGCATATCTTTGTCCACCGCTGTTTCTTGAAGCCTGGGTGAGATAGTAAGGGGACAGGGACAAAGGGTTTATGGTTTAGGGTTTAAGGTTTTTGTCCACTGCTGTTTCTTGAAGCCTGGGTGAGATAGTAAGGGGACAGGGACAAAGGGTTTAGGGTTTAAGGTTTTTGTCCACCGCTGCTTCTTGAAGCCTGGGTGAGATAGTAAGGGGACAGGAACAAAGGGTTTAGGGTTTAGGGTTCTTGTCCACTGCTGTTTCTTGAAGCCTGGGTGAGATAGTAAGGGGACAGGGACAAAGGGTTTAGGGTTTAGGGTTTTTGTCCACCGCTGTTTCTTGAAGCCTGGGTGAGATAGTAAGGGGACAGGGAAAAAGGGTTTAGGGTTTAGGTTTTTTGTCCACTTCTGTTTCTTGAAGCCTGGGTGAGATAGTAAGGGGACAGGGACAAAGGGTTTAGGGTTTAGGGTTTTTGTCCACTTCTGTTTCTTGAAGCCTGGGTGAGATAGTAAGGGGACAGGGACAAAGGGTTTAGGGTTTA
>JACBWV010000610.1:115203710-115561210 GCA_013435795.1 Chlamydomonas sp. ICE-L | reverse complement strand
TCGACGTGGAGCCATCGCTATTTTGAAGATACCACTGAATATGAACAAGCTCATCATCAGACTGCAACGGAGGGGTAGGGTAGGTATGGACGGGTGGGTGGGTGTGTGGTTTGGTATGTGTGGGTGTGGGTGTGGGTGTGTGGGTTGGCATGTCGGGTTGGGTGTGTGTGTGTGAGTTGGTATGTGTGTGTGTGTGGCTCGGTGTGGGTGTGGGTGTGTGGGCGCTGTCGACGTGGAGCCATCGCTATTTTGAAGATACCACTGAATATGAACAAGCTCATCATCAGACTGCAACGGAGGGGTAGGGTAGGTATGGACGGGTGGGTGGGTGTGTGGGTTGGTATGTGTGGGTCTGGGTGTGTGGGTTGGTGTGTGGGTGTGTGGGTTGGTATGTCGGTGTGGGTGTGGGTGTGTGAGTTGGTATGTGTGTGTGTGGCTCGGTGTGGGTGTGGGTGTGTGGGCGTGTGGGCGCTGTCGACGTGGAGCCATCGCTATTTTGAAGATACCACTGAATAAGAACAAGCTCATCATCAGACTGCAACGGAGGGGTAGGGTAGGTATCGACGGGTGGGCGGGTGGGTGGGTTGGTATGTGTGGGTGTGGGTGTGTGGGTTGGTATGTGGGTGTGTGGGTTGGTATGTTGGGTTGTGTGTGTGTGTGTGAGTTGGTATGTGTGTGTGTGTGTGGCTCGGTGTGGGTGTGGGGTGTGGGTGTGTGGCGTGTGGGCGATGTCGACGTGGAGCCATCGCTATTTTGAAGTCACCACTGAATATGAACAAGCTCATCATCAGACTGCAACGGAGGGGTAGGGTAGGTATGGACGGGTGGGCGGGTGGGTGGGTTGGTATGTGTGGGTGTGGGTGTGTGGGTTGGTAGGTGGGTGGGTGGGTTGGTATGTCGGTGTGGGTGTGTGTGTGTGAGTTGGTATGTGTGTGTGTGTGGCTCGGTGTGGGTGTGGGTGTGTGGGCGCTGTCGACGTGGAGCCATCGCTATTTTGAAGATACCACTGAATATGAACAAGCTCATGATCAGACTGCAACGGAGGGGTAGGGTAGGTATGGACGGGTGGGTGGATGGGTGGGTGGCTCCGTGTGTGTGTGGTGTGTGGGTTGGTATGTGGGTGTGCGGGTTGGTATATCGGTGTGTGTGGGGGGTGTGTGTGGGGGGTGGGGGGGGTGGGGGGGGGGGGGGTGGTGAGTTGGTATGTGTGTGTGTCTGGCTCGGTGTGGGTGTGTGAGTATGTGGGTGTGGGTGGGTGGGTGGGTGGGTGGGTGGGTGTGAGTTGGTATGTGTGTGTGTCTGGCTCGGTGTGGGTGTGGGTGTGGGTGTGTGAGTATGTGGGCGCTGTTGACGTGGAGCCATCGCTATTTCGCCATCTCTATTTCGGAGATACCACTGAACATGAACAAGCTCATCATCAGACTGCAACGGAGGGGTAGGGGAGGTATCGACGTGTGGGTGTGCGGATTGGTATGTGTGGATGTGGGTCAGTGTGTTGGTCGGTTTGTGTGGGTGTGGGTGTGGGTGTGGGTGTGGGGGTTTGTGTGTGGGTGCGTGGGTCTGTCCGAATATGAACAAGCTCATCATCAGACTGCAACAGAGGGTAGGGTAGGTATGGACGTGTGGGTGTATGGGTGTGTTGGTCGGTGTGGGTGTGTGTGGGTCGGTGTGGGTGTGGGTGCGTGGGTTGCTATGTGGGCGCGTGGGTCGGTGTGTGCGTGGGTGTGTGGGTTGGTATGTGCGTGAGTGTGTGGTTCGGTGTGAGTTTGGGTGCGTGGGGTGGTATGTGTGTGTGGGTGGGTGGGCGTGTGGGTGCGGGTGTGGGTTGGTATGTGTGTGTGTGTGTGTGTGTGTGGATTGATGTGTGGGTGTGTGGGTCGGTGTGTGGGTTGGTATGTGGGTGTGTGGGTTGGTATGCGGGTGTGTGGGTTGGTACGTGGGTGGGTGTGTTGGTGTGTGGGTTACTTTGTCGCTGGTTACTACCAACTTCCCTCATATGGACAAGCAAGTGTATCTACTTATGGCTCTGTAAATCTTTGTACGCAGGTGAAAGTACATCCATGCGTGGATCTGTACACTGCCACATGGACAAGCAAGTACATCCACTTATGGGTCTGTACATCTTTATAGGCAGATGCAAGTACATCCATGCGTGGATCTGTACACCGTCACATGGACAAGCAAATGAATCCACAGATGGATCTGTACATCTTCGTAGGCAGATGCAAGTACATACATGTGTGGATCTGTACACACCGACAAGCAAGCACATCGACAAGCAAGTACATCAACAAGCAAGTACATCGACAAGCAAGTACATCGACAAGCAAGTACATCGACAAGTGGATCTGGTGAAATTAGCTCAGAATGGTGTGGGAGGTGTGGGGACACTACGGGCTAGGTCTAGGAGTGCCCCTCTCCCTCCCCTCTCCTACCAACTTCAAACACTCTCATGCATTTCACAATTGGTGCCCCTCACCTTCACCAACTTCAGCAAGCCTTTCCTGGGGTCAGACTGAAGCTTGCTATCGACCAAGCTCATCCTCCCAACTCGAAACGAGGTCAATGTAATCTCCATCTTCGCGGTACGAATGAATTGCGAGTGAGCTCGATAATTGGAGTGGCTACGGAAGGTCGTAACGACGATGTTTATTATCAGATCATGGGGAGGGTCGGGGAGTGTGTGGAAATTGACGAGCGGGCCCGGGGGGCGGGGGCCGGGGGCGGGGCCGGATTAGGCTAGGACCACGGACCACAAGCCGACCCAGGCCGACCATATAGCCAGATCTGGTTACACGTTTTGGCATGTCTCAATACCGGTTTAGAACAGACCGTGATCGGGATATCTGGTAGATCGTCAGTTGACAACGTCATGGTGAAGTACCATATACAAAAGTCCCGATTACGGTTGATTCTAGCCTGCACAATATTGCCCTACAAAAAGCGGAAATCGGGCGAATAGTTGATAGTTTCCATTTTTATGAGGCACAAAAATATTTTTCACTTGAAAACACGGATTGCTACAATATGCCAACGCTGGCAAGAAATTTGAAAGGTCCGTATTGGGATTACAGACTAAAAGTGGCTGATATCGTACATTTTGCCCCAAACAACCCCAGATGTGCACAATTATCATGCTTGCAGAGTCTCAGTCAAACGTCCACATTTCAGTCAGCCTTGCTTTCGTCTGCCCAGGTGGATTTGGTGCAGAAGTTGAAAAGGTCACCCAAAAGGTCAGATTTGGCTTGCACAAGTACCATACCTACAGAGCACAGATCGAGACAGAGTGTCGATCAATCGCCATCAAATTGTACCAGCCATCAAATTGACTGGAGCTCAATTGTCAGAAACTGCGCGATCCTGACCCTCATCCCGACTGCTGCGGGTCTGTATGCCGGTCTGTAAGATTGTTAGGGTTGGAAATAGCCTGTGTTGAGCTCGCGGCAGTCACTTACGTACAGTCGTGTACCCCCAGTACTTTCGACTTTCAGCTTTCGCCATAGGCTATGACAGGAGGTGAGACTACGATGCTAACTCCGGAAATTGCTTAGCGTTTGCTTTTGATTCTCACGGAGACATCGGAAAAGAAAGAAACCAAACTTTGGCCCGGCCCCCCCGGAGCTACCCCCCCAGCCAGAGGGCCCCCAGCCTTGGACCGGCTTGGACCCACCTTTCCGCCAGCCTTTCCGCCGTCTGCGCCTGCCTGTCCGACCACCCCTAGCACCCCAGGGCGGCGGATCCGAGCTATTCGAAGCCACGCCTCCTGGCATACTCTTTCTCTCTTCTCTCTTTCTCACTATCTCTCTTCCTTACGCCCCAGCTCTTATACACACGCTGATTGGTTGAACCATCCCCGCATACAATTCCCTCCCTTGCGTACTCGCCACCTCACTTGGCCAGCGAAAGCGTTGATTGTTTGCAACCAAGCCACGCCACCGGCGCTTCATTCTTCTTTCCACTTCAGTGACGAATCCCACTGCGTCAACTTTCCTGCGAGCCTAAGACTTCGCTTTAAATTCAAGCTACATGGGACGTAAGGAGAGAGAGAGGGACAAAGCCCGGAAGCTCGCTCTCGAGCATGAGGAAGCTGGGGGGGGCGGAGGCGCCGACAGCACCCAGGCTTGGGAACAGCCTGGAAAGGGGGGCTCCGCCCAACATGGGCAGAAGAAGGAAGGAGTCAGCAGTGGTAGATTTGAATGGGGCTTTGGAGGCAGTGGGCAGGTAGGCTGGATGAAGGGTGGCAAATTGAGGTGGTCAGAGGTGTGTGTATGTGTCTATCCTTGGTGTGGTGTGGTGTGGTTTGGCGAGGGACCTGCTGCCATGCAGTGACATGGTCATGGAGTTTGGCAGCTGTATAAGACGCTCACCTACATATCAACACACACACACACATGCTATTACACCACCATGCACATACACACACAGATAAGCTGATATGCAGGCATACATGAATATTCATGCGTGCACGCATACATTCAATCCGTCTGGGTATCCTGTCCATGCATAAAGATACACACATACGCACATATGTATGCATGCAACCAGGTGGAGCCACATGTCCAAGTGCACACACACACACACACACACACACAGGCATGCTGATATGCATGCAGTCAATCGATCTGCCTGGGGCTCTCATCCATGCAGACAGACACACACGTATGCATGCAACCAAGTGGAGCCACATGCCCAAGTGCATGCGCGCACACACACACACACACACACACACACATGCTGATATGCATGCAGTCAATCGATCTGCCTGTAGCTCTTATCCATGCAGATAGACACACTCATATGCACGCATGCAACCAAGTGGAGCCACACGTGCAAGTGCATGCGCACACACACACACACACACACACAATCACACACACACATTGCGCCAGACACATGCACACACATCACAATCACATACACATCAATGCGTGCGGAGGGGTGGCATAGAAGTTGGATTTTATAAGTCCAACATTTTCAATTCAGAACCGGTACGATCTACGTTGCACTACCAATATATTTCAATGATGATGCTAGCATGTACGCTTTAGCATATGCTCATCTGAGCTGCATCCCATTTCATCGAATGCCTCAATGGTAAAGCTCGTTAAAAACAAGAAGATGTGGGGTTCGAATCCCTACGGGTGCGCTTGAGTGTTCGCGGTTGCTGTCAACTGCCATGGTAGCTTTGTCCAGGTAAAAAGAAAGTCACCTATTGTTCTATTTAAACCCTGGTATAGACAATTTATTTTTAGATGTTTAGCTTGGAATCAGAATCCTATTATTCTCGGATGTAGATTAAGCTTGGATTTTATTTATTTTGTATCAGCAGCTCCGTAGCAGTGTCTTATTGTTCTCCAGTGTCGACTATATATCAAACTATGTTTTGTGTGAATGTGCTGCTCTGTTGCCCTATTGTTCTCTACTATCGACTACATATCAAACTATTTGTATCTAACTCTTCTGTATCTAACTCTTTTATTATTAATGTGCAGCTCCGTAGCAGTGTCCTATTGATCTCCTGTGTCGACTACATATCAAACTCTTCTGCATGTAACTCTTTTATTATAAATGTGCAACTCTGCAGCAGTGTCCTATTGATCTCCTGTGTCGACTACATATCAAACTCTTCTGCATGTAACTCTTCTATTATAAATGTGCAACTCTGCAGCAGTGTCCTATTGATCTCCTGTGTCGACTACATATCAAACTCTTCTGTATGTAACTCTTTTATTATAAATGTGCAGCTCTGCAGCAGTGTCCTATTGATCTCCTGTGTCGACTACATATCAAACTATTGTGTATCTAACTCTTTTATTATAAATGTGGAGCTCCGTTGAAGTCTCTTATTGTTCTCCAGTGTGGACTACCTATTGAACGATACTACCTATCGAACTATTTTATTATAACCTCTTGCATAATAAACTCTTTTATTATAAATACCTATTGAACGATACTACCTATCAAACTCTTTTATTATAAACATGCATATCCGTAGCAGTGTCCTATTGTTCTAGTTTTGCAGTTTGGTATTATAGGTGTGCAGCTCCGTAGCAGTGTCCTATTGTTGCAGTTTTGCAGTTTGGTATTTGAGGTGTGCAGCTCCGTAGCAGTGTCCTATTGTTGCAGTTTTGCAGTTTGGTATTATAGGTGTGCAGCTCCGTAGCAGTGTCCTATTGTTGCAGTTTTGCAGTTTGGTATTATAGGTGTGCAGCTCCGTAGCAGTGTCCTATTGTTGCAGTTTTGCAGTTTGGTATTATAGGTGTGCAGCTCCGTAGCAGTGTCCTATTGTTCTAGTTTTGCAGTTTGGTATTTGAGGTGTGCAGCTCCGTAGCAGTGTCCTATTGTTCTAGTTTTGCAGTTTGGTATTATAGGTGTGCAGCTCCGTAGCAGTGTCCTATTGTTGCAGTTTTGCAGTTTGGTATTTGAGGTGTGCAGCTCCTTAGCAGTGTCCTATTGTTGCAGTTTTGCAGTTAGGTATTTAAGGTGTGTAGCTCCGTAGCAGTGTCCTATTGTTGCAGTTTTGCAGTTTGGTATTTGAGGTGTGCAGCTCCGTAGCAGTGTCCTATTGTTGCAGTTTTGCAGTTCTGTATTTGAGGTGTGCAGCTCCGTAGCAGTGTCCTATTGTTGCAGTTTTGCAGTTCTGTATTTCAGGTGTGCAGCTGCGTAGCAGTGTCTTATTGTTCTCCAGTGTCGACTCCATATGAAACTCTTTTGTATCAAATTCTTTTATTATAAATGCGCAGCTCCGTAGCGGTGCCCTATAGCTCTCCAGTGTAGATGGTACTCCAGTGTAGTGGTACTCGAGTATGCTCATTGCTCATTGCTCTCCAGTGTAGTGGAGTATGCTCCAGTGTACTTGAGTATGCTCCAGTGGAGTATGCTCCAGTGTACTTGAGTATGCTCATTGCTCTCCAGTGTAGATGGTACTTGAGTATTCTCATTGGAACTGCTTCACAGTATTATTCTATAGCGTATCACTTACACAGCGACTTTTTTTATTATTATTCTATATCTTATCACTTATGCAGTATTTTTGGGGTCCATATTCACCCGTACTGCCCATGTACTGCCATCCAAAACCTGATTTAACAATTGCTTATGAGGAAATATGTGCACAATAGGGTTACCTGCTTTTATTTTACGAAAACTTGTTTTTGATAGGCTCCATTCCACTTCTACGCAAAATCCGTACCGACTTAGGGAGCCCCATAGTGAAAAATATCACATGTTTTGCTGTGCCTGTTTCCCACAACCTGAGAGAACCCAACTCTGAGTATTTATATGTTGAACTGATGTGGTTAGGTAACTTATTAGCAAAAAAGGTTTTTTTTTGACTTGGAGGTAATAGGTGAAAAACATCCGTACCACTCAGGGTCGGACTTAGGCACTTATGGAGATACGAGATACTTATTATTTTGTATTCTTATTTTGTATTTTTATTTTGCATTATTAGTATATTTATTATTCCATAGCTTATCACTTATGCAGCTACTTCTTACTTTATATTTCTATTTTGAATTATTTTGTATCATTTGTATAATTTTGTATTCCGCAGCTTATCACTTATGCAGCTAATTATTACTTAGTATTTCTATTTTGTATTATTTGCATAATTTTGTATTCCACAGCTCATCACTTATGCAGCTACTAAGCCCTGAGCCATGCGCCTTCCCTTGACCCCGCCCTCTTCTTGTCCATGCAGTGGGGGATGCAAGCCCGAGGACCACCTGTACCTGAAGATACAAAGCAGTACGTCACTGAGATTATGATCCACTATAAGACCCTAATCAATGATGAGGAGAAGGGCATCCTGGCTAGCAATGTTCTGGAGGAGGTAAATCATGAAACATTCAGATGCAAATCATAAAACATTCAGATGCAAATCTTTAAACATTCAGATGCAAGTCATTAATATTTCAGAGGTAATCAATATTCAGAGCAAGATCATTAATATTCAGAAGTAAATCAATATTCAGAGCAAGATCATTAATATTCAGATGCAAATCATTAAAAAATCAGGTTCAAATCATTAATATTTCTTAGGTAATCATAAATCTTCAGATGCAAATTTGCGTGGTATAGTATAGTATAGTATAGTATAGTATAGTTTAGTATAGTATAGTATAGTATAGTATAGTGGCTAGCCAGAGTTTTTTCCGATTTATTTAGGGGTTCTTCTGGTAGCAATCAGGGATTTGGTTTCTTTCAAGGTTGGGCTCCTGGTAGCGATTTGGTAAGGCGGGCCAAAGTGCCGCCCGGGGGAGGGGGGGGGGGGGGGGAGGCGAGGCCGTGATTCGAGTCTCATGGTAGCTGAAGGTTTGGCCAAAACAGGGTCCTAGGTAGCTTTATGTTTAACAAAAAATCTTTCTGGATTCTACTCATTTCAATTCTGTCGCAATCTGAAATCTTTAGGTGGCGGGTAAGGAGAAGCGGCTTGCCACCGACCAAGCTTGCAGCCGTCATATTGAGCAGCTCCTGAGTGTAGCGCCCCTCGCATCCTTGCTCCCCTTCCTAGGCAGCATATGCAAAGAGGAGGGGGTGGAGGAGCCTGAGGATGGGACGGTGCGACAGGTCATGACCAGGTGAGGGTGGGAGCATTCGTGTGTGGCCGTGTGAGGGTGGGTGGGTGGGTGAGGGTGGATGTGTGCGTGGCTGGGTGGGTGGGTGAGTGTGGGTGGATGGACGGTGCGTCAGGTCATGACCAGGTGAGGGTGGGAGCATGCGTGTGTGGCCGTGTGAGGGTGGGTGAGGGTGGGTGGATGTGTGCGTGGCCGGGTGGGTGGGTGAGTGTGGGTGGATGGACAGTGTGACAGGTCATGACCAGGTGAGGGTGGGAGCATGTGTGTGTGGCCGGGTGGGTGCGTGTGGGTGGGTGGGTGAGTGTGTGTGGGTGGGTGGGTGGCCAAGTGTGGGTGGGTGGGTTGGTGGACGGGTGCGGCAGGTCATGACTAGGTGAGGGTGTGAGTATGTGTGCGCGGCCGTGTGAGAGGGTGGGTGGGTGGGCAGGTGCGGGTGCGAGCATGTGTGTGTGGCCAGGTGGGTGGGTGACCAAGTGTGGGTGGGGGGGTAGAGGAGCCTGAGGATGGGTCAGTGCGACAGGTCATGACCAGGTGAGGGTGTGAGCATGTGTGCGTGGCCGGGTGGGTAGCCGGGTGAGTGGGTGGCCAGGTGTGGGTGGGTTGGTGGATGGGTGCGTTTGGTCATGACTAGGTGAGGGTGGGAGCATGTGTGCGTGGCCATGTTAGAGGGTGGTTGAGGGTGGTAGCATGTGTGCGTGGCCGGGTGGGTGGGTGACCAAGTGTGGGTGGGGGGGTAGAGGAGCCTGGGGATGGGACAGTGCGACAGGTCATGACCAGGTGAGGGTGTGAGCTTGTGTGCGTGGCTGGGTGGGTAGCCTGGTGGGTGGGTGAGGGTGTGAGCATGAGTGCGTGGCTGGGTGGGTGGGTGACCAAGTTTGGGTGGGTGGGTGAGTGTGGGTGTGTGGATGGGACGGTGCGGCAGGTCATGACTAGGTGAGGGTGGGAGCATGTGTGCGCGGCCGGGTGGGTAGCCGGGTGAGAGGGTGGGTGGGTGAGGGTGGGTGGATGTGTGCGTGGCCGGGTGGGTGGGTGACCAAGTGTGGGTGGGTGGGTGAGTGTGGGTGCGAGGATGGGAAGGTGCGTCAGGTCATGACCAGGTGAGGGTGTGAGCTTGTGGGCGTGGCTGGGTGAATGAGTGTGGGTGGGTGGGTGAGGGTGTGAGCAAGAGTGCGTGGCCGGGTGGGTAGGTGACCAAGTGTGGGTGGGTGAGTGTGGGTGGGTGGATGGGGCCGTGCGACAGGTCATGACTAGGTGAGGGTGTGAGCATGTGCGCGTGGCCGGGTGGGTAGCCAGGTGAGAGGGTGGATGTGTGTGTGTGTGGGTGGGTGGGTGAGTGTGGGTGGATGGACGGTGCGACAGGTCATGACCAGGTGAGGGTGTGAGCATGTGTGCGTGGCCGGGTGGGTGAGTGTGTGTGTGTGGGTAGCCAGGTGTGGGTGGTTGGGTGGCCAAGTGTGGGTGGGTGGGTTGGTGGACGGGTGCGGCAGGTCATGACTAGGTGAGGGTGTGAGGATGTGTGCGTGGGTGGTTGGGTAGCTGGGTGAGGGTGGGTGGATGTGTGTGTGGCCGGGTGGTTGGGTGGGTGAGTGTGGGTGGGTGGCCAAGTGGGTGGGTGGGTAGGTGGACGTGTGCGTCAGGTCATGACCAGGTGAGGGTGTGAGCATGTGTGTGTGGCCGGGTGGATGGGTGGCCAGGTGTGGGTGGGTGGCCAGTTCAGGATGTGTGCATGTGTGCGTGCAGGGTGGATGGGTTTGGGTGGATGGGTTTGGGTGGATGGGTGTGGGTGGATAGGTGTGGATGGATAAGTGGGTAGGTGGCCGATGAGGGTGAGTGGGTGGCCGTGGGGGTGGGTGGGTGGGTAGGTGGGTGGCTAGGGGCATGTAGGTGGGTGTGATCACGTTAAATCTGACCTAACCCGACCTAACCTAACCTAACATAACAAAACATGACATGACTTAACCTAATGTGTGGGTGGACGGATGGATGGGGTGGGTGGGTGGGATCACATTTAACCTGACCTAACCTGACCTGACCTGACATAACCTGACTTGACTTGACTTGACTTGACTTGACTTGACTTGACTTGACTTGACTTGACTTGACTTGACTTGACTTGACTTGATTGACTTGACTTGATTGACTTGACTTGACTTGACTTGACTTGACTTGACTTGACTTGACATGGCATGACGACATGACATGACCTGACGTGACCTGATCTGACCTGACATAACCTGACTTGACTTGACTTGACCTGACCTGACCTGACCTGACCTGACCTGACCTGACCTGACATATCCTGACTTGACATAACATAACCTGACTTGACCTGACCTGACCTAACATGACCTAACATTACCTAACATTACCTGACGTGTGCCGCAGTCCTTTTGGCTCTCATGTCATTGAGAAGGTGATGCTGCGGCTTGAGAAGATGAGTGGTGACATGACGGAGGCAGAGTTTGAGACGTACAAGGAGGTGAGTGGTAACTGGCGGTAGCTGCTTGTTGTAGATGTTGACAGATTGGATCTTGAGAAGATGAGTGGGGGCATGACTGAGGCGGAGTTTGAGACGTACAGGGAGGTGAGTGGTAACTGGCGGTAGCTGCTTGTTGTAGATGTTGACAGATTGTAGCTCGAGAAGATGAGTGGGGACTTGACTATGGCAGAGTATGAGACATACAAGGAGGTGAGTGGTAGCTGGGGGTAGCTGGGGGTAACTGCTTGTTCTAGATGTTGACAGATGGTAGCTTGAGAAAATGCATGGGGACATGACCGAGGCTTTCATCCCTGTTGCCTCAGCTGCTGACTGCTTTCAGCACAGCCCTGTCTCCTCTTTAGTAGCTGTAGCTACCAGCCCTGTGTGTATGTTACAGTCTAGGGGTAGGCCAAATAGACTAAAGGGACATGCCCAACCATTACAGGAAGTGCTAAAATGTATCCGCTGCTGATGCTGCTTGCTCCACCCATCATGCAATAAATAACAACTAACTAACTAACTAACTAACTAACGAACTAACGAACTAACTAACTAACTAACTAACTAACTAACTAATTAAGCAACAGCAACTAACTAAGTAACCAAGTAACTAACTGACTCACTCACTCACTCACTCACTCACTCACTCACTCACAATTAACCCATCATGCACTAACCAATATCTTGCATCTGGTGTTGCCGCAGCATCTGACTGCTTTCTGCACAGCCCTGTGTGCTGACCTGTACACCTACGCATGTGATCGGTACGCGACCCATGTGGCCAGGAGGTTAATCTGTTTGGCAGCTGGAAGGAATGTACTGCCCCCTACTGGAAAGAAAGTGGAACGAGGAGAAGGTGGAAAGGTACATTCCCGCCTAGTTGGATAAATAAATGAATAAATCAATAGTACGCCTTATTGCACCTTATTGTAACCACCGGACAGAAAGTGGAATGAGGAGTTGGTGGAAAGGTACATTCCCGCCTAGTTGGATAAATAAACATATAGTTCACCTTTTTACGCCTTATTATAACCACCGGACAGGAAGTGGCACAAGGAGTTGGTGGAAAGGTACATTCTCGCCTAGTTGGATAATTAAATAAATAAGTAAATCGTACACCTTATTACGCCTTATTATAACCACCGGAAGGAAAGTGGAACGAGGAGAAGGTGGAAAGGTACGTTCTCGCCTGGTTGGAAGAAATATATAAATATACAAATACATAAATAAATAAGTATACAAATATATCGATAAATAAATATGCAAATATACAAATATACAAATACATAAATAAATAAGTATACAAATATATCGATAAATAAATATACAAATATATAAATAAATAACACACCTTATTACGCCTTATTATGACCAACAGAAAGAAAGTGGAACGAGGAGAAGGTGGAAAGGTACAATCTCGCCTAGTCAGATAAATATATAAAAAATAGTTCGCCCTATTACGAGGCGTGAGGTTGAGGGGGCCAGCCCGGTATAATTGTACTGGGGCCATCCACTAAGACTAGTTGGATGTATGTTTTGTTTGTGGGGAATATACTTAGCTGCCTAATAAAATCTATGTTTTGTTTGTGGGGAATATACTTAGCTGCCTAATAAAATCTATGTTTTGTTTGTGGGGAATATGCTTAGCGGCCTAATCAAATATATATGTTTTGTTCGGGGGAGGGGGGGGGACTACCCATACCCATAACAACAAATAACGACTCAGTGTTAAACTCATCATGCAGAAGCTAACCCCTTAACCCTAAACCCACGCAGAAGCTAACCCCTAACCCCTAAACTCTAAACCCATGCAGAAGCTAAACCCTAAACCCATGCAGAACCTAAACCCTAAACCTAAACTCTAAACCCATGCATAATCAAAACCCTAAACCCTAAACCCATGCAGAAGCTCAAGGGCCCCACCAACCTTGGGAGCAAGGTGGGAGGATCAGAATCTAAACCCTAAACCCTACACCCTAAACCCATGCAGAAGCTGAAGGGCCCCACCAACCTGGGGGGCAAGGTGGGAGGATCAGAATCTAAACCCTAAACACTCAACACTAAACACTAAACCCATGCAGAAGCTGAAGGGCCCCACCAACCTTGGGAGCAAGGTGGGAGGGTCAGATGGAGGAAAGGGAGCCGCGGCTGCGGCTTTCATGGGTGAACTTGAGGATGTGACCCCGGAAGCTAAATTTCCTGAGATCATTCAGGTACGCATGTGTGTCTGTTTGTATTATTTATCTGTATGTATATTTGTTCGGGCATTATGTTTGAGGCCGTTGTCTGCGGGTGAATTAGTACCCTACACCTGCAGACAACACAACCAGGCCTCGTTAATACAAGCACCTTATGCGCGTACCTGCTTCGTGCATTCTGATGCACTGCCTGATCTTGTTTGCAACTTAATGTATGTGTGTATGTTACAGCCCAGGGGTAGGCTAAATAGGCTTAAGGGACTTGCCCAAAAGGTAATCAGGTTGGGGTTCAGTTCATCAATCCTTTTTCTTTTTAGCCCTTCCTATCACTATCGGGGGAGTCCCTTCAGCCCATTTCGCATACCCCTGGACTGTAACATCCATACAATCAGATTCTTTGGGTGTGTGAATGTTACAGTCCAGGGGGTAACCAATTAGGCTAAGAGGACTTGTTCGTCCTTAAATGGTCAAGAAAATTATAAATAAAAAAATTGAAAAAAAAATTATTAATAAACACCAACGCCACCACCACACCATCATCACACCACCACCACACTATCATCACACCACACCATCATCACACCACCACAACACCATCATCGCACCACCACCACACCACCATTACACCACCATCCATGTACCAACGGATTGTAATGGCTTCCTGCCCATTCATACATCCCCTCCCCCCTCTGCCCATTCGTACTATCATATTGCAGACCCTATCGGGAGTTGGTGGTTGGCCACAGCGCAAGCGAAAGGGATGGCTCGCCTCAACCTCAAGCCTCGTCATAGCACATTCATTTATGTTATTTATTGCAGACCCTCCTGGGCACAGTGTTGCATGAGGACCCTAAACCCTATTGCCTCCTGGACACAGTTTCGCATGATAACCCTAAACCATAAACCCTATTGCAGACCATCCTGGGCACAGTGTCGCATGAGGATCCTAAACTCTGTACCCCAAACCCTATTGCAGACCATCCTGGACACAGTGTCGCATGAGGACCCTAAACCCTGTACCCTAAACTATATTGCAGACCCTCCTGGACACAGTGTCGCATGAGGAACCCTAAACCATATACCCTAAACCCTGTTGCAGAACCACCTGGGCAAAGTGTCGCATGAGGACCCTAAACCCTATAGCAGACCTTCCTGGACACAGTGTCGCATGAGGACCATGGACCCTAAACCCTATAGCAGACCTTCCTGGACACAGTGTCGCATGAGGAGCCTAAACCCTATAGCAGACCTTCCTGGACACAGTGTCGCATGAGGACCATGGACCCTAAACCCTATTGCAGACCCTCCTGGACACAGTGTCACATGATAACTTTCAACTCTAAACCATAAATTATATTGCAGGACCTTCTGGGCACAGTGTCGCATGAGAACCCTAAACACTAAACCCTAAATCCTATTGCAGACCCTCCTGGGCTCTGTGTTGCATGAGGACCCTAAATCCTATACCCTGAACCCTATTGCAGACCCTCCTGGACACAGTGTTGGATGAGGAGCCCTAAACCCTATACCTCAAACCATATTGCAGAAGCTCCTGGGCACAGTGTCGCACGAGGAACCCTAAACCCTATATCCCCAACCCTATTGCAGAACCAACTGGGCACAGTGTTGCATGAGGACCCTACACCCTATTGCAGACCCTCCTGGACACAGTGTCACATGATAACCCTAAACTCTAAACCCTACACCCCTAAACCCTAAACTCATAACCCTAAACCCTAAACCCTACACCCTATTGCAGACCCTCCTGGACACAGTGTCACATGATAGCCCTAAACTCTAGACCCTAAACCCCACACCCTTTGCAGACCCTCCTGGACACAGTGTCATATGATAACCCTTAACTTTAAACCCTAAACCCTAAACCCTACACCCTTTTGCAGACCCTCCTGGACACAGTGTCACATGAAAACATGCATGGCCCAACCATGCTGGAACTAGTGTATCACCAGAGTGCATCACCCTTCCTGCAAGCGATCATCAAGGCGATTTCAAGTGACAGGTGGGCAAGGTCTTAAGGTTGGGCAAGGTTTTAAGGTTAGGCATGATCCATCATTCCTACAAACAATCATCAAGGCAATTTCAAGTGACAGGTTGGCAAGGTTATACGGGCATGATGCATATGTACACCTTTTCTGCATGAAATGGTTAAGGCGATTTCAAGTAACAGGTGGGCAAGGTTGTAAGGTTGGGCATGATACATCAGTACACACCCTTTCTGGAAGCAATGGTCAAGGCGATTTCAAGTGACAGGTGGGCAATTCGAAGTGTCAGGTGGGCAAGGTTTTAAGGTTGGGCATGATACATCCATACACACACTCTTTCTGGAAGCAATGGTTAAGGCAATGTCAAGTGACTGGTGGAGAAGTTTTGAAGGTTGGGCATGATGCATCAGCATCATCTACATCATATGATCTGCCGGTTTCTATACACACACCCATACGCCGGGCCCTGTATATCCACCTTTCTTGCAAGCGATGATCAAGACAATTTCAAGTGACAGGTGGGCAAGGCTCTCAGCTTGGGCATGATACACACATCACGTTACATCATACACATATGGGTCCCTATACAGACGCATATGTACACCCTTCCTGCAAGCAATCATCAAGGTTATTTCAAGTGACAGGTGGGCAAGGCTTTGAGATTTTGCATGATACATACTTAGGGGAAGGCAATATAATATACTGGTCCCTATACATACGTGTATACACCTTTTTCAGCTACCGATCATCAAGGCGATTTCAAGTGACAGGTGGGCAAGGTTTTAAGGTTGGGCAAGGTGTTAAGGTAGGGCTTGATGCATCCGTACACACCCTTTCTGGAAGCAATGGTCAAGGCAAGTCAAGGCGATTTCAAGTGTCAGGTGGGCAATTCGAATCGTCAGGTGGGCAAGGTTTTAAGGTAGGGCATGATGCATCCGTACACACACACTTTCTGCAAGCAATGTACAAGGCAATGTCAAGTGACAGGTGGGCAAGTTTTGAAGGTTGGGTATGATACCTCCACACACACACACACTTTCTGCAAGCGATCATCAAGGCAATGTCAAGTGACCGGTGGGCAAGTTGTTAAGGTTGGGCAAGGGGTTAAGCTTGGGTATGATACATCCACACACACACACCCTTTCTGGAAGCAATCATCAAGGCAATTTCAACTGATAGGTGCGCGAGGTTTAGGGTTGGGCATGATACATCCATACACACACACTTTCTGCAAGCAGTTTCTATGATATCACATGGTATCATACTCTCCTTTTGTCTACATCATATGATATGCCGGTCCCTAAACAAATGCATGAAAACCCTTTCAGCTAGCGATGATCAAGGCGATCTCAAGTGACAGGTGTGTTACTGGAAACGAAGTTGACATGTGTGTAAGTGACATGTGTGTAAGTGACAGGTGTGTTCAAGTGACAGGTGTGTTAATGGAAACGAAGTTGACATGTGTGTAAGTGACAGGTGTGTTCAAGTGGACAGGTTGTGTAATGGGAAAAAAGTTGAAAGGTGTGTAAGGAACAGTGTGTAAGTGACAGGTGTGTTCAAGTGACAGGTGTGTTAATGGAAACGAAGTTGACATGTGTGTAAGTGACAGGTGTGTTCAAGTGACAGGTGTGTTAATGGAAACGAAGTTGACATGTGTGTAAGTGACATGTGTGTAAGGGACGGCTGTGTGAAAGTGACCAGGTGTTGTTAAGGAAACGAAAGTTGACATGTGTGGTAAGACAAGTGACAGGCGTGTAATGGAAACGAAGTTGACATGTGTGTAAGTGACAGGATGTGTTCAAGTGCAGGTGTGTAATGGAAACTAAGTGACATGTGTGTAAGTGACAGGTGTGTTCAAGTGACAGGTTTGTTAATGGGAAACGAAGAGTTGACATGTTTGTAAGTGACAGGTGTGTTCACGTGACAGGTGTGTGAAGTAGAACAGGTGCGAAACGGAAACGGAGCCACCAGAAACACCCAAACTCAAAACCACCAAACATTACCTCGAACACTCCAAATCCACACCAGACATACCCCCCCCCAACACCCCAAATCCACACAACAGCCCCCTCCAACACTCCAAATCCACCCAGGCATCCCATCCAACACTCCAAATCCACCCATCACCCCCCTCCAAATCCAACACCCATATAGCAACCCCCTCCAAATCCAACACCCATCCCCATCTTGCAGGCCCTCCCTGCTCCGATTCACACCGTGTGTGCTTGGGGCCACTGTTTTCAGTGACAAGCCCAAGGCCGGGAAGGTGGTTGAGTTTGTTGATGTAGCTGCCTTCCATGAGATGGCGAGAGACCCAACTGCCAGTCACGTGGTGGAAGCTGTGGTGCAGGTGTGTGTCACCACCCTTATCACCACCACTTCCACCACCACCCCTATCACTACCACCACTACCGCCCCTATCCCAAATTTGTGATGTTTCTCCCAGAATTCTCAGAATTCTGTTAATTTCACGCACAATTCGAGGTACAAATGACAACCTGCTACCTGTTTCGAATTTTGTGCTCTAATGTCGGAATCCTACAATTGACATTCCTGGGTTGGACTCCTGCTATAACAGCAATTCAGAGGAGGATTTGAAATTGACAGTCGTAGGTTGTCGTACCGCGACTTTTTCAGGCCAAATTTGTGATAATTCTCCCAGAATTCTCAGAATTCTGTTAATGAATGATGTTTTTTCATGCACAATTCGAGGTTCAAATTACAACCTGCTACCTGTTTCGAATTTTTAGTCCGAAACATCCGCTGAACTGCTATAACAATTACTCACGCTTTTATGTTGGACTGCGGTAATTTTTGCAAGGTTCTATAAGCGGGCGATTCGGCGTCTATCTGTGAAATTGACAGTAAAATGTTGCACATCGTACCAGGGAATTTTTCCGTTTTATTTGCTGGTTGCTACTTATGACCCCGTTTCGGCCCATATTGCTGTTATACAAATAAATAAATAATGTTTCGCCCTTAATGGCCCTTCGAAGCTATAAAAGCTGTAAAAGGCTGTAGTACCGCTGTCCCTGGAGGAGGCCTAAAACCAAAAGGGTAGACAGAAAAAAACCACTTTCAGATTTGAACAAAAAATCCCTGCATCAGACCTCGACTTTTTCAGGCTATATGTGCGACAACTCTCCCAGGATTTCCTCCAAGGTCCACACAAAAAAGGAAAAGCAGTGGAGGTGTGAGAGTTTGCAAAATAGAGTCTATGAAGGGAGTTTAAAAAAAGGAGTTTACAGAAGGGGAGTCCATAAAAGGGAGTTTAAAAGGGGGAGTTTAAACAAACAAAGGGTTGTGGAGGCTTATTGTTTTCAGTTCAGAAAGGTGTTCTTTTTATAGCTTTATGGGTTTAGGCCTCCTCAAGGGACAGTGTCCTAATAGCTTTTTATTGCTAATAGTGGCCATTTAAAGCCATTGAGGGCCATTTAAGGCCATTTAGGGCCATCGATTTAGGGGGTTTTGATAGCTTTATGGGTTTAGGCCTCCTCCAAGGATAGCATCCTTATAGTTTTTAGGGCTATTTAGGGCCATAGATTTGGGTTATTTATAGCAGCAATTGGGGTCAATTGGGGTCAAACGTAGCGTAAGCTATATATAGCAGGGGGGGGGGATCTCTGGTGGAGGCATAATGTACAATGTGTGGATGTGTATTTATTTTGTGTGGATGCCGTTACAGGGGTCTGCCTGTCTGTATGTTGTTTCGACAGGAGCACCTCAGGACCCGCACACCTTTCTGAGGCTTGCGTTGCACGGCTCAGTGTGTTGTGTTCAGCCTATTTGAATGTAAGTTGTTTCAGGCTACATAGGCAAGGTCTTATCATCACAAGCACCTGAGGAAGCGCACCCCTCTGTTAGGCTCGTGTTGCACTGCTCACCTTTGTGTTCAGCCTATTTCGATGTATGTTGTTTCAGGCTACACAGGCAAGGTCTTATCAACACAAGCACCTGAGGAAGCGCACCCCGCTGTTAGGCTCGTGTTGCACTGCTCACCTTTGTGTTCAGCCTATTTGAATGTATGTTGTTTCAGGCAACATAGGCAAGGTCTTATCAACATCAGCTCCTCAGGAAGCGCACCCCTCTGTTCGGCTAGTGGTGCACTGCTCACCTTTGTGTTCAGCCTATTTGAATGTAAGTTGTTTCAGGCTACATGGGCAAGGTCTTATCAACACATGCACCTCAGGACCCACACATCTCTGTTTGGCTCGTGCTGCACTGCTCATCATTTGGTGTTATCAGCCTATTTGAATGTATGTTGTTTCAGGCAACATAGGCAAGGTCTTATCAACACAAGCGCCTGAGGACCCACACATCTTTGTTAGGCTCGCGTTGCACTGCTCACCATTTTGTGTTCAGCCTATTTGAATGTATGTTGTTTCAGGCTACACAGGCAAGGTCTTATCAACACAAGCACCTGAGGAAGCGCACCTCTCTGTTTCGCTCCCGTTGCACTGCTAACCGTGTTGTGTTCAGCCTATTTGAATGTAAGTTGTTTCAGGCAACATAGGCAAGGTCTTATCATCACAAGCACCTGAGGAAGCGCACCCCTCTGTTAGGCTCGTGTTGCACTGCTCACCTTTGTGTTCAGCCTATTCGACTGTATGTTGTTTCAGGCAACATAGGCAAGGTCTTATCAACACAAGCACCTGAGGAAGCGCACCTCTCTGTTCCGCTCCCGTTGCACTGCTAACCGTGTCGTGTTCAGCCTATTTGAATGCATTTGTTTCACGCAACGTTGGCAAGGTCTTATCAACATCAGCTCCTCAGGAACCGAACATCTCTGTTCGGCTCGTGGTGCACTGCTCACTGTGTTGTGTGCAGTCTATTTGAATACATTTGTTTCAGGCAACATAGGCAAGGTATTATTAACACAAACAAGCACCTGAGGAAGCGCACCTCTCAGTTAAGCACGCGTTGCACTGCTCATCGTGTTGTGTTCAGCCTATTCGACTGCATGTTGTTTCAGGCAACATAGGCAAGGTCTTATCAACACAAGCACCTGAGGAAGCGCACCCCTCTGTTAGGCTCGTGTTGCACTGCTCACCTTTGTGTTCAGCCTATTCGACTGTATGTTGTTTCAGGCTACATAGGCAAGGTCTTATCAACACAAGCACCTGAGGAAGCGCACCTCTCTGTTCCGCTCCCGTTGCACTGCTAACTGTGTTGTGTTCAGCCTATTTGAATGCATTTGTTTCACGCAACGTTGGCTAGGTCTTATCAACATCAGCTCCTCAGCAACCGAACATCTCTGTTCGGCTCGTGTTGCACTGCTCACTGTGTTGTGTGCAGCCTATAATTTGAATACATTTGTTTCAGGCAACATAGGCAAGGTATTATTAACACAAACAAACACCTGAGGAAGCGCACCTCTCAGTTAAGCTCGCGTTGCACTGCTCATCGTGTTGTGTTCAGCCTATTCGACTGCATGTTGTTTCAGGCAACATAGGCAAGGTCTTATCAACACAAGCACCTGAGGAAGCGCACCTCTCTGTTTCGCTCCCGTTGCACTGCGAACCGTGTTGTGTAGAGCCTATTTGAATGCATTTGTTTCAGGCAACGCTGGCAAGGTCTTATCAACATCAGCTCTTCAGGAACCGAACATCTCTATTCGGCTCGTGTTGCACTGCTCGCTGTGTTGTGTGCAGCCTATAATTTGAATACATTTGTTTCAGGCAACATAGGCAAGGTCTTGTCAACACCAGCTCCTCAGGAAGCGCACCCCTCTGTTAGGCTCGTGGTGCACTGCTCATCGTGTTGTGTTCAGCCTATTCGACTGCATGTTGTTTCAGGCAACATAGGCAAGGTCTTATCAACACCTCACCTCAAGAAGCGCACCTCTATGGTAGGCTCGCGTTGCACTGCTCACCATGCACAGCTAACCACACACATCCTCACACATACACATACAAAACCACACACACGTACACATACACATATACACCGTACCCAACAACACAACACAACCATCTCCTCGGGCTTCAACTCCCGCCCTTTTTGAAGAGCTCTTCACAAGATACTTCAAGGGTAACCTTGCAGATCTTGCACACCACCCGATGGCCAACTTTGACACACACACCACTACCAAACTCAACAACCCAACTTAACCATCTCCTCAGGCTTCTACTCCCTCCCTTTTTGAAAAGCTCTTCACAAGGTACTTCAAGGGTAACCTTGCAGATCTTGCACACCACCCGATGGCCAACTCTGACACAAACACAAGCACAAACACCGAACTCAACAATACAACACCACCATCTCCTCAGGCTTCTACTCCCGCCCTTTTTGAAGAGCTCTACACAAGGTACTTCAAGGGTAACCTTGCAGATCTTGCGCGCCACCCGATGGCCAACTCTGACACAAACACAAACACAAACACCGAACTTGACAACACAACACTACCATCCTCTCAGGCTTCTACTCCCGCCCTTTTCTTATAGCCCTCCACAAGATACCTCAAGGGTAACCTTGCGGACCTTGCACACCACCCCCACGCCAGGTCCAATTTGACACACAACAAACACAAACCACATACACCGAAGGTCAGCACACACATAACACCACCACCATCTCCTCAGGCTTCTACTCCCGCCCTTTTTGAAGAACTCTTCACAAGGTACTTCAAGGGTAACCTTGCAGATCTTGCACACCACCCGATGGCCAACTTTGTGGTGCAGGCGGCCCTGGCAGCAACTAAGACAACCCCTCAGGTGTGCATCCCTCCTCACTACTGAGCATCCCTCCACACAGTTTATTTATTTAGCATTAGCAGACTGTTGCAACCAAGACAACCCCTCCAATGAGCACCCCTCCTCACTACTGAGCATCCCTCCGCACAGTTTATTTATTTAGCATTAGCAGACTGTTGCAACCAAGACAACCCCTCCAATGAGTCAAAAGCACCCTCCTCACTACATAAAGTCATCCCTCCCACGTTTATTTATTTAGCATTAGCAGACTGTAGCAACCAAGACAACCCCTCCGATGAGCACCCCTCCTCACTACTCGAGCATACTACCCTCCGCACGTTTTATTTATTTAGCGGTTAGGCAGGACTGTTGCAACCAGACCCCCCTCGCAAGTGAGCACCCTCCTGCACGGGCTACTAGAGCATGCCCTCCCCACAGTTACTTATATATATCGATAGGCCAATCTGCTTTGGCAACCAACAACTCCCCTCCAATGAGTGGCACCCCACCTTCACTACTTCATCCTCCGCCACACTTCTTTAGTTAGCAATTAGCAAGAATGTTCAAACCAAGACAACACGCTCCAATGACACCCCACCGCTCACTACTTAGCATCCCTCTCCGCACAGTTGTCGAAAGTGATGGAGCAGGACAGACTGGGCAACCAAGACAACCCCCGCCAATAGCACCCGCCCCGTCGACTACTGAGTATCCCTCCACACAGTTTATTTATTTAGTACTGAGTATCCCTCAGCAACAGTGTATTCATTAGCAGTAGCAGACTGTAGCAACCAGACAACACCCTTTTCAGGTGGTGCATCCGCCTCACTACTGAGCATCCCACCATCACGACTGAGCATCCTTGCTGCACGGTTATTATTCAGAATTAGCAGCTGTAGCAACCAAGACACCACCTTAGTGTGTGCAATCCCTCTCACTACTGAATCATCCACCTCACTACTGAAGCAATCTTCGGCACGGTTATTTATTCAGAATTAAGCAGACTGGTAGCAACCAAGACACACCGCATGTGTGGCATCCTCCTTCACTACTGAGCAATTACCAACCTCACTACGTAGCATCCTTATGCACGGTGTATTTATGCAGAAGTAGCAGACTGTAGCGAACCAAGACACACCTCAGGTGTGCATACCTCCGCACACTGAGCATGCCCACCCTCACTACTTGAGCATCCTTCTGCACGGTTTATTTATTCAGAATTAGCAGACTGCAGCAACCAAGACACCACCTCAGGTGTTCATCCCTCCTCACTACTGAGCATCCCACCTCACTACTTAGCATCCTTCTGCACAGTTTATTTATTTAGCATTAGCAGACTGTAGCAACCAAGACACCACCTCAGGTGTTCATCCCTCCTCACTACTGAGCATCCCACCTCACTACTGAGCATCCTTCTGCACGGTTTATTTATTCAGAATTAGCAGACTGTAGCAACCAAGACATCATTTCAGGTGAGCTTCCCTATACAATATTTTGTAGGATAGCGTATGACGAATCACCTGATTAAGCATTCCTCCTCACTACTGAGCATCCCTGTGCAATATATCATAGGATATCATATGACATACCGCCCGATAATCTTGGGGACCAGTACGATGTAGACATCCCTAATTATGTAGCATTAGCTGGCGGCCCTACTGTTCAACCCTAAACCCTGAACGATGGACCCTGGATTCTGAACCCTGAACCCTGAAACCTGAACCCCGAATGCAGATTAAGACCATGTTTTAGGAAGTGCATGGATAGATCAGAAGCGTCAAATAGCATAAAGTAGCATGTCAGTGTATCTATCGTGGCCACCCCGACCCTCCCCGACACCAACCCACAACAACTCACACCCACGAAAACTCGCACTCACACCAACCCACAACAACACCAACACAGCAACCCACAACAACACCAACACACCAACACACACCAACACCAGCACACCAACACACACCAACACCAGCACACCAACACCAGCACACACCACCCCACACCCACAGATTAAGGCTATGTTTGAGGAACTAGACCCACAGATCGGAAAGCTGCTGGTGATGCGTCGTAGCGGTGTAGTGGCGGCCCTACTGGCCTCATGTGGGCGTCTCAGCGCGTGTCAAAAAGATGTGTGCGCAAGTCTGTCAACCGCTCTGTCCACTCAAGCACATTGGTCCAGTCTGGCAACTGGAGGCGAAGCAGGTAAGATGGCATTCCTTCCACTAGCCCCTTTTGGTAGACTAGAGTGGGCTATGTGATGGTGTAGTGGCCGCCTGTAGGTGTCTCAACGTGCGTCAGAAAGATGTGTGCGCAAGTCTGTCAACCGCACTGTCCTCTCAAGCACATTGGTCCAGTCTGGCAACTGGAGGCGAATCAGGTAAGATGGCATTCCTTCTACTAGCCCCTTTTGGTAGACTAGAGTGGGCTATGTGATGGTGTAGTGGCGACCTGTGGGTGTCTCAACGCGTGTCAGAAAGATGTATGCGCAAGTCCGTTAACCGCACTGTCCTCTCAAGCACAGTGGTCCAGTCTGGCAACTGGAGGCGAAGCAGGTAAGATGGCATTCCTTCCACTAGCCCCTTTTGGTAGACTAGAGTGGGCTATGTGATGGTGTAGTGGCCGCCTGTAGGTGTCTCAACGTGCGTCAGAAAGATGTGTGCGCAAGTCCGTCAACCGCACTGTCCTCTCAAGCACATTGGTCCAGTCTGGCAACTGGAGGTGAAGCAGGTAAGATGGCAAGAGGCTTTCAATCAGCCTCTCCTGGATTAAGATTGTGTTGCAAAACACATCACTTTTAAATGTACAGAATATGTGATACGACACGCCACCTGTATATATAATATAATGTGTATAATGGCGTTCTTTCATTCAGCCTCTCCTGGATATATATCTCGATGCAAAACACATCACCATATATAAATGAAAACCCAGGGGGGTATAAAGCGGGGCCCGTATATACAGTTGACCCGCTACAATAAAAAATTAAGTATGTATGTATGTTACAGTCCAGGGGTAGGCCAAATAGGGACTTGCCCAACTTTGAGAGGAAGGGCTCAAAAGAAAAGGCATTAATGAACTGAACCCCAAACAATTGTTTTACCAACGGGGACCCTGATAGAGATAGCAGCAATGGCTAAATGGTGGTGATTCATAGATAATGATACCAAATGGCTAAATGGTGGTGATCCATAGATTGTGATGCCAAATGGCTAAATAGTAGCGATCCATAGATTGTGATGCCAAATGGCGAAGGGGTGCTGATCCATAGATTGTGATACCAAATGGCTAAATGGGGGCGATCCATAGATTGTGATGCCAAACACATCATCTGTATATATTTGGTATGTGATTCATTACATGTCCCCTTAATATATATGATATGTGATACAGCACACATCATCTTTAAATCATATATAATGTGTGATACCTTACACATCACCTTTATATTAGATATGATCTGTGATTCCACAAGCATACACATCATGTTAACCATTCACCCCCATTGCAGTGCTCTGACCCCCACTAACTAACAAAATAAATGGTACGCCTAATTACGAGGCGTACGGTTGGCAGTATGTTTACGGGGGGGCAGCCCGTTTTCTTGGCAGTTTTTTTTTACGACGACGCGTCGCCACTGCGTCTCTATTCTGTCGTCGCAAATGCTTGCACTGGGGCCCACTAACTAACTAACTAAATAAATAAATGGTACGCCTAATGACAAGGCATACGGTTGGCAGTATGTTAACAGGGGGCAGCCCGTTTGCTTGGCAGTTTTATTTTTACGACGATGCGTCTCCACTGCGTTGCCATTCCGTCGTCGCAAATGCTTTCACTGTGGCCAACCACCAATAGTTATCCCCAGCTTTCTGCAGGTCCTGTTGTGTAGCAGAAGGTGCAACGCAAGCCTGATTTCAGAATTGTGGCATAGCACGGTATATCCGTACATGGTATGATGTAAAGGGGGCAGTGCGTTGCACTGGGATCCCATCGAGTCGTACAATTTGCAACGCGTCGCACACACACATAAACACACACACACACACAAAACCGACGATCCCCTTTATTACCCTCCTTACCAGGTCTGGAAGCCGTCCTTGCTCCAGCCCTCCTGTGCCTAGATGCAGAGGCGCTGCTTGGTAAAAACGAGGCCCCACCAGAGGGGGGGCACTACGGGTTGGGCCCAGGCCATCGGTTGTCCTCCTTGGGGGCCCTCATCCTCATCAATGTGCTCAAGTTTGGTCAGGTAAGTTGGGTTGGCGTGTATGTATGTGTATCTGTGTGTGTTTGTGATCTAAGTGTGTGTATGTGTACTTGCACGTGTGCACGTATGTTTTTGAATGCATGTGCGTAAGTTTTTATGTGCGTAAGTTTTTTGTGTGCGACACTCTCTCTCTCTCTCACACACACACACACACACACCTCACCCCTCCCTACTCTACAGGGCTCCTGCCCCTCCCCCCTCCCCCCCCGCTCCTCCCCCTCACCCCCACTCCCCTGCTTACTGTACAGGGCTCCTGCTGCTCCTTCATGGACAGAGTGGCTGCTCTTGGTACCCCCCCCCCCCCCCCCCCCCCCCTATACCATCTCCTCCCCCTCACCCCTGATTACTCTACAGGGCTCCTGCCGCTCCTCCTCCCCCCCACCACCACTACCCCCTCCCTCCCCTCATCCCCAACCTAGCCTCCCCCTCACGCCCCCCCCCCCCCCCCCAACACACACACACACACACACACATCCCCAACCTTGCCTCCCCCTCACGCCTCCCCACACAGATATCCCCAACCTTGCCTCCCCCTCGCGCCCCCCCCCCCCCCTCACCCCCCTCACCCACTCTCTTACTCTACAGGGCTCCTGCCGCTCCTTCACAGACAGCGTTGCTGCTCTTGGTCGTCACGACGCAGTCAGAGTGGGGCGTGATCCTTCAGGTAGCCGGGTGCTGGAGACTTTCTTGGAGGGGAGTGCCCCTATCAAGGTGAGTACTTCAGTTGCTGCTACTGGTGCTGCCACAAGTTCATCGGGAGTGGGGTAGGATCCTCAAGTTAGAGTAGTGGGTACTTAAGTTAGAGTGGGGTGTGATCCTTCAGGTAGCCGGGTGCTGGAGACTTTCTTGGAGGGGAGCGCCCCTATCAAGGTGTGACCTTTGGTTTTTGCTTGTGTACTGGTTTGACTTACTATCGGATGCTATGAAGTATGATATGAATTCATACCGTACACTATAGAATATGTTATGAAGTGTGGTATGAATTTGTATCGCACGCAATGAAATATGATATGAAGTATGATATGAATTCATACCGTACACTATAAAGTGTGTTATGAAGTGTGGTATGAATTTGTACCGTACACTATAGAATGTGTTATGAATTCATACCATCCGCTACTAAGCATGATGTGAATTCATACCGTACGCTACAAGGTATAATATGAAGTATGATATGAACTCATACTGTACATTATTAAGGGCGCCTGGAGGCGCGTCCCGAATGAAATGATTCGGATCCTTAATTCAATGTATTTTAATTAATTTAATTGAATTGTATTTAATGTTGTGCTATTTTAATTCGATGTATTCCTTTCCATTTAATTTAATTAACGTGATTTGAATGCATGTAATTGCTTTAAATTGTATCAATTCGAATTGGATTAAATTCGAAGAGCGCCTGGAGGCTTTAAATTAATTGAATTCCAATGGATCGATTGATGATTTAGCATTGTTAACTACAGGTGACGAAGGTGACGAAAAAGAGAGTTGTTGGAGGGTTGTTGATTTTTAAGCAGTATTGAACGTTTCTGTAATGTAATGAAATGCATGTATGTAGATTGCCTTTTTTAAAGAATTTGATGCAAGAAAAATGAGGCCAATCAGGTGTCTGGCTGATTTTACGGAATTTGTTCAAGGTAATGCATGTTTCGGCCCAGCCCAGACGTGAACGGTATATCCCGTCCTGCTGAACGGGCTTTTGGCCAGCGGCAGGTGGCGTGGCTTGCCACTGCCCCCGCCCGGTGGCCCCCGCCCCCGTCCCCGCCCCTGCCCCCGGACCCTGCCCCCGCCCGGTGGCCACCGCCCCTGCCTCACGCACGGCCCTGAGGTGGGGTCCGTGGGCTAATTATAGCACAAGTGCCCGAGGGGAATGTTTAATCCATTGTGATGCTTACATGTTTCGCCTCCAATTTTTGACGACAATTCTGCTCCCAAACCTATGTTTGCGCACATGTTGAAGTGGTTCAAATTTGAAATGTTAGCTCAAAACACCCTGAAATCAAATTGTTAACCGTTAATTGTAGCTATTTGGCCCAACCTGAGCTCCTTTTCATGAATTGCGATGCGCATATGTGCTCTGGTCAGAATTTGTCCGGTATAAATAAGTCTTATAATTCATCAAAAATAAAGAATGTTCAATTTTTTGATGTTTTTCATAAAACCTGAAAATTTGGTTTGTGACACACGGACGGACGAGCGGACATTTTAATGGGGCTAATCCCTCTTCAAAAAATCTGGAGATTTTTTTCATTCGGGTACAAAGTATGATATGAATTCATACTGTAAATTACGAAGTATGATATGAATTCATACTGTACATTACGAAGTATGATATGAAATCATACTGTACATTACGTAGTATGATATGAATTCATACTGTACATTACGAAGTATGATATGAACTCATACTGTACATTACGAAGTATGAGATGAATTTATACTGTACATTACAAAGTATGATATGAATTCATACTGTACATTGCGAAGTATGATATGAATTCATACTGTGCATTACTAAGTATGAGATGAATCCATACCATACCCTATGAAGTATGATATGAATTACGATATGAAGTACCGGTTCCTGACCAATGTTGACCAGTCCGTCTGCTTCATCCCACACAACTCTTGCACCACAATTCCTGCGCAGGTGAAGTACCGGTTCCTGACCAATCTGGTGGGCGGTTTCGGTGATGTGGCTCTCACCGCTGCTGGCAGCTTCGTGATGGAAAGATGCTACTCATGGGCGGTACGTTGTTTCTTTGAGCTACTTCGCAACAATATTGTATGTTCTAAGGTCACTTAGTTTGAATTCTTTTGCAGACAGGACTGGAAACAAACAGCTCTGCTTTGATCTTTATGTTTTCTTGATATATACTATCACATAAATATATTTGGCTACCTCTGGACTGTAAAAATACACACATATTGATACAGACACATATTGGTACAAACCGTTGTGTTTTGTTGACACATAATGTACACATATACGCACTATCATAAATATATATAGGGAGAGGCATCGATCTATATAGAGATAGATCTATATAAATCTATATATATATATATATATATATATGTATAGATCTATATTGGCCAAGTTGGATTTTTGAAAAGTCGGCATAGGGCACCTTACAAAAATCAAAATCTGGTTTTACAATTATGGCATAGGGCACCATATCATTTTGCAGGCGCTTTGACTGGATTTTCCGGTGTCTATCTGATGTAACTGCATATGTTGTAGATATACACAATAGATATATTTGCTATATATAGATCTATATAGATCTATATTTTTGGGCAATATAGATCTATTTGCCGCCCCCTATATATATATATATATGATTTTTTTTTGCCTCCCCCTATACTATAAAAATACACATATAAAGATACATACTGCTATGTTATGCTCTATTGGTACATACTGTTATGTTATGTTATGTTGCTACATACTACCGGTATACATATACACATACTGCGTTACTGATTTTCTTCTTATGTTCTCTTGATACATAGTTGTTGTTTGTATCAAGAGCACCTTGGTTCTCCTTGTTATAGATCTTGCCAAGGGGCTTATCAGATTTTCTAACAAGGAGACTCTATTTCTAGCTTTCAAAGTATTTTACAGTGCAGACGCTTTATGGAGACCCAACAGGGCTCAATACCAGGGGATTAGCAATTTCCCTGGTTCTCCTTGTTATAGATCTTGCCAAGGGGATTCTTCAGACTCCCTGACAAGGAGAGTCTTTTATGGTGACTACTGCTAGCTCCGGCTTATGCAGTGGTGTCCTTAACTTCACGTCCTGAGAGTGGCACATTACTCGGATGTAACAATTTCAATTTTAATTGTTGCTCACCTCTGATTTGCTCCTTGTGTTTTGTCAATACATGTATGCTGACTCCCTCGCTTTCAAACAACCACAGGACTGTTGTCCAACACTCATACTCACCCCTGATTTGCTTTGTATTCATTTATAAACATAGGTTGCCTCCGTCACAAAAAAACAGGAATGCAGTCCAACACTCCTACTCACCCCTGATCTTAGGGCGTACTAGCTTACCCAGAGTCATAGGCCGGTACCTGGAGTACCGCCCTGGGGGGCGGTACTTGAAATATAATAGAGAATTTGCCGCTTGTTTTTTTGGTACGCAGGCAGCCGCCTTCATATTCAAACAATCACAGGACTGTAGTCCAACATTCCTAATCACCTCTGATGTGCTCCTTATGTTTTGTTGGTACACATAGGCTGCGTTATTTTTATTCAAACAACAACATGGCTGTAATGCAACATTCTTACTGACCTCTGATTTGCCTCATGTTTTCTTGGTACACGTATGCTTCCTCCTCCACATTCAAACAGCCACAGGACTGTAGTCCAACATTCTTACTGACCTCTGATTTGCCTCATGTTTTCTTGCTACACGTATGCTGCCTCCTCCACATTCAAACAACCACAAGACTACACTCTTACCACAAATGAATCCCATTACACCACCCTGTTCATAAAAACAACACAACTGAAAAAGACAACAACAAAAAACGATGCACAAGACAACTAAGCAAGACAACAACAAACCCCCCAAAAGCGTAGCATAGCATAGCAAAACAAAGTAAGACGATGCACAAGACAACCAAAACAACACAACCAAAACAACACAACCAGCATAACAAAACACAACTCAACAAAATCCACTCCATCCCTCCACCCCCAGGACCCAACTCTGATGAAAAATATTGTGCAAGAATTGTGCGCATGCTCAGAGAAGTTGGAGTCCTTGAATTGGAGGCCCACTCAACACAACACAACAAAATCCACTCCACCCAACCCCCAACCCCCTCCACCTCTCAACCACCAGGACCCAACTCTGAAGAAAAATAGTGTGCAAGAATTGTGTGCATGCTCAAAGAAGTTGGAGTCCTTGAATTGGAGGCCCACACAAGACAGCACAACAAAATCCACTCCACCCAACCCCCAACCCCCTCCACCCCCAGGACCCAACTCTGAAGGAAAAGATTGTGCAAGAGTTGTGTGCACGCTCGAAGGATTTGGAGTCCTTACATTGGAGGCCTACACAACACAACACAGCCAACAAAACAGCCAACACAAAACATCAAAATCCACTTTACCCAACCCCCAACCCCTTCCACCTCCAGGACCCAACTCTGAAGGAAAAGATTGTGCAAGAGTTGTGTGCACGCTCGAAGGAGTTGGAGTCCTTATATTGGGGACCTAACCTGTTGCAGACCGTTGGGTCTGAGGCGTACAACAGAGACCCGGTACAGTGGAGGTAGGTGCCTAATTAAGACTGGTTTCGGTTTTGGGGTACATGTAGAATTTTCGTGATAGCTCCTTACAGAAATCCAATGCAGTGGAGGTGGGGGCATAATTAAGACTGTTTCTGGTTTTGGGTTACGTGTAGCAGCTTCGTGATAGCTCTCTACAAAGACCCGGTGCAGTGGAGGTAAGTGCCCAATTAAATATATTTCTGGTTTTGGGGTACATGTAGCAGCTTCGTCATAGCTCTCTACTGAGACCAAGTACAGTGGAGGTAGGTGCCTAATTAAGACTGTTTCTGGTTTTGGGGTACGTGAAGCAGCTTTGGAAAGCTCTCTACATAGACCCAGTACCGAGGAAGTAGGTGCCTAATTAAGGCTGTTTCCGGTTTTGGGGTACGTGTAGCAGCCTGATAGCAGCTCCCTACTGAGATAAAGTAAAGTGGGGTTGTTGATGTTTGTGTCACCAACCCCGACTCCGACACCAAATCCTGCACCAACGCCAACTCCTGCACCAACACAAACACAGACACAAGCACCAACACTGACACCAACACCAACTCCTGCACCAGCACCAACCCCGACACCAACACCAACACGGACACAAGCACCAACACTGACACCAACACCAACTCCTGCACCAACACCAACTCCTGCACCAGCACCAACACCAACTGCCGCACCAACACCAACTCCAGCACCAACACTGACACCAATACCACCAATACCTGCAGGAAGCACATGGATTCCTCGACCAAGACCATGGCTGCTTACACGCAGCTCTTTGGGTCTGCACCAGCCGCAGTTAAACACCAACACCAAATCCGTCACCAACACCAAATCCTGCCCCAACCCCGACACCAACATCAACTCCTGCACCAGCACCAACCCCGACACCAACACCAACTCCTGCACCTGCACCAACTCCAGCACCAACACTGGCACCAATACCAAGATTAAATCTAACACCAACATGAACTCCAGCACCAATACTGAAACCAACACCAATACCAATACCACCAATACCTGCAGGAAGCACATGGATTCCTCGACTAAGACCACCGCTGCTTACACGCAGCTATTTGGGTCTGCATCTGCTGCAGTTAACCACCAACACCAAATCCATCACCAGCACCAACACCAACTTCTGCACTGACACCAACACCAACACCAACTCCTGCACCAGCACCAACCCCGACACCAACACCAACTCCTGCACCAGCACCAACACCAACTGCCGCACCAACACCAACTCCAGCACCAACACTGGCACCAATACCAGAATTAAATCTAACACCAACATCAACTCCAGCACCTATACTGAAACCAACACCAATACCAATACCACCAACTTGCAAAAAGCACATGGATTTCTCGACCAAGACCACCGCTGCTTACACGCAGCTATTAGGGTCTGCACCTGCTGCAGTTAACCACCAACACCAAATCCATCACCAACACCAACACCAACTTCTGCACCAACACCAACCCCGACACCAACACCAACTCCTGCACCAGCACCAACCCCGACACCAACACCAACACAGACACAAGCACCAACACTGACACCAACACCAACTCCTGCACCAACACCAACTCCTGCACCAGCACCAACACCAACTGCCGCACCAACACCAACTCCAGCACCAACACTGACACCAATACCACCAATACCTGCAGGAAGCACATGGATTCCTCGACCAAGACCATGGCTGCTTACACGCAGCTCTTTGGGTCTGCACCAGCCGCAGTTAAACACCAACACCAAATCCGTCACCAACACCAAATCCTGCCCCAACCCCGACACCAACATCAACTCCTGCACCAGCACCAACCCCCACACCAACACCAACTCCTGCACCTGCACCAACACCAACTCCAGCACCAACACTGGCGCCAATACCAAAATTAAATATAACACCAACATGAACTCCAGCACCAATACTGAAACCAACACCAATACCAATACCACCAATACCTGCAGGAAGCACATGGATTCCTCGACTAAGACCACCGCTGCTTACACGCAGCTATTTGGGTCTGCATCTGCTGCAGTTAACCACCAACACCAAATCCATCACCAACACCAACACCAACTTCTGCACTGACACCAACACCAACACCAACACCAACTCCTGCACCAGCACCAACCCCGACACCAACACCAACTCCTGCACCAGCACCAACACCAACTGCCGCACCAACACCAACTCCAGCACCAACACTGGCACCAATACCAGAATTAAATCTAACACCAACATCAACTCCAGCACCTATACTGAAACCAACACCAATACCAATACCACCAACTAGCAAAAAGCACATGGATTCCTAGACCAAGACCACCGCTGCTTACACGCAGCTATTTGGGTCTGCACCTGCTGCAGTTAACCACCAACACCAAATCCATCACCAACACCAACACCAACTTCTGCACCAACACCAACCCCGACACCAACACCAACTCCTGCACCAGCACCAACCCCGACACCAACACCAACACAGACACAAGCACCAACACTGACACCAACACCAACTCCTGCACCAACACCAACTCCTGCACCAGCACCAACCCCGACACCAACACCAACTCCTGCACCAGCACCAACACCAACTGCCGCACCAACACCAACTCCAGCACCAACACTGGCACCAATACCAGAATTAAATCTAACACCAACATCAACTCCAGCACCTATACTGAAACCAACACCAATACCAATACCACCAACTTGCAAAAAGCACATGGATTCCTCGACCAAGACCACCGCTGCTTACACGCAGCTATTTGGGTCTGCATCTGCTGCAGTTAACCACCAACACCAAATCCATCACCAGCACCAACACCAACTTCTGCACTGACACCAACACCAACACCAACACCAACTCCTGCACCAGCACCAACCCCGACACCAACACCAACTCCTGCACCAGCACCAACACCAACTGCCGCACCAACACCAACACCAACTCCAGCACCAACACTGGCACCAATACCAGAATTAAATCTAACACCAACATCAGCTCCAGCACCTATACTGAAACCAACACCAATACCAATACCACCAACTTGCAAAAAGCACATGGATTCCTCGACCAAGACCATTGCTGCTTACACTCAGCTCTTTGGATCTGCACCTGCCGCAGTTAACCACCAACACCGAATCCGTCACCAACACCAAATCCTGCCTCAACCCCAGCCCCGACACTAACACCAACTCCTGCACCAACACCAACTGCCGCACCAACACCAACTCCAGCACCAACGCTAAATACCAAAAATAAATATAATACCAACATCAACTCCAGCACCAATACTGAAACCAATACCAATACCACCAACTTGCAGGAAGCACATGGATTCCTCGACCAAGACCATGGCTGCTTACACGCAGCTCTTTGGATCTGCACCAACCGCCGGCAGCAGTGGACCAGGTGGAAAGAACGCTGCCAAGACGTCAAACACGGGGGCTGCAGGTTGCAAGGTTGCTGCCAAGACGTCGAATACGGGGGCTGCAGGTGGCATGGACGCTGCCAAGGCATCTAGCACAATGGCCACTGGGCAGAAGCCAGAAGAGGTTATCGACGAGAAAAAGAAGCTGAAAAGAGAGCTGGTCGAGGGCGATGGGGATGAGGATGGGGACGGGGATGGGGAGAGCAACGATAGGAAGAAGAAGAAAAAGAAGAAGGCAGCTGAGGAGGTGGCTGACTTGGAAGGGCAAGATGCTGGGTTGAAGGTAGAACAAGTAGCTGAGGGGGGTGATGCTGAAGAGGAAGTAGCTGAAGATGTAGCTGAGGGTGACGAAGATGCACATGCCAAGGCAGCATTAAGGAAGGACAAGAAGCAGAAGAAGAAGACAGGAAAGAAGTGGTAATTACCGCCATCAATGTAGCCGAGACCCCACTGGTGCACTGGTTACGCCAGGGGAAGTGGCGATTATACCTGAGAGTTCGGCGTCGACCATGCCTTTGGCCCACGCCACCTGCGCATAAACCGGGGGCATGGGCCGGTCACAGGTTGATAAGGGCGGCCTGGTTGGTAAATTCATATTCACCTGTACATATCCTTAGTGCTACCTCCCTGGTTAGTGTGTGTGTGTGGGGGGGGGGGGGGGGGGGGGGGGGGGGGGGGGGGGCCTATTTCCGAATCAGACTGCTATAGAGGGACATGGGATAAGAAAGAACTTAAAGCTTTATACGAGTGGTGACGCGTTTCGATCAATAGACGATCATCAAACTCTCTGGATATGTCTATACCAGGGTTGTTCTGGTGCACTCCATAACCTGCATCACGAGATGCAACTGCGTTGCAACGGACCCTGCACAGTCTGCATGTGCTACGCATCCAGACCCTCAGAAGATGCAGCGGAATCTCCAAAATCTGTGTCTGTGACGCAGCGTCTAGAGCACCCAGACCAGGGTACTACATTTCGTCAAATTGGTCAGCGCTTAAAGCGCACACACGTCAGATTGGTCAGCGCTTTTGAGTGCAACAAGCGCAAAAACTGCGCGCTGCGCCCACAATGGATTGAAAATACTGCGCGAAACGCGCAGTGGGCCTCCAAAAGCGTGCGCAAAATCGCGCTGCCGCGCGCGCTTTGTAGTACCCTGACCCTGACCCATAGACTGTCCACCAACTGGATGTTGCTTGTCTCTCTATGTTGGATTGGATTGTTACATGGTATTTCAGCTAACTTGAACTTGAACTTGGTTACATAGCTTCAGCCAGCAATTGGGCTGCTCACTGTCCTCCAAACTTCAAATTTCAGCCAACTCTGGGCTGCTCACTGTCCTCCGATGCCAAGTCTCACCGTGTGATACCCACGAAAAACAGTGAGCATGCTAAGCGGACATAGTGCTACCTCCCTGGACATGTGGATAAACTGCCCAACTACTGGCTGCTGCTTAATATCTAGATTGGATTGGATTGGATGACGGAAATCTAATTTTAGAAACGACAAATTAATAAATGTGATGAGAATCGCACAATTAAATTATCACTGTAGCACGAACTTAGGGAGTCGGGGCCTCCGTCAGTAAAACGATTGTTTGGGGATCAGTTCATCAGTGCTTTTTCTTTTGAGCCCCTCCTGCTATCTGGTTGAGAAATTCCATTTAGCCAATTTGGCTATCCCCTAGGCTGTAACAACATACATGGATTGTTACCTGGCATTTCAGCTAACTCTCGGTTGCCCGCTGTTTGCCGATGCATGTCCCCCCCGTGCAACACCCATGGGAACCAGGGAGAAAACTAAGCAGATTGGACGGTTGTAAGACGTGTCCAGGTCTTGGTATCTACCGGTATATTGTACTTGATATCAGATCCTGCCTCATGTATGAAAGTAGGTATTGGGTTACATGATTAGCCGGAGGCGGCTTCCATTAGCCGCATATATTTGACATATCAGATCGTGCTGGGGGAACCAGTCTCATGGAAACCCTCCCATGCAGTACATGACATGACGGACAGGTCATATCATAACATCATGAATTAGGCTATTCAGACGGTTGACTCAGATTCCTTACAGTTGCTTTTCATATTTCCAATACATATAATTTACCCTTAAGGGTTGAGGAAATAAGCACATGCAGGCTTCAACATTGAGGATGCTGCCCTCTTCCACCAGGACCTCTATGCTGCCTACTTTGACTTTAGCTCTGCTTTCAACATGATTGACCACCAAAAACTTCTTTGCATCATGCACAGCTTGGGTTACACCCACGACACTATAGACACTATTAAAGGAATTTACACAAACTCTACTACACATATCCTCCTCAACAATACAACTGGCTCCCCTATCCCCATCAATACCAAATGTGCGAAAGTGACAGATCACCCCAAAATTAAAATATCCTCACCTCTCAATGGACAACCTGGGCAACAAGATCCTACAGGCAGCTTTCGGGCAGAGAGCAAAAGCCCCAAGGATCTACCTAGGACTCACGCTGAACCAAGTTCTGCCAAATCTAAAAATCATCTCAACCCTACTCAATCAAAAAATATCTGGAACAAACAAGATACACGAAATCCTCCTACTACGAACTCTGCCATTCACCTTATCATTGCCCTTCTTTTCGTCAACTGTTTGAACATCACCGCCGCTTCAACAGCCTCTCTCCGCACTCCCTTATCTTTCTTCGCACCTAAATCTCACTCAGCCACCAGCATGTATTCGATGGGAGCTCAACAAAACAGGGTGCAACAAGGTAAGATCGATAGGAAATCGAACCGCCGCGAGAAACAAGCTGCTGATTCCCGCCTCGCTTTCCCACCTTTTCACCACACCGCCGCATACCTCTTTCCCCCGGCTACCACACCGCACTATCTTATAAACTGCAAACATTCCAACACTACACTCATTGGCCATCTTCGAAACCCCATATTCTCTAAGGCTCTCATGGCGACTAATACCGCCTCTCACGGCGTGGGTGCAAGTCCCGATGTGCCCCTCGTGGCATTGTCGTCTCTGACGATTAATACAGCCTCTCGTGGCGTGGGTGTAAGTCCCGATGTGCCCCTCGTGGCATTGTCGTCTCTGACGATTAATACAACCTCTCATGGCGTGGGTGCAAGTCCCGATGTGCCCCTCGTGGCATTGTCGTCTCTGACGATTAATACAGCCTCTCGTGGCGTGGGTGCAAGTCCTTATGATCACAATCAACCTTACAATCAACATTGGACAACTGTGTCCTACAAATTTCTTCTCATCTTAGTCATAGACTTTTATAGCACCTCCCTGATTGCTCTCCTCCTCCTGGCTACTTGTTGGATCATAGGGTGTACCAAGCACAGTACATCCACTATTGACAAGTCAACCGTGAATAGCCTCCTTCTTTTTAATTCCCCTGCAAAGCAGAACTCTAGCTGTGAACCTAATAGGATCTTCTTCACTCAGTACTTAAGAACTTTGACCTATCCCACCTGGGAAACAACCCCTAGGGGAGGCAGACCTACTCCCAGACTTCGTTCCACCTCTGTAAACAGTTCTAGTTATTGGGAACCTCAAATATCCTCTCACTGTCTAATTCATTTTATTAACGCCTACCTCGGATACAAGGCCCTGGACTACAAAGATGTCCTACAGTTCTCCATAAACCTCATTAAACACGTCACTAACTACACTCAACATGAATGGGATCTAGAACATTGCTATTTTAACAAACTAACCGGTAACTACACAATCCCTTTAGTCAACTACTATCTGGCTAAAAGGAAATCTCACTTAGGCTTTCTCACTGGCCACAGAAACTCACAAACATACATCCCATCCCATCCTCCCACCACTACACCAACAACTGAAGACACATCTGAGAATTATTCTGCAGGAATTATGCCTGGCAGCACAAAACAGCAAATCCTTTCTCGACTTCCTCCTAGCTGCTCAAGGTTTATCCTCCACTACAACTGTGGATATGGACATGCTAGCACCATTAAGCAAATAAATGGTAAGTGGTGGGACATGAACTCTGAACACAACGGCCCTAGTCTCCTCCACTCACAAGACTGGATAAAACTCCAAGGGCACATCTACACTCTTACTAAAACACCAACCTCCTTCCTATCCTACCCCTTTCAACCAGAAATTAACCACACACTAGGCCACCCTATGAGGCAGAATGTTGACATGGTCTTCCCTACTAGTAGCACCACACCCACTCACAACCATCCTGACTCTCCCTACAGTATGGACCACATAAATTCCCCATGGCCTGCAGAACTCACAGATCACAATTTACCAGATCAGGACAACTCCTCAGATCTCACCATCCCAGATCTCACTCTCCTAGACTCCACTTTCTCAGATCACGAAGACCTCATAGATCCTCCTTTAAATCAAAAAGACCTCACAGAAACTATTTACCTAGTCTCTGAAGATGAGGAACCTCCCAGATCAAAACAAAAAACATCCTCTACAAAGAAAAATCATTTAACTACAAAACGCTCACACTCCTGCACACATCAGATGCACAACACACCTCTCCCTATACCTAGCAAAGTCGTCCTTCCTGACTTCACTAAGTTTCGCCAATGCAGAATCTTTGGAGCAGAACCTCCTACCAAGAAACCTGCTCCTTTCAGACCCACTACTAAAACCCTGCCAACGAAAAGAATTAAAATAATTCATACTACCTGACATCCTGTTCAACAACAGCAAACTGCACTATATCTCACTAACATTATCACCTCCAACTGCAGAGGCATCTTCTCATCCTGGGAAACACTCTATGACCATATTCGAACTAATGAGCCAGACATTGCTATTCTCACCGAAACAAAACTCATCTTCAACAACACAGGTATAATTAATATGATCAAACAAGACTTTTCTGACTACCACTTCCATCACAGCAGCAAAACCATTAAGCAAGCTACCAATGCAGACAACATTGTTACCCGCTCAGCTGGAGTTATCACACTCATAAAAAAGACTCTTACTACCCACCCAATTAAACATGAAATCCCCACTGACATAGCTGGTCATCTCACTCATCAAACTATTAACAACATCACTCACATTTCAGGCGTCTACATGCCCTGCAATGACTCTGCCAAAAGAGCCCGTATCTATGAACACATTCACTACATCATATCCCAGAGCCCCTCTCACCACTATATTGCAGGGGGAGACTGGAATGCAGCTTACTACCTCACTGATAGAAGCAACACAGTCCAGCACCTGGAGGACCAGCCTCACTATCAGCATCTTAATAAATACCCAATTCACATTCAACCATCACCACGCCCCCATACTTACTCAGACAACACTTCCTACAGCAGCAGGATAGATGACATCATTCTCATCAACCCCCCACCTGCAACCACGGTGACAGAAACCACACACCAAATGGGAGACACACTTGACCACTTGACCCAGGAACAACAAATTACCTCCTCTCTCTTTCCCCCTCCCAACCTGGACACACCACCTCACAATCCAACACCCCAACTGCAACTTCCTCTCAAACAACAGGACATGGCCAAAGCTAAAGAGGCCATTTCAAATCAATTTCTCCATCAATTTCAGCACAGCCACATCAACATAAATAAAGCCTGGACTATAGCACAAACTTTACTGGGAGAAGATAAAGCATCTGCACACATTCAATCTATTAGACAAGAACTCACAGCCACCATGCCAGAAAACCTTAACAGCATGGCAGATCATCTCATGATCACTCTTCACCAAGCTCTCTCCATCATGACTGACACCTGCCCCACTAAGCCTAGCACACCAGGCACTTTCTTGCCCAGGCAAACTGCTAAAACTTACAGACGTCTTAACTACCATATTAAACACATTAAAGCACTTCGAACAGCCTCCAACCATCTTGACCAACAACAATACATGGAGCTTAGAAGCACACCTCACACGGCAGGCACATACTCACCTACCACTAAAATTAAAATACAACAACACCTACAAAACTCACTCCTCCCTGACTACTGCCTCTCTCTAACTGCTGATATTAAACAAAGTATTACAGAACTACGTAACATGCAGGCTGCACTCAAAGAGGAGAGAGCAACCGCTTCCATCAAGAAATTCCGACGCCGCCTCAGCACACAGGCACGACAAACTCACAGGTATATTTTCTCTCCTGAAAATTACACACATACACCCACTGCTCTACTGGACGCATCCTCAAACACACTTAGCACCAGCACCCAGTGTCTCCTGGAAGTTATGACTAAACACATGGGTAAGCTCATGTCACCTCCCACACCACCCATCTCAGATGACTATACACGACATGCCACCCCCCCACCATGGGAAACACACACGGATAAATATCACCTTGAAACCCCAGCCAACTCCATACAAAACACTGCCTCCCCTTACACCTATCTCTCCTCCTCAACCACCTATGATGACTGTATTAGGAAACTCTCCACCAACAAAGCCACAGGCCCAGACGGCATACCTAATGAACTACTTATGTGCCTCCCACAGGAAATGCACCTCACCATACACAAACTCATGCAGCTAGTATGGATCCTGGGAGAAACACCAGACTGCTGGAAAACCTCACACACAGTCATGCTCTACAAAAAATCAGATCCTTGCTCGCCTCAAAACTACAGGCCAATAGGCCTTAACAATGCTGTAGCCAAACTCTGGACCTCTCTTGTCACTAACACTATTACTACCTACTCTGAAACCAACCACATTCTTAGTGCCTGCCAAGAGGGTTTCAGAAAAGACAAAAGTACCTATAGACAACTCTTGACCCTACTCCACAACATTGAGGATGCTGCCCTCTTCCACCAGGACCTCTATGCTGCCTACTTTGACTTTAGCTCTGCTTTCAACATGATTGACCACCAAAAACTTCTTTGCATCATGCACAGCTTGGGTTACACCCACGACACTATAGACACTATTAAAGGAATTTACACAAACTCTACTACACATATCCTCCTCAACAATACATCTGGCTCCCCTATCCCCATCACCAGGGGCACTATCCAGGGAGACACTCTCTCCCCCTTACTCTTCATTATTTTTCTAGAACCCCTACACAGATGGCTCCGTTCTGGGGGACGAGGATACAGAGCAGCATCCCTACCCCCCAAAACAGCAGATGAAAATCACACTAGCAGCTTGGGGTATGCTGACGACACTGCCGTCCTAACCGGCAGCTCAGAGGACCTTCGTATCCAATGTGGTGAAGTCCAAACTTTTAGCATCTGGTCGGGCATTCCTCTTAACGCCACTAAATGTGTGGTCAGTGGCATACTCCACAAATCACACCCCTCACAACCTACTCACAACAACATTCTTAAACAAAGGTTGGAAAAAATTCCCTTAGGAAATTCCTATGCTACCTACCAGCCTCAAGACCAAGCCTACAAATACTTGGGGGTTCACATCTCACTTACCTTAAATTGGAAAACTCAACTCCACTCTACTATTGAAACCATTCACAACAAAGGCTTGAGCATCCTCACTAAAGCTAAAAACAGGGCAACTCCCACTCAATGCTCATGAATAATTTCACAATGTGTTAGAGCAGCTATTAAATACCCGATGATAGTAGCCCCCTTCTCACTAACCGACATTCATGTCATTGACAGAGCAGTATTAAAAACAGTGAAACTCTGCTGCTCCCTTCCTAGATCTTTTCCGACGAGAGCACTCCACCTCCCCAAAACAGAGGCAGGACTAGGGGTGCCCTCTCTACTCACTGAATACACCCAGATTACTGCAACAGCCCTCACCCAGTCCATGAACGACCAAGGTCACCTGGGAATCCTCACCAGGGCTCTTCTTAACAAATCAACCTCCACCATGACCACTCTAGATCCTCTCTCTCTCTCCCGCAAGCAACTTAAATATATGTCCCTAGCCCGCCAGCTGGAAATTATTAAAAATCTGACATAATAATTTATTGGAATGACACAGAACTTCTTGACAAACTTAACATACACTCTCTCCCTCTCCCCCCACAGGCAATTTCTGTCTCACTCATGACTCCATTTCATGACCTGGACATTTACTCATACCATGACCTGGTCACCCCTATGGGAACCCATCTTGTCAGCACTACAGATCTCTCCCTTATCACCTTACACAAAATTACTAAACACCACAAACGATCTCTGAACCGCCTCACCGCTCACCTCTCTTCCCTCCAAACCGTCGGTCCTCCAATACACTCTGACCCACTTCCTCTCTCTCACCGACAACTTGCGCCTGGTTACGCAATTGCGCAGAACACAACGGACAACGTTAAATCTCCCGCTCCTAACGAACCCTCTACTCCACTCGCCCAGCGCTACCAACCTCACGCCACCGTTACTGATTCAGACTACGAGGCGGATCCCACTGGGGACCTGGAAGGAAACCAATGGTGGGCGTGGCCCACGCAGATCGCAGGCAGCCACGCGCACCAAGCATGGGGCTGCCCCAGCAGTGATGCCACCTGGTCAGCACGTCACTACTTGTGCAAATCTTGGATTCGACACTCCTCCACTTCTAAATTTTACCGCGCATATAAAATAACTCCCACTTCACATCCTGACAGGATCCGCGAGGCCATGACATTTCCCGACAGCAGCGCACCTGCACCACCGGCGCGCCTGCTCCACCTTACCTACGGATCCCAGTACAAAGCCCTGCACATTACGAGCTGGCGGGGCAAGCGCTCTTACAACGACGACAAACTTGCCACCACTACCGTTGTCCACGTCCAATGGGCCCCAACAATTATGCACAACGACCATATCAACTCCTACACACACATGGGATACAGCATCCACCACAGCACACCTCTTACCTCCACTACCTCCACCATATATTGGAAACCTCGATCTCACCATGCGGCTCATCTTGCTGAACTGGTGGGACAACCAGCATATGCCCAATTAACCCACACTTTTAAAATCACTCCCCCAACAACCACACACCTCAACCCCAGGAAGGACATCCACCTCACTAACCTCCAGCAACAAGGCCAATGGGCCACCTCTCCAGGATTTAATGCTGACAACCATAACCTTGTTCACAAACTTTTGAAAATTGACACACACGACAGGCACCCAGACTGGGACATTCAACCACCCTCAGCCTACACTATACAAACAGGCATCCTCACTACTCTGGATGGCCAATCCACACACACACACACCAACGCCTCATATCTTTATAACCCCACTGGTCACTGTCTTGGGCACATACCCAACGACAGACTCACCTCTCTTAAACAAAACTATGACCATTTTAAAAACCACCACCCTACCAAATGGAACCAACTGACTCAAGGAGGAACATACCACACTGACTTAGCTGCCCTCTTCACCAGATACAGAGCTGCCCCTTCCGCCACCAACATTCTTTCTCCTTTTCTCTACCAAGCAGCAGCTGCTCTGGGCATTACTCACCATCGTACTTCTAACCCCCTTAGCTACGACCAAAGCCTCACCAGCTTCTCTTCTACCAGCCCTGCTGACCAGCTCTTTGGCTCCAACCAAGACCCCTTTCTTACCACCTGGACTGGGGGCTCACTGGTGGACGTTCCCAACTCCACCACACAAGCACACCAAGCTCTAAGGTGGGCCCTAGCCAGTGCTGACCATGCTGAAAATACTCTCAGCCCTACCTGAACCCCGATGCTCCTCCCTGATGATCTTGCTGCCCCTTACAAAACTCTTCTCCATCACTCCTGGATTCACTATATTGACTCTAGACCACAGTCTGAATTTTATACTACCTCTGAAATTTGGCTTGGCAGCAAATCTCACACTCCACCCTCCACTCAAAAACTACATCTCATTCTTATATGCAACCCCCACAGCCAAGCTACTTACTTTCCTAAACTTCCAGATTTATTGACCAATGGACATACTACATGCAAAGCCTTTCCTCATCCTGGGAGCCCTCTACTATCACACCACCTCCCACTCTTACCTTCTCTGACATTGTCATCACCTACCCTCGGAAACTTAAATCTCTTGCCAAAAATCCTTGGCAAACTCCACTCCACCAACACCCTCCTTCCTCCCCTCTTACCATTACCCACCCTTGTCTTTACCTAGCTACCCCCCTCCTCAGGCCTCCAGGTCTACACAGATGGCAGTCTAATAAAAGGTAAACCAGGGCATCCTAGCAAAATCGGTGCTGCAGTCTATGTCCCGGCTGCAGGGCAAAGTTACACCATCAACCCTGGGGGAATAGGGGCCACCAAAACTAACAACCGGGCAGAACTGGTAGCCATCCACCAAGCCCTTCTCAACACTGATTATGACAAATCTCTTACCCTCCATACAGACAGCCTCTGCTCTCTTCAACTTATAAAAAAATGATTCACGACCCTACCACTACAACCCGTTCTATTCATACTGAATTACTGCAATCAATTCAAAAACACCTCATTCAACGCATCCTGCATGGCTCACACACCACTCTTTGCAAAGTCCGTTCCCACACAGGTATCCTTGGAAATGACAGAGCAGACACTCTGGCACGCAAAGCAGCTGAGCACCCCACCTTAACCAATTTTACTGACACCACTGGGGAAATCCCCCGCCACAATGTTTACTGGCCCACAGTTCAACCTCCTCGCACACCCATGGGAGATATTCCCCCACGAATTTTAGCACCTAACCTTACACAAGGTATCACCTCTAACCTGCCCACTAGCTGCCACCTTGGCCAACACCCTCTTAAAGGGATCTATGCAACCACCTGGGCTGATAACACTCCCCATCAACTTCCTCAAGCAAGAAACAAATTCTGGACCTCAACCCTTATCCAACATAAAACTAAATTCCACATCCTTAAAGCCCGCTGGGGTAGACTATGGAACCGTAAACTTGCATTCCGCTGGAAACTCCCTTATGTTACCAGCACTCACCCCCCCACGAACTCCCTATGCCCCATTTGCCACACCTGTGAGGACGGAGCGGGCCACATCCTGGCGGGCTGCACACACCGGACTTTCAAGGGGCTCTATATCAAAAGACATGACGCCGCAGTGCGACTCATCCACAAGGCCATTTGAACCGGCGCCCTGGGATCCCGCAGAATGATCATGGATGCTGGCAAGGAAGAGGACCTCCCCAGGGGGGTCCTGGGCAAACGTCTCCCTAACTGGTTACGCCCCTCCACTATTACTGTAGCGGACTGGAAGAGAATGAGACCCGATCTTGCCGTCCTACCTGACATAGACTCCCCTACCTGTATGTCTGATAAAGAACTCTGGGTTCTTGAGCTTGGATACTGCTCTGATACCAACCATGCTACTAAGTTTATCACTAAACACGCCCAGCATGTTGAATTAGTAAATGGCCTCCGATCGGCTGGATACCTTGTTCATTATGAAGTTATCACCGTTGGAACAACTGGTACTATTCCTACCTCTTTTTTGACTTCTATGACCACTCTTGGACTCCAGAGAACCTGTGCCCTCAAACTGGCAGACACAGTCCACTCTCACACCATTACTAGCTTTCAAAGTATTTTACAGTGCAGACGCTTTATGGAAGCACACCCCGGGTCGATACCCGGGGACTAGCACACAGACCGTCCCCCCTCTCAGGTTTTTTCTCACCAGCTGTATTGTGCCGGTGCTTCCCAATCGGGGTGAAAAACCCCCGTATTAAGCTGCACTGGTCTGATGTAGTTGGTCATTCTTTTTACTGAGATGGTCCTACGGTGACTATAGCTAGCTCCGGCTTCGCTATGGTGTCCTTAACTTCACGTCCTGTGAGTAACGGTTCTACACGGATGTAACAATTTCAATTTCAATTTCAGCGCTTTTGAGTGCAACAAGCGCAAAAACTGCGCGCTGCGCCCACAATGGATTGAAAATACTGCGCGAAACGCGCAGTGGGCCTCCAAAAGCGTGCGCAAAATCGCGCTGCCGCGCGCGCTTTGTAGTACCCTGACCCTGACCCATAGACTGTCCACCAACTGGATGTTGCTTGTCTCTCTATGTTGGATTGGATTGTTACATGGTATTTCAGCTAACTTGAACTTGAACTTGGTTACATAGCTTCAGCCAGCAATTGGGCTGCTCACTGTCCTCCAAACTTCAAATTTCAGCCAACTCTGGGCTGCTCACTGTCCTCCGATGCCAAGTCTCACCGTGTGATACCCACGAAAAACAGTGAGCATGCTAAGCGGACATAGTGCTACCTCCCTGGACATGTGGATAAACTGCCCAACTACTGGCTGCTGCTTAATATCTAGATTGGATTGGATTGGATGACGGAAATCTAATTTTAGAAACGACAAATTAATAAATGTGATGAGAATCGCACAATTAAATTATCACTGTAGCACGAACTTAGGGAGTCGGGGCCTCCGTCAGTAAAACGATTGTTTGGGGATCAGTTCATCAGTGCTTTTTCTTTTGAGCCCCTCCTGCTATCTGGTTGAGAAATTCCATTTAGCCAATTTGGCTATCCCCTAGGCTGTAACAACATACATGGATTGTTACCTGGCATTTCAGCTAACTCTCGGTTGCCCGCTGTTTGCCGATGCATGTCCCCCCCGTGCAACACCCATGGGAACCAGGGAGAAAACTAAGCAGATTGGACGGTTGTAAGACGTGTCCAGGTCTTGGTATCTACCGGTATATTGTACTTGATATCAGATCCTGCCTCATGTATGAAAGTAGGTATTGGGTTACATGATTAGCCGGAGGCGGCTTCCAATAGCCGCATATATATGACATATCAGATCGTGCTGGGGGAGCCAGTCTCATGGAAACCCTCCCATGCAGTACATGACATGACGGACAGATCATATCATAACATTATGAATTAGGCTATTCAGACGGTTGACTCAGATTCCTTACAGTTGCTTTTCATATTTCCAATACATATAATTTACCCTTAAGCGTTGAGGAAATAAGCACATGCAGGCTTCATCGTTGTCAGTACTTATATTTGCAAAAGTAGGGGGCCTGCTTGCTGGACATTGAGACACTGCACGAGAGGTCCAGCGATCTTTCAGATGGGGCCCCCATTGGTACAAGTGCTAGTAGACATATTTAAGGTGTATGCTGGGCCTTGTAAAGTTTTAGCTTTGTGTGCGATGTTTCCCTTAATTAGGGGGTATATCACAACACTGGCTGGCCTTACTGGTCTTATCAGCTTTTACCATTAAATAAAGTCAACTGCACTATCTAGCTTGTAAGTCCAGACTGTGCAGGTCTGTCTTTGTGCTACTACCAATAGAGTCGCTACTGTCAAATAATAACAGAGTCACTTCCCCTGGGAGGCTCTGGTAGCTTCTGGAAGATATAACTCCTGTGGGACAGAGGGATGGTGGTGGGTACTCGAAAAACTGGTTAAGATCAAGGCATAGGCAGCTTGGGGCACCAAGATTTTAGTGCCCCCAGTGACTGTGCACTTGATTATATACCGGGCAGGACAGTACTGCTGGGAAAACACTGGCGGTGGTTACTCCTGGTTTTGCCCGGGGGTTTACGGGTATTTGAAATATGAAGGCGTCCTGCGGAATCTTACGACGCGCGTCTGAATACTCCATTTCTCCCACTACTGTGTGGGAAATGCGGCGTTTACAGGCATGCTCTATTTTGTGCTCTTCACACGGTCTATCAGCTTCCAGGGTACTCACCGTCTGCTGTCAGAGTGAAAGTAGGCAGCATAAACCATTTTGTTTAAACGACCCGAGTTCGTGCTACAGTGATAATTTAATTAAACAATTTAATTAAATCATGATCTATGTGACATATCTAGGGATAGGCAATATGCTATCATATGATATCATGTCATCGTATGATATCATATGATATCATACGATGCCGGCGGTCTGAGTAACGGTAGGTAACTTTGGCCTACGGCATCATATCATATGATATTAAATCATACTAGCATCCGAGCCCGTCGTCCCGACGGGCGGACCACCCCCGTGGCCACGTCAGCGACAGGTGTCGAAAAAACGAGATCCGAAACCACTGAAACCAAAAGCCCAATTGCCTGGGCCAAAAGGGCTAAACCATATCACGGCCATGCTACTTTAAATAATAAGATGATATTTGTATGATATCATATGATATCGTACTCGTCTTTGGTCGGCATCATATGATTTGCCGGTCCCTAGACATATCATATGTCCATCCCCCGAAGGAATCAGGATTCATGACCTGCTTCATGCTGGAGTCTTTATGAACCAATGCAGGTTCAATTTTCAATCCTTGTTGGGGAAACCCTTGCGCAGTACTACTGTTTCTGAGGCTTGGGGTAGGCTTGGGGCCTGAAGTAGAAAGCATCAAGCATTTGAGGTCGGATATTCGGATATTTCGAGTATTCTATCAATTGCTTGTACCCTGTGATTTTGAGGATTGGGTTGGAAGCCCCCCGCCCCCCCCGGCCCCTCTTCCGCCGGGGGCGAGCACCAGGGAGCACGAGTCTAGCCCGGTCTAGCCCAGCACGTCCAGCACGTCATACTGAAACCGGTTTCCGTCTGATTATAAAACATTTAACTAGGCATTATCGCAGCCCAATCTTAAGCGCCTCCTTGCTGCCCCACCACCCTTACCCCCACCCCACCTGTTTACTGCCACCCTGCGAACACCACCTCGGCCTTGCCACGAGGTCATATACTGCGTCGGGCTCCTCTGGTCTCATCCTCCCCTTCGCTGCGTTACACACCATCAAATCTTCTGATCTTGCATCGTTTTTGTCCTCTTCTTCTGCCAATCAAAGACTATGCGCATCGACGATAATTTCGCTATCCAGCTCGTGGATCGATCATCTGGGGCGACGCTCCCTGAGGTCGAACAAAATGGGAAGGTGTTCGTAGTTGCGAGACCTCAGACCTGGATTGGAGTTCAACGTCAAGATTTCGCAGCAGCACAGCGTAGCTGTTGGAACCGGGCAAAACCTCTGCGTAGGTCACACATATTCAGTACCCCTGAAATTCCATAAAAACGATGGAACGATGTCATTGATGTGCTTGTCTGCTTATCAAAATTGCAGGTACAAGAGTAGAGGAAGCTTCTGGTTCTACTTGTCTGTCCTCCCCCCCTGTCTCTTACTTACTAATATGCAATGGTTTTCGATTTGGAATTTCCAGACTCACCTTGGTTGCAGCAGCCTGGCTGCTCATGGCTGTAAGGAGGGTTGCAGATTGTCCTATCTGCAATCTACCGTACGCGCCTTAAGTATTGGCAAGATTAAGTATTGGCAAATGTCGTTTTCCCCCTAAAAGTGGGTCTCAGAAAAGCATGGCAAAACTAACTTGGCAAAGAGGTCTATGGCTCTGACTGTCTCAAGCTCAGACTTGAGATCCAGTTGGCAAAGGGTCTTATGTTATTGTTACATTTCCTTGTTACATGTTCACCAAGTAGTCTGCCCAAGCTTGCTGTAAAACCATGTGACAATTCAAATAAGGAGCATTAAACTTGCTAGGGCTTAGTAGCCAGAACGGTATATTGCTCCAGCCATCCAAATAGCAGGCTGGATCCTTGTAACCAAGTTCAAGGTCGAGTACATGTTTACAAAGTAGTCTGCCCAAGCTTGCTGGAAAAAAAACCATGTAGCAATTCAAATCAGGAACATTGAACTTGCTAGGGCTTAGTAGACAGAGTACCATGGTAATCGTAACTTGGCAAAGGCCAACCACCTGGAGTGGTCTCAAGCTGGGTCCCTAATCCGGTTTGGCAAAGGGTTGTTTGCCAAACCGTTTGCCAATACTTAAGGCGCATACGATATATGAAGAAATGAAAACAGATATCAAAATTTCTCAAGTATTTGACAAACAAGCTCTGCTGACATGTATGTATATTGCAGTCCAGGGGTAGGCCAAATAGGCTAAATGGACTTGCCCAACAGCGATAGGAAAGTTTTAAAAAGAAAAAGCATTGATGAACTGAACCCCGAACAATCGTTTTCCTGGCGGGGGCACTGAGTTCGTGCTGACATGGGTTTCCTCAATCATGTAGGCTGCTATGGAGCTTGATGGTGTCAACATGAACTACTTAGCGAGTTTGATGGAATGGCGTCCTGCATTTTTTGGTGAGAAACAAATTGGGCGACAAATGGCAGTTTCTAATGTTGAGCCCCTTTCTACCACACCGCAATCTCTTCTACCTGAACCCCCTCCTACACCACCCTACCATACCTACACCACCCTACCATAATAAAAAATGCCACATGTTATCCTTACCTGCCCTAGCTTGCCCTGCACAATGTCTAATAATATGTTTTCCTGCCAAAGACGGCGAACAGCCAAATTGCTGGCTGAAGCTATGTAACCAAATTCAAGTTCAAGCACACAGTCTCACAACCACTACCACCACAGCCACAACCATTGAAACATGAATGCCAAAAGCAGAACCCAGGGTAGAATATGATGGGAGGGTTCAAACTGGTGACCCGAAGCAGGGTTTATGTTTCCAACCCCCTCCTACACAACCCTACCATAAAAAACAAACGCTATCCTTACCTGCCCTCGCATGCCCTGCACAGTGTCGCAGTGTGATTTGAAGTGAAACCTGAAAATGTAGTTTGTGACGGACACACACGGACACACATACGTTTTTGACAGACTAATCCTTCAATCAATTTTTTGGATTTTTTTTCATTCGGGTAAAAATCTGGAGATTTTTTTCATTCGGGTATAAAAAACAGACGCTATCCTTACCTGCCCTTGCATGCCCTGCACAGTGTCACAGCACCACTACTACCACTGACACAACCATTGAAATTTGAATGCCAAAAGCTGAACCAATATTTCCCTCTTACCCCAACCCCTTGACCAACCTTACTGGTTTTGTTTTTACTGCCAAAGACGGCGAGCAGCCAAATTGCTGGCTGAAGCTAAGTAACCAAGTTCAAGTTCAAGTTCCCTTAACTGTATCCTTTACCGCTGCGTGCGCTTCCTGCAGATGGCTTCAAAGAAGTGGCGAACAAAAGGGTCACCCTGAGACCCTTCTGCTTTGCACCCTTCTCCACCATGGATCCTGTTGCGGGCGCACAAGAAGTCGAGAATCCTGAACATATCAAAGTAAGTGTTAGCACTACCAGAATCCTATATATATATATATATATATATATATATATATATATATAAATAAATCATATAAATAAATCATGGTCGTGGTCGTGGTCGTGGTGGTCGTGGTGGTGTCATCATCGCGTAGCCACGTGCCGTGGGCGTGCGAAGTGTTACCGATTTGCAACCGACTTTCCGTGCATCCAATCCCAGCGAAATGTTCAAATACCGAAACAGCAGATGCGCTTAGCTATGCGCACTCGTTTCATGTCGACATCTGCCTCCCATACTATAACTGCGAGAAAATTCGAATGAGAAGATCCTCTCCTTGGAGGTCATCTGCTGACCCTCAGATAGCTTCGCATGACGCTCAGAATAATAGTCACCAGTGCATTGCTTCTTAACGGAGCATGAGCCACAGGGCGCATGATGCATGCCAACGGTCCTGGACAGGAGGGCCCGCAACACCGCCAGTCAGCGCTCAAGGCGAGCCTGCCTGAGCTACGAAGATAGGGACAGAGCCAACAAGCGTTGACGAAATGCCCGCGCTGCCCGATCCGAGGACGTGCGTCAGGCTGATAATCAAGCCAGGCGAGAAGAGTATGCTGCCCAACCTTGGGAGTTACGCCAGACTCATAATCAAGCCAGGCCTTCAGATCGTCATGCTTTTTTTCTCCGTCTGCGAGCGTTGCCACCATTCATCTCACGCATGCCCACTTTTGCTAGCCATCGCATCGCATTCGTCGTGGTTGGCACCCAGTTGTTGCGATTATTTGACTTTGTTCAGATCGCCATGGCCATTTCGTCCTCCTGCACACTCTCGCGCTTGCCACGATCATCCCATTTTTGCAAGCTCTTTTCGTTGTATCGATTGTAGTGAAAACGTTGCTGCGATTTTTGCTGTTCCGGGTGTTGACCGAGCATCGAATGGGGCACTGCAAGAGAAGAAGAAGCTGCAGGTGTATTGCCATGCAATTGCACCGGTTCGGTGTTCTCGGCGTTATCGGAATCTGAGCGTTTGCAAGTTGTTGGTAGGATCAAAGCACAGCCTGCCCCTCTTTCTGCACGATTGAATCCCACAGGGTGAAGTGAAGGGTACGAGGTAGGGAGGAAGAGATTGTGTGTGCGTGTTGGTGGTTGGGGGAAGGGATGGTGGTGGGAGAAAGGTGAGAGAAATAGAGTGTGTGTGGATGGGGTGGGGTAAGGGGTAGGGAGAGGTCGGGGGAAGTAGGGGATGCTGTGGGTCTGGATGTGGGGGGAGGGGGGGGGGGATGCGTGTATGTGAGGGTGGGAGGCCACAGCTGAAGCAGAAGGGTAATAGGTTGAGAGAAGAGGTGTGGGTGCGGGGGGAGAGGGAGGGGAGCGTCGAGCGAGGGCGGAGATGGCTGATATCTTGACTGTGTGTAAGGAAGAGGGGGGGGAGGGTATGCAAGGGCGTTACCCGTTATGTAACCCATACCAGACTAGGACCCATGACTTGGGTGGGAGGATGGGGGTGGGGGGGGTGGCCACCGGCCACAAGGGCTACCGTACTAGCGGACTGCCGTACTGAATATATGTGTAGCACTACCATAATCCTGAATATATCAAAGTAGATGCAACCAAGTTCAAGTAAGTGTTACCACTACCATCACCTACCTCCACTTTCATACCACCGCACCCCACCTCAACCAACCACCACCATTGTCATCACCACCACCACCACCACTATACCACACAAACCGCAGCTGCAACCACTGTTTCGCACATTTGGCATGAACCTGCACTACCTTGAAGTATGTACGTGTAACTTTCAGGAGTCTGGGACGGGAAGAATAGTAGAGATAATAGCTGCTTACAAGATTGGATAAGGCATCAGTCGGAAGGGACCGGCTGATGAGGAAGATGGCAACCGTACATCAGGGTACTGTGCTGACTATGTGCGTGCCCTATCTAGTAGAGGCACTACTGTAGACGAGACAGGGAGGGCAACCTGCGCGCTCTAAGTCACTCTAGTGAATCCGGGAACACCGGATAATAACAGTACAGAGGCCAGTGATGCCCTGATATGTCACGCATGTGTACAGATATTGCATGTGTGAAAATTGCTTTCCTGAGGAAACTAAGGAGCATAAATAATTAAAGACTGATCAATGTTAATCCTGCAGGCTGGGTTGATAAACATTCCATTCCATGAAGCTGGGCTGATAAACATTCCTGCAATGAATTGTTGACCTGGTCAAAATAGGAAAACAAACGAAATCTACGAATAGGGGGGAAAAGTTCACGTTTGCTTTCTTCTGGATTTGTTTTTTGTACTGCTGAAGGCGGCGAGCAGCCAAATTGCTGGCTGAAGGTATGGGACCAAGTTCAAATTCAAGTTCAAATCAGTGGCTGAACATTTTTGTTACTGCCAGAGACGGCAAGCAGCCAAATTGCTGGCTGAAGGTATGGGACCAAGTTCAAATTCAAGTTCAAATCAGTGGCTGAACATTTTTGTTACTGCCAGAGACAGCGAGCAGCCAAATTGCTGGCTGAAGGTATGGGACCAAGTTCAAATTAGTGGCTGAACATTTTCGTTACTGCCAGAGACGGCGAGCAGCCAAATTGCTGGCTGAAGGTATGAGACCAAGTTCAAGTTCGGCAGTAAAAATAGATAAGGTAATGATAACGCCTGGTGGGGCGTGGTGTTAAGGGAGCCTGTCGTACGCGGGTGGGGAGCGGTCTCCTACCTCAACTGGACAACCTACCATCGCGGTTGACGACGACCTGCAACGCCAAGAGCGACCGAAGGGGGAGAAATAGATTTACCAGGAAAGAAATTAGCAAACTTCTGTCATCGCGAATCTGCGATCAATTCTATTCTGAGCCATTCTCATCTACTGCCCTTCCTTTCCATCCTCTGAAGGCGGGTAAGATCTTTGTGAATGTCAAAGTCTTTGAGTATACTCCAGGACCGCGCATTGGGTATGGTCCCCTTGAGAGAAATCAGAACTTGAAACTGCTGGTGAGCCTGGGTGCTTCTTACTTGCTTGCTGCAAAATTGCCTTTCTATTTCTGGGGATTTGTTGGAAGACCCCTCCCAGATGTTGTGGAGCGGGCTTGCCTTGGGCTAACAATGACCTCTCGATGACAATGCAATGTAATGTATTTGACAAAAGAGATTTGTACAGCTCTAACTTTTCATGAGGCGTAAAATAGAGTAATGCTAACGCCTGGTGGGGCGTGGTATTAAGGGAGCCCTGTCTTACGGCGGTAGAGAATGGGCTGCTACTTTACCTGGGCAGTGCTACCATGGCAGTTAACAGCGACACGAGGCGTGAAGGATTACGCAAAAGGGCGTATGCCTCTTGGTTCTTGAAGTGTGGTGATATACCCTTTGGTCGAGGGTCGGTCTCTCCGGGGACTACGAGACTACGTAGCCCCCCCCCCCCCCCCCCCCCCCCCCCCTTCCCCCCCCAAGTGTATTCCATCAATCCAAGTGCGCCTACTCTTTCGTAGGAGTGGCAACGCCATTCGAACTGAATCCTTGGTGCCGCTGGTTTGTGTAGGGAGACCCACCTCCTGGGGTGAAATACCTTTAACAACTAAAAAAAAAAAAAAAAGTACAAAATATCTTCCTCCCCACCACAACCACAACAGGCGGAGAAAAGAAGTTCTTCCTTCAGCCATCCTTGGAATGTACAGCGGGAGCTGCTGAAGAATGTTTAGCCCTGCCCCTGCGTCCTGTTTGATATGTAGGTTTCATTTTCTTTCTTCGTCGGTTATTTTGTATCAAATATTTTTTATGTGTGTCTTTTTATTATGTATCTTGATGCATGTTTTTTTTATGCATGTATTTTTATGTATGCGAGGGGCTGCTTTCGTGAAGATATGAACGTAGCAATACACTACGTCCCTCCGGGATCAGCCCAAACCCTGTGTCCTGTTCGATATGTAGGTTTCCAGGGTTTTGTTTTCAAATCTAAAAGTTTTTTTTCTAGCTTCATGGTTTAGGCCGCCTCCAGGGACAGTGTTTTAGAGCTTTTTAAGCTTTGTAAGCTTTTTATAGCGATGATTTTGCCCAAGCGGAGTCAAAACTAGCGATCACTATATATAGCCGAAAATATAGCCCTGTAGGTTTCATATTCTTTCTTCATCGGTCCTTTTGTATGTACAGTATGTAGAACTAGTATGTAGAGTGCAATGCATGTTGTAGAGTACAGTATGTAGAACTGTCATGCAATGCATGTCATAAAGTACAGTATGTAGAACTAGAGTGCAATGCATGTTGGTGGGGTCCCTATTTTGCTTTCTTGTTTGTGTGACCAGGGGGACAAAAGGTGAGGACAAGTCAATTCATCAGAGTGACCTGGACAAGTCAAGTCATCAGAGTGACCTGGACAAGTCAAGTCATCAGAGTGACCTGGACAAGTCAAGTCATCAGAGTGACCTGGACAAGTCAAGTCATCAGAGTGACCTGGACAAGTCAAGTCATCAGAGTGACCTGGACAAGTCAAGTCATCAGAGTGACCTGGACAAGTCAAGTCATCAGAGTGACCTGGACAAGTCAAGTCATCAGAGTGACCTAGACAAGTCAAGTCATCAGAGTGACCTGGACAAGTCAAGTCATCAGAGTGACCTGGACAAGTCTTTATTTGGGTATCACATGGTGGGACTTGGCATTGGAAGACAGTGAGCGGCCCAGATTTGGCTGAAAAAACTGTTATAATCCAATCTAAGTCAAGTCATACATGCATTCATCCACACTCCCACTAACCCACCCATCCACAGATCAGAACCATCACATCTGCAACACCGAGGTACGAGACAGCAGACACTCTACGGGTCGTAATACAAAAAAAACTGCATCCACACACTTACCCACCTACCTACCTTCCCACCCACACCATCCACACACTAACCCAACCACCCATCCACAGATCAGAACCATCACATCTGCAACACTGAGATACGAGACAGCAGACACTCTACGGGTCGTAATACAAAAAAACCTGCATCCACACACTTACCCACCTACCTACCTTCCCACCCACACTAACCCAACCACCCATCCACCCACAGATCAGAACCATCACATCTGCAACACTGAGATACGAGACAGCAGACACTCTCCGGGTCGTAGTACAAAACCCTGCATCCACACACTTACCCACCTACCTACCTTCCCACCCACACTAACCCAACCACCCATCCACCCACAGATCAGAACCATCACATCTGCAACACTGCGGTACGAGACAGCAGACACTCTGGCTCTTCGTAAAGTCCTGAAGCCCGATACAAACCAGTACCACAGGAGGTTCATGCTGTTAATCTGATGTTAATGCTGTTAATCTGAACGGTGGCAGAGGGCAGCAGCGTTAATCTGTGGTTAATGCTGTTAATCTGAGGTTAATGCTGTTAATCTGAACGGAGGCAGAGGGCAGCAGCGATGGTAGTAGCAGCAGCAACAGCAGCGGCGGCAGATGCGGATGCGGATTTATTGGAGGGATCAGGAGGTAATTCTTTCAATCGTAGAGTTGTTACACGGTAGAGGACTGAATAGAAGATGTCTAATTGGCGCAACAGGCGCACTCATAAGGAAGCAAGATGCGTACTGCAGTGTACTGCAGTCACGTGCAGGCCTCAGCTAGTCGGTGGCCTGGCGGCAGGCAACACGGGTCCTGGAGGGAGCAGGAACCGGTGTGCATTATGCCAACTCAGTTACCGTATGTCGGATAATAACATACCCCCCAATTTGAGGTATTCTTGAGCTCAAGAATTCCTGAAATTAACTGAGGGGCATAAGAAATTAATATAGATATAAAAGGAATATAATGACTAAGAGCTGGTCTGCTTCGGTCAAGAACTTGGACAATAAAATTATTCAGGTCAAGACTAAAGGGAAGGGAGCACTTGGAAAGTCTCGAAGTCAGTAAATCACTATATGTGGCTGTACACTGGTCAGGCTTGTCAAGAGATCAGAGGTAAAATTATACGGACCGTGGGAAGGCGGGCTGGCACAGTCAAGGGGGTAATCTTATCTAAAGAACTCTAAATCACTGATCTAGGTTGGCAGCTTAAGGAGCTGCCAGGAAGGTACCGACTTAAACTAAAGTAAGTCTATCAGAGGAAGGGGAAATGATGCGGTCATACCTGAGGTCAGCTAACTTATTCCCCCTCTGATTGGAAAGTCAAAGTCTGCAAAAGACTTGTCAAATCAAGAGTGACACCAGGATAACTAAATCAGAGGCGAGGGGGACTGACAGGACTAAATGTAATACGTCCCGCACAGGGAGCAGTTGGAATACATAAGGTCAGCATACTATTCCCCCCATAATTTGGGAGCTCTTAATGGATCCCAAATTACGGATGACATTATGAGAAATAACTTAAAGTAGAGATACCCCGCTGGCTCATAACTATCGGTCCAGATGAAGGATAGGATGAGATACTTCCAGTGTCATCTTTAAGAAATAGGAAGGTAGGCTGGACAGTAAATATAATTGCGCTGCAAAAGGAGGCCGCATGCTGAGATGCTAAAGCATATTTGAAGACAGCAAGTCACTAGGGGCGCCAGGTGTCGGCCAGGAAACTAGTCAAACTGCTGTTGTCAGTACATGGGGCAGTACATGGGGCAGTACATGGGGCAGTACATGGGGCAGTACAGGATTTAATTCCTAAAGTGCTCATTGCTAAGAGAAAAAATGTCATACAGGTCAGAGGGCATATTTAAATGCCAGGTACTGGGAAGTCATCCAGGGTTAGTAGCTTGGCTGCAATGTTGCTAGAGTTGTCGCAATGCTGCTAGGAGCTGGTGAGAAGCTAAAGGGCATGTAGGGCCTGCTGGGGAACTGCAGGTCAATTGAGTACTCCTAGGGAGCTGCTGGGTAATCAATCGGAATCTACTAGGGAGCTGCCAGGTGGGTAGGATTTGCTGGGACATTGCAGATGAAGTGAGTGTAACTAGGACTGCCGTAGGAAAGGTGCAGACCAGGGTGGCTGCAGATCAGGGAAGCTTGAACAATCAAGAACGGGAGATTGTGTTGCTGATCAGTTCAAGGACAATTACGTGACACGCAGATTTAACTCAGCAAGCGAGGGTATCGCTCATTTGCTGAGGATCTGCATGCGAATGAAGTCAATGTAATCATTGCATGGTGAGTGCACATAAAATCAGCGGTACTGCGATTTATGCAGATCAGTGTGCAGATCAGATCATAATCCTCAGGTCAGTGCATTTCACCCATTCAGTCTTTCTCTATTGACATCCCCTCACAGACTATCCTATGTCCACCAGGATGTGTGGCTCCTTGGGTGTCTTGTGACGGTGGTGGGGACAGGGCAGGGGGGAAACGCCTTGGGAGACAGGGGTGATGTGAGGATGGTTGATGGTTTTCTCCCATGCAATCAGATCATCAATGGGAGTGAGAGGCGTGGTAACGTGCTCAGTGGATGTGGATGTGTTGTCCTCAGGGTATGATGTGGATGAGATGGATGTGTCTGATGTGTGTGAGGTAGATTCCCCCTATTCTCCACCACCATGTTCCAGCACTACACATATCACATGCTGCAGCATTCTGTGCCCCTGATGAGGACACATCTGCCCACTCTGTCCCTGCACCCACCACAGCATCCTGCACTGCTCATGAAGACACCTGTCTTCCTGATCCTCACCTGCATGGGGGGGACCTTCGTACCTATGCAAGTCAGACTAATGCTGTAGTGCTACCATCAGACCACCCTGCCCCCACTCTCACCACTGCTCATGATGGGGAAGACTACCTTGCTGATGCTCACTTGCATGGGGGGGGACCTTAGTACCTATGCAAGTACATCCAGTACACGTGATGTGGATGTGTCCCCCTCACGTGTACTGGATGTACTTGCATAGGTACTAAGGTCCCCCCCATGCAAGTGAGTATCAGCAAGGTAGTCTATCATGAGCAGTGGTGAGAGTGGGGGCAGGGTGGTCTGATGGTAGCACTACAGCACTAGTCTGACTTGCATAGGTACTAAGGTCCCCCCCATGCAAGTGAGGATCAGGAAGACAGGTGTCCCCATCAGCAGTGCAGAATGCTGTGGTGGGTGTAGGGACGGAGTGTGCATATGTAAGACGTCCCGTCTGCAAAAGTTATAATTGCAGGTGAGGGGTCAGGTGCAGGTCCGGGTACAGGGGTCCCCCATGCAAGCGAATAGCATTATCATTGGATATGGTATGGTGGCTCAAGATTGTGGACGTGGGAAAGGATGTCTTCACCCAGTTATCATGGATTCGCTGAATGTTCATTTCTTCGATCTGATGCTCCATGTATTGGAGCTTAATGTTCATTGCTTGGATCTGATAGTGCAACTCTGAAATGATGGGGTCAAGAGCAGGGTCGGTCGTAGGGGCAGGGATAGTCCTAGGGGCAGGGATAGTCCTGGGTATGTTGGGTTTCCTAGGGGTGTGGATGTTGGATGTCCTAGAGGTCGCAATTTTCCTAGGGGAAGTGATCATCCTACCACTAGTGCTGCTGCTGGGGATCATCCTACTGCTGGGCAGACGGCTTGAAGGTGGCCTTTGCCTTGGCGATTGACAGATCTCCTTAAAGGTCATGATGCTTCCCCGCCTCGGGAGAGGATAGGATAGACAACGGGTAAAGTGAGGTCCAGTGAGAGCGTCCGCAAATGACGATCAGATTCCCCCCATTCCGGCTGTGCGCGGGTAGGGCTGCCGGAATGCCTAGGAGAAATTTGCAGAGTTGCAAAGGGCAGGAGGGAGGGGGGAAGGGGGGGGGGGGTTCTGGAGGACAGGGATAGGGGATAGGGAGGAGTAGGGGGAGTGGAGGAGGGAGGAGGATTTGCAGGTAGAGGAGGAGGAGGAAGATGGAGAGGTTGAGTCTTGGTGTAACAGGTTCGTAGCGATGGAGGGAGGGGGGCTGGCGGTTCAGCAATCCGAAAGAATGCTGATCGGGTTTCTAGCCAGTAGATGGCAAGGGGGTGAGTGGGGAGGGGGTAATGGGAATTACCAGCTTGGTGCTAGGGGGTCATGCCAGGCACAACGATCTCTAAGGATCGTTCAACGCTGTGTGGGATCTGGTGAGCTTTCTCACGTCGTGGATCTTCGGTGACTGCAGGACTGCGTTTGCTGGGCGTCTTGTACGCGGGACCACAGACAAATGGATAGTTGTTTGGGCAGTAGGCGAGGCAGCTTCGGTATGAATTCCTCACGGTGGAACGTAGGCAATCCAGGGGCCACTTAGCGGTACTCAGGCCTTCAAGCGAGTCAGAGTGTAAACTGTCGCCCGGAATAGGCGCAGCGGTTGGTCTTCGGTTAGCGGTCAGGGTTAGCGTGATTGGCCCATAGCCTTTCAATCGTAGAGTTGTTACACGGTAGAGGACTGAATAGAAGATGTCTAATTGGCACAACAGGCACACTCATTAGGAAGCAGGATGCGTACTGCAGTGTACTGCAGTCACGTGCAGGCCACAGCTAGTCGGTGGCCTGGCGGCAGGCAACATGGGTCCTGGAGGGAGCAGGAACCGGCGTGCATTATGCCAACTCAGTTACCGACGTATGTCGGATAATAACAAATTCAGATCAACGTAATAATGACCTAATTATGATAGTAATAATAATGGAAATAAAAATGGTAGTAACAATAATGGTAATAATAATGTCCTAATAATGATGGTATATGTTTTCATGTCAGGTTATTTATTTTTCTTTCTTAAACTACCTTCCGCCTACCTGTATACGTTGTTATATCTTGCCCTTTCTTTCATACCTTTTCTTGTTAGCTAAAAGCAGCAGCTTCTAGGCAGCTCCCTGAGCCAACCCATGTGCCAATTCCCAAGGTGGTAACAATACAGGAAATATGGTTGTGCCAGCTTCAAGGTGCACTAGGTTGCATCAGATTTGGCTGACTAGCCAGTCAGGGGAGCTGCACAGAAGCTGCTGGTAGTAGCTGAAAATGATGATGATTGGTGAGTACATTTTTCCTGATACCCTACTAGACTCAAAATGCGCCCGCAGCTTGACGGAGCCAAGGGGGACTTATGAGCATCATGCCCCAAATAAAGAAAACGAATAAAAGTTTAAAACAAACAGAAAAGTATGCTTTCTTTGCTTCCAGGAGACTCCACCTGCAATGCCCTTCATATTAAGCATACCGATATGAAGAGGAGGCTGGCATCAGCACCTGCATCAACATCAGCATGACCACTGATACCGGTTAAAACTACTCCAACCCACCCCAGCCCATCCCACCCTTCCCCACCCACCCAGGAGACTCCACCTGCAATGCCCTTCATAGTAAGCATACTGATATGAAGAGGAGGCTGGCATCAGCACCTGCGCCAGCCTCAACATCAGCATTAACACTAATACCAGTTAAAACAGAGGGACACCATTTGGCAGTCATGGACTTATCAAGGGTAAGAGCACAACTTGAACATAATTATTAACTTACATAATAACTATTTAAGGATTGAATACATTATTTAGTACCGCATCTAATATCGTGTATCTAATATATAATAGATATTTATAATTTAATATATTATTATAAAAACAGTTTTTTTTATTACAACAGAGTATGTTTTAGTGGCCATGGGGTGCAACAGAGCCTTTTTTATATGACCGACTTTGTTTTACAACAGAGTTAGTTTTTGTGGACATGGGGTGCAACAGTTTTTGTTTACAATATAGTTTGGTGGCTATTGGTTGCAACAGAGTTTTTCTTTGAAACAACCGATTTGTTTTTACAACCGATTTGTTTTGGCAAATGTATTAATATAACATTTAACATGTATAATGTAAGATGTTGTTTCATATTATATAATAACTTGTTTTTTACATTGAAAAGTTGTAACTGGCTTTGCTCTTGACCTTGATCTTAGCCTCGCTCGGATGTTGTTAGACTCAACTTGAAGAGTACTATCTGACAATATGAACAAGACTGAACATCATTACATTACATTACATTACATGTTAAAGTCTACTTGACACCGCGAGGGTGTATGAGACTCTGTGCTTTAAACAAAAAGAGAAAGCACCCACAAGGCAAAATACCCCATTACATCAGGGGTGTGTCGAGGACAAACAAACCAAACTCCCAACCACCGTTTTGGTGGCGTAGGTATTAAACCCCCTAGAGCAGGACCCAGATCTCAACCACTTACAGTGGCGGAGGTAAGAAGCTAACAAATGAGAAGTCACAAGAAGAAGAAAAAAAGGGATAATAAATTACGGTGCCACTAGGCAGTCCAGGGCTTCCTGTCTTGCTCTTCTACAAGTAGAAAGATAGTCGGCTAGGTTGCTCCAGAAAGTCTTAGTGCCATTTCCATTCATAAAGGTTCTGAATGTGGAATCGCAGAATTCCACATTCCATACGATTAAGTCGGTATCCTCATGGACATGCCTATAAATATCTGTAAACAGCTTCTGGTAGCGGATGCGAATATCATTATAAAACTCAAACATATGCATTTCATCCTCATGTTTTTGGAACCCACACATTTGACAGTGTCTCATTGAACGAGGGATGTGTGCTCTATCCACCACCCTCATTCTTTCTGTGTTCAGCCAATGGGAACCCATTCTAAACTGTGCTATAGAACGAATCTGGCCCTGCTTATGTAAGGCAGATGTAAAGGGAATCAAGCCATTCTCATCATTGCTGTTGGCTGCGAACCATTTCTGGTATCGGAGGCGTTTATAGCCAACCCTTCTCTCATCAGGGATGTCTCTGACTGCATTGGTGTCACTTGGGTACTTAAGCCTCCATGACTCAAAAACTTCAGACATAATACCTTCGACATCGACAGCCTCCAAAATGTTGAGGTTTTTACTGGATCCTAGCTTGTGGAGAGCACAACGCAAGTCATGAACCCAGACAGTGTTGGAATCAAAAGATTCCTCAAGAGCCATTCTAATGAGATCCTCAGGTTCTTTATCTATGGTCTTGTTCCAGAAGCGCAAAGCTTGTTTAAGCCAAGCAAACCACAACGGGGTTCTACCCAGCTCTTCCATGATAATATTAGATGTAGTAGATTGGCAAACACCCAACATTTGTTTAAGTATACCTCAATGCCATTTCTCACAAGCATGGTCATTTGAGATAAGTGTGTTGTTCAGAACAGAAGGAGCCCACGCCTCACAGCCAAAATTCAGGATAGTTTGTACAAGAGAATCAAACAGGTGGGTGAGAATATCAATATTGTATATCTCCATAGTATGGCATCGCCTACGGAGCATGTGGTGTGCCTTTTGGGCCTTAGTGAGCATCCTAGAAAAAGCAGCTTTTGCACGATCATAATATAAATAGTACTACCTTAGTTCAGTCCTGCAAGTCATGAGTCTGTTTATCCATGCATGTATAAAGAGATTGGATCAAATATATTTTGATAATAATGCTTATATTTTTGATTGTTTTGATACAGTTTACATTTCCCCTCCTAATAAATTTTACTGCCCAAGACGGTGAGCAGCCAAATTGCTGGCCAGAGTTCAAGTCACAATGTGGGGTGCAAAGGAGGTCAGTTTGTCAACTTGATTTTTGAAATTGATCGGAAATAATACTGAAATCCACTAGGATTTGTATTGGGGCTTTAGGATTTGAATTTTGATTTGTATTGGGGCTTAAGGATTTGTATTTGTATTTGTATTTGGTCTTTAGGATTTGGATTTTGATTTGGTCTCTAGGATTTTGATTTAGATTTGGTCTTTAGGATTTTGATTTTGATTTGGGCTTTAGGATTAGGATTTGGGCTTTACGATTTGGATTTGGATTTGTCCTTGAGTTTGAAGTTGTGCCTGGCAATGCACTTGGTGCTTGCACAAAACTGAGTATGATTACTGCTACCTTAATGTACTGTGTTTATTTTTCCGACGACGCTACGCCAGTCCGTAGTTACATGGCAATGCATGGGTTTGGCGCTGTCCCCCGACCCCCCCAGGCTCCGCCATGCGATGGCTACGCAACAATCCTGACATCAGGCTTGAGTAGGGAACAGCAACTAATATTAGTGTTTGAAAAACTAATATTAACAAATATTATTATAGTGTCACAATAATATAAGTTTTTCAAATAGATTCGAAATTATGGTGAGACAGCTTGTCCGACTAATATAGTAATATTATATAATATTATATAATATTACGTATTCACTATTATATATCATACTATAGCCGACCCCTCGGCTTGAGTACATCAAGTAGCTACTCAACCTGAGCTACAGAAATCTGACATACGTAATACTGACAATGTAGAGTGGCGCAGCCCCTGTTGATCTTGTGCCTGGCATTGCACTAATTGCTGCCACAGAACTGAACATGATCACTGCTACCACAATGTAGGCTGGCGCAGCCCCTGGTGATCTTGTTGTGCACGGAAGGCGGCTTGGGCAAGATGAAGCTGCAGTGTGTGACCTTACTTGCTCTTCGGGCTCGAGGTGGAAAGTGGTGAAGAAGCCTCGGGTTGTGATCAATGCGCTTTAATGCAGACGGTTGCAACTGTGTATAATTAAACGATCACTGTAGCACGAGCTCTGGGTCTCCGTCGGTAAAACGATTCTTCGGGGTTCAGTTTATCGATGTTTTTATTTTTAAGCCCTTCCTATCACGGTCGAGTTTATCGGTGTCTTTCTTTTTAAGCCCTTCCTATCACGGTTGTTAAGCCCTTCCTATCACCCTTTAGCCTATTTGGCCTACCCCTGGACTTTAACATACATACAGATGGTTGCAACAGGGCGGCTGGTGATGTTCAACCTACCAGTTGCACTTGTCATGTACTGTGTAGAGAATGTTGACTGAGACCAAATAAGAGGTGGCGTGAGCATGATCAAGCTGCAGGGGTGGATCAGAGGGGCAGGTGGGGTGAGAGCATGATCAAGCTGCAGAGCAACCCCGTGTTTCTGTTTTCTGTTTTTTTGCGTGCTACCGGCGTCTTTTCTGTTTTCTGTTTTCTTATGTGCTTTCTGACTGCAAATTTCGCAGGCCATGAAATTTGGCTGAAACAGAGTAGTTGTGAAGGAGCCTAGTTCTGCAGTTGAATTGGTATGGTGTTTGTAGGATTTGTTATTATTGATTGCCGTGTTGGTACGAAAGATTTGCCTAGGATACCGCAGCAAAAGTGGGGGTGCCACATACCTGCTTCTCGGTCTTTGGGCCGATACCTGGAGAGCTGCCACAAGTGATAAAACCATTGATTGGCGATGCTTTGACCTGCAATGCTTTGGCACTGCAACAATATTCACAAGATGGGAAATGTGTCAGTATGTCTCCATTCAAAAGCGCTGCAATTGAAGTATGAAGCGCTAATGCTAGTTTATTTCTCTGGACTGTACCGAATACTGTTCACTCTTACAATTCCAATTCCCCCTGAGCGATTCCCACAGAAACTAGGAAGCACACTTAGCAGATTAGACAGTTTAAAGACTTGTCCAGGTCTTGAGTCTTGATATGATTACAAGTATGTTGTATAATAATGCTCATATTTGAATTGTTTACCGTATGCGCCTTAAGTATTGGCAAGATTAAGTATTGGCAACTGTCATTTCCCCCCTAAAAGTGGGTCTCAGAAAAGCATGGCAAAACTAACTTGGCAAAGGGGTCTATGGCTTTGACTGTCTCAAACTCAGACTTGAAATCCAGTTGGCAAAGGGTCTTATGTTATTGTTACATTTCCTTGTTACATGTTCACCAAGTAGTCTGCCCAAGCTTGCTGTAAAACCATGCATCCATTCAAATCAGGAGCATTAAACTTGCTAGGGCTTAGTAGCCAGACCGGTGTTTAGTAGGCAAATTGCTGGCTGGAGCCATCACATTACATTACATTACATTACATTACATTACATTACATTACATTACATTACATTACATTACATTACATTACATTACATTACATTGCATTACATTACATTACATTACATGTTAAAGTCTACTTGACACCGCGAGGGTGTATGAGACTCTGTGCTTTAACCAAAAAGAAAAAGCACCCACAAAGCAAAATACCCCATTACATCAGGGGTGTGTCGAGGACAAACAAACCAAGCTCCCAACCACCGTTTTGGTGGCGTAGGTATTAAACCCCCTAGAGCAGGACCCAGATCTCAAACACTTACAGTGGCGGAGGTAAGAAGCTAACAAATGAGAAGTCACAAGAAGAAAAGAAAAAAAAGGGATAATAAATTACGGTGCCACTAGGCAGTCCAGGGCTTCCTGTCTTGCTCTTCTACAAGTAGAAAGATAGTCGGCTAGGTTGCTCCAGAAAGTCTTAGTGCCATTTCCATTCATAAAGGTTCTGAATGTGGAATCGCAGAATTCCACATTCCATACGGTTAAGTCGGTATCCTCATGGACATGCCTATAAATATCTGTAAACAGCTTCTGGTAGCGGATGCGAATATCATTATAAAACTCAAACATATGCATTTCATCCTCATGTTTTTGGAACCCACACATTTGACAGTGTCTCATTGAACGAGGGATGTGTGCTCTATCCACCACCCTCATTCTTTCTGTGTTCAGCCAACGGGAACCCATTCTAAACTGTGCTATAGAACGAATCTGGCCCTGCTTATGTAAGGCAGATGTAAAGGGAATCAAGCCATTCTCATCATTGCTGTTGGCTGCGAACCATTTCTGGTATCGGAGGCGTTTATAGCCAACCCTTCTCTCATCAGGGATGTCTCTGACTGCATTGGTGTCACTTGGGTACTTAAGCCTCCATGACTCAAAAACTTCAGACATAATACCTTCGACATCGACAGCCTCCAAAATGTTGAGGTTTTTACTGGATCCTAGCTTGTGGAGAGCACAACGCAAGTCATGAACCCAGACAGTGTTGGAATCAAAAGATTCCTCAAGAGCCATTCTAATGAGATCCTCAGGTTCTTTATCTATGGTCTTGTTCCAGAAGCGCAAAGCTTGTTTAAGCCAAGCAAACCACAACGGGGTTCTACCCAGCTCTTCCATGATAATATTAGATGTAGTAGATTGGCAAACACCCAACATTTGTTTAAGTATACCTCAATGCCATTTCTCACAAGCATGGTCATTTGAGATAAGTGTGTTGTTCAGAACAGAAGGAGCCCACGCCTCACAGCCAAAATTCAGGATAGTTTGTACAAGAGAATCAAACAGGTGGGTGAGAATATCAATATTGTATATCTCCATAGTATGGCATCGCCTACGGAGCATGTGGTGTGCCTTTTGGGCCTTAGTGAGCATCCTAGAAAAAGCAGCTTTTGCACGATCATAATATAAATAGTACTACCTTAGTTCAGTCCTGCAAGTCATGAGTCTGTTTATCCATGCATGTATAAAGAGATTGGATCAAATATATTTTGATAATAATGCTTATATTTTTGATTGTTTTGATACAGTTTACATTTCCCCTCCTAATGAATTTTACTGCCCAAGACGGTGAGCAGCCAAATTGCTGGCCAGAGTTCAAGTCATAATGTGGGGTGCAAAGGAGGTCAGTTTGTCAACTTGATTTTTGAAATTGATCGGAAATAATACTGAAATCCACTAGGATTTGTATTTGGGCTTTAGGATTTGAATTTTGATTTGTATTGGGGCTTAAGGATTTGTATTTGTATTAGTATTTGGTCTTTAGGATTTGGATTTTGATTTGGTCTCTAGGATTTTGATTTAGATTTGGTCTTAAGGATTTTGATTTTGATTTGGGCTTTAGGATTAGTATTTGGGCTTTACGATTTGGATTTGTCCTTGAGTTTGAAGTTGTGCCTGGCAATGCACTTGGTGCTTGCACAAAACTGAGTATGATTACTGCTACCTTAATGTACTGTGTTTATTTTTCCGACGACGCTACGCCAGTCCGTAGTTGCATGGCAATGCATGGGTTTGGCGCTGTCCCCCGACCCCCCCAGGCTCCGCCATGCGATGGCTACGCAACAATCCTGACATCAGGCTTGAGTAGGGAACAGCAACTAATATTAGTGTTTGAAAAACTAATATTAACAAATATTATTATAGTGTCACAATAATATAAGTTTTTCAAATAGATTCGAAATTATGGTGAGACAGCTTGTCCGACTAATATAGTAATATTATATAATATTATATAATATTACGTATTCACTATTATATATCATACTATAGCCGACCCCTCGGCTTGAGTACATCAAGTAGCTACTCAACCTGAGCTACAGAAATCTGACATACGTAATACTGACAATGTAGAGTGGCGCAGCCCCTGTTGATCTTGTGCCTGGCATTGCACTAATTGCTGCCACAGAACTGAACATGATCACTGCCACCACAATGTAGGCTGGCGCAGCCCCTGGTGATCTTGTTGTGCACGGAAGGCGGCTTGGGCAAGATGAAGCTGCAGTGTGTGACCTTACTTGCTCTTCGGGCTCGAGGTGGAAAGTGGTGAAGAAGCCTCGGGTTGTGATCAATGCGCTTTAATGCAGACGGTTGCAACTGTGTATAATTAAACGATCACTGTAGCACGAGCTCTGGGCCTCCGTCGGTAAAACGATTCTCCGGGGTTCAGTTGATCGATGTTTTTATTTTTAAGCCCTTCCTATCACGGTCGAGTTTATCGGTGTCTTTCTTTTTAAGCCCTTCCTATCACGGTTGTTAAGCCCTTCCTATCACCCTTTAGCCTATTTGGCCTACCCCTGGACTTTAACATACATACAGATGGTTGCAACAGGGCGGCTGGTGATGTTCAACCTACCAGTTGCACTTGTCATGTACTGTGTAGAGAATGTTGACTGAGACCAAATAAGAGGTGGCGTGAGCATGATCAAGCTGCAGGGGTGGATCAGAGGGGCAGGTGGGGTGAGGTGGGGTGGGTGAGTGGCAGGTGGGGTGAGAGCATGATCAAGCTGCAGAGCAACCCCGTGTTTCTGTTTTCTGTTTTTTTGCGTGCTACCGGCGTCTTTTCTGTTTTCTGTTTTCTTATGTGCTTTCTGACTGCAAATTTCGCAGGCCATGAAATTTGGCTGAAACAGAGTAGTTGTGGAGGAGCCTAGTTCTGCAGTTGAATTGGTATGGTGTTTGTAGGATTTGTTATTATTGATTGCCGTGTTGGTACGAAAGATTTGCCTAGGATACCGCAGCAAAAGTGGGGGTGCCACATACCTGCTTCTCGGTCTTTGGGCCGATACCTGGAGAGCTGCCACAAGTGATAAGACCATTGATTGGCGATGCTTTGACCTGCAATGCTTTGGCACTGCAACAATATTCACAAGATGGGAAATGTGTCAGTATGTCTCCATTCAAAAGCGCTGCAATTGAAGTATGAAGCGCTAATGCTAGTTTATTTCTCTGGACTGTACCGAATACTGTTCACTCTTACAATTCCAATTCCCCCTGAGCGATTCCCACAGAAACTAGGAAGCACACTTAGCAGATTAGACAGTTTAAAGACTTGTCCAGGTCTTGAGTCTTGATATGATTACAAGTATGTTGTATAATAATGCTCATATTTGAATTGTTTACCGTATGCGCCTTAAGTATTGGCAAGATTAAGTATTGGCAACTGTCATTTCCCCCCTAAAAGTGGGTCTCAGAAAAGCATGGCAAAACTAAGTTGGCAAAGGGGTCTATGGCTTTGACTGTCTCAAACTCAGACTTGAAATCCAGTTGGCAAAGGGTCTTATGTTATTGTTACATTTCCTTGTTACATGTTCACCAAGTAGTCTGCCCAAGCTTGCTGTAAAACCATGCATCCATTCAAATCAGGAGCATTAAACTTGCTAGGGCTTAGTAGCCAGACCGGTGTTTAGTAGGCAAATTGCTGGCTGGAGCCATTACATTACATTACATTACATTACATTACATTACATTACATTACATTACATTACATTACATTACATTACATTACATTACATTACATTACATTACATTACATTACATTACATTACATTACATTACATTACATTACATTACATTACATTACATTACATGTTAAAGTCTACTTGACACCGCGAGGGTGCATGAGACTCTGTGCTTTAAACAAAAAGAAAAAGCACCCACAAAGCAAAAAACCCCAATACATCAGGGGTGTGTCGAGGACAAACAAACCAAGCTCCCAACCACCGTTTTGGTGGCGTAGGTATTAAACCCCCTAGAGCAGGACCCAGATCTCAACCACTTACAGTGGCGGAGGTAAGAAGCTAACAAATGAGAAGTCACACGAAGAAAAGAAAAAAAAGGGATAATAAATTACGGTGCCACTAGGCAGTCCAGGGCTTCCTGTCTTGCTCTTCTACAAGTAGAAAGATAGTCGGCTAGGTTGCTCCAGAAAGTCTTAGTGCCATTTCCATTCATAAAGGTTCTGAATGTGGAATCGCAGAATTCCACATTCCATACGGTTAAGTCGGTATCCTCATGGACATGCCTATAAATATCTGTAAACAGCTCCTGGTAGCGGAGGCGAATATCATTATAAAAAGGGCACTCAAACATATGCATTTCATCCTCAGGTTAGCCATGTAACCAAGTTCAAGGTCAAGTACATGTTTACATATTACGGTAGTCTGTCCAAGCTTGCTGAAAATGAAACCATGTAGCAATTCAAATCAGGAACATTTAACTTGCTAGGGCTTAGTAGATAGAGTACCATGGTAACCGTAACTTGGAAAGGCCAACCACCTGGAGTGGTCTCAAGCTGCATCCCTAATCCGGTTTGACAAAGGATCGTTTGCCAAACCGTTTGCCAATACTTCAGGCGTGTACGGTATGAAGACGGCAAGCCATGTAACCAAGTCCCAAGTGCCTTGAGTCTTGACCCACAGCAACTACTGGGCAGGCAGTCCAAGTCATGCAATTGAGACAATGACCCAATATCAATGTTAAGAAAATAGAAAAGGTCTCCTCAGCTCCAACTCAAACTTGGTTAGCTGGTTACATGGCTCCAGCCAGCAATTTGGTTGCAGTAACGTAAACAATTCAAATGCAAGCAGCATGATCAATTTGTACTTAATCCAAGCTCGTCATACCTCCATAGTTAGACTTCACACGATTCAGACTACTAGAATTTGAACTTGGTTACATGGCTCCAGCCTTTAAGGCTGTATTCAATAGTGCATAATGTAGAGGACCTGCTTGGTCTCAGTTTGGGAAATCAGGTTCTGATACTTTCTTCATGTACTGTTACCTGCCTTCAAGCTGCTTACCCTCTGCGGTGAACATGCACAGAGAAAACAGTCAGACATCAGAGATGAATTAGCATGCAAGGCGACCCACCAGGAACTGCCCGCCGACAAGGAATCATGACCAGATCACCTACACCATACCTTGCATGCTGAGCGCTGACAAAGAGAGCACTTGCCACTTTGCATGCAGCGGCAACCTCATGCCTAGCCTAGTAGGAGCATAAAAAAGGTGGTTGGTGAGCTACCACAGGAAGCCACACAACAACTGACAACTAGAGCATAGTAAGATGCAGATAGTCATCCAGCACTACAAATGTAGTCATGATTATGGAGAGGGGATAAAAGAAGAGTGGTGTTGAAAAACACCGTTGTTTTGCTGTGGTAGCGAGAGCTCACTTGCAGCTTAAGCTGAGGTGAACTTGGTGACGGCCTTGGTGCCCTCGGACACGGCGTGCTTGGCCAGCTCTCCGAGCAGAACCAGGCGCACAGCGGTCTGGATCTCGCGGGAGGTAACAGTGGGCTTCTTGTTGTAGCGAGCCAGGCGAGCGGCCTCGGAGGCGATCTTGTCAAAGATATCGTTGATGAAGGAGTTGAGAATGCCCATGGCCTTGGAGCTGATGCCAGTGTCGGGGTGCACCTGCTTCAGCACCTTGTAGATGTAGATCTTGTAGGTCTCCGCCTTGGCCATCTTCTTGGCCTTCTTCTTGCCCTCCGCAGTCTTGGCGGGGGCGGCCTTCTTGGCGGGAGCCTTCTCGGCAGCTTTGGGGGCCATTGTTGCAAGTTGGGGGGTAACGATCAGGAGAAGCTGTGTGTGGTAATATCACCTTCCCTGACTCGACGAATATGTACTCGTTCACTCAAGGCCAGGGCCAGAGCGAACAGCGGATCAGCAGGAGATAACCGAACCAAATGGAAAGGGTCTAGATCGGCCTCGGATCAGCAGGACCTGTAGGGGGAGTACTAAATCGCCCTCGGTAATGACGAAATCACAGGTCCCTGTGGGCCGTGTTGCCCGCTACCTGAAGAAGGGCAAGTACGCCGGGCGAGTTGGCGCTGGTGCGCCTGTGTACCTGGCTGCTGTCCTCGAGTACTTGTGTGCTGAGGTCCTGGAGCTGGCTGGCAACGCTGCCCGGGACAACAAGAAGACCAGGATCGTCCCCCGCCACGTCCAGCTGGCCATCCGTAACGACGAGGAGCTGTCCAAGCTGCTGGGCTCCGTCACCATCGCCAATGGCGGAGTTTTGCCCAACATCCACTCTGTGCTGCTCCCCAAGAAGTCGTCTAAGAAGGAGATGGATTCCGCCTCTGTCTAAACAGTTACAGACTTGTTAACCAACGAACCGGTGTTTTTCAACACCACCATATCCCCGGACCACAAGATGGCTAACCAGACACAAATTCGGCAGGTATGTAGTTCCTCCTAAAAGCTACATGCTAGGGCAGATCCTGTTCTGGAAATTCTTGTTTTTCAGCCAACCTCGGGCTGCGCACCGTCTTCCAAAGGTCAGTTCCCCGTGTGATACCCACAGAAACAGAGAGGCATGGAGCACGCCAGTTGCAACGAGAGTCGGCGCCAATGAGGTCGTATCAAGGCCACGGTAATTCCCAGTTCACCAATAAGGTGAATAGCTCAGATGTTAAGAATTTGTGATTGTGAAAAGCTAATGGTGGCCTAAGACAGGCCAACTAGCTGTTGAGTTGCACTTTTGAGTTGTGCTGAGCTGTCATTGCTTAGCTAGATAAGCAAAACCGACTGATGTTGCTCTTACCTTTGTTAATGATCTAGTTTTGATGTGTAATGTCAGAATCAATTATGCTCCCATTTGGAACATGGCTGGAAAATCCTTGTATATAGGTTTTGTTTGTGGACTTGGAGGATATGCTGGGTTTGAAGAACCATCTAGCTGTCTAGTTCAACATGTTTTGTGGATGATAGTCATACGTTATCTGTGTTGCTAACTACCGGTAATTATGTGAAATTGTGGAGTTTGGAAGCTCTAGTGTTTTCATGTGTGTACAATAATTGAATGGGTAAGACTAGAATATTCTTCCTGTACCCCCTTCACTGTGGAATTTCCTGGGTGTTGGCTATTTAAAATTTGGGGGAGATATATGTTATTGACCGACTTCCATGTCGGCAATTGAGTAGGCAAAGTGCACACCGGTCTCCGTTTCCTCTGGGACCCGTGTTGCCTGCCGCCAGGCCATAGGCTAGCTATGGCCTGCACGTACTTGCAGTGTCATGCAGTACGCCTCCGATCTTTGTATACATCGCTCTATTGCGCCTAATAGCTATCTTCCTCCATTGAGTCTATACCGTTGTAAAACACTTAGATTGAAAAGATAAGACTCAGTGAGGGACGCTGGGGCATGTGCAGCACATTGGGATGTACATGCCTGGCTTGTACAATGGACCTGGGTACTGTGCACTCTTGGTCCAATATCCTAAAAGGGTATTGTGATGCTAGCTGTGATAGAGCCTGGTTTCCTAAGGAAATCTGTACTGTAGTCATTTTTTCCTGACGATGCTCTGGAGGACCCTCAGCTTTGCTTCCTGAGACGCAACCGATCATACAGTCTGCGTCCAGAGACACAACCAATTCCATAGCATGCGTCCTGCGACGCAACCGACCCATAGCCTGCATCCTGCGACGCAACCAACCCACTGGAGCTGTGTCTGCAATGCGACGGACCCTCCCCAGGTTGCGGATCAGGACGCAGCATCCTAAACAACCCTGGTACGGTACCTATGTACCATGCCTAGCTGTACTGTTTAGAATGGAGTCTGACATAAATTAGCAATCAATCGACGTATAAAACAAAGTTTGATCCCTATTCCACTTTTAATCTATCTGCATTCTGTTGATCGAGAGAGGATCGAAGGAAAACACCCACCGGGAGTTTTTGTGGGGGCTTGTCTGGTCAAGACTGGCCTGCCCATGACAATGTAATATGGTCGCCTTGGGACTTTCCTACATCTATATGCGCACATGATATGGGTACTCTGCTCGGCTGTCGTAGCAATGCATAATAATTCGATAGATTGGCATAAGGAAACTAGAGATGGCATGCATATGGTGGTGTTGAAAAACACCGGTTGATTGCTGTTGCTGCTGTTCAGTGCAGCTTATGCTAGGAACACTTAAGCCCTCTCTCCGCGGATGCGGCGAGCCAGCTGGATGTCCTTGGGCATGATGGTGACACGCTTGGCGTGGATGGCAGCCAGGTTGGTGTCCTCGAACAGGCCAACCAGGTAGGCCTCAGCAGCCTCCTGAAGGGCCAGCACGGCAGAGGACTGGAAACGCAGGTCGGTCTTGAAGTCCTGAGCGATCTCACGAACCAACCTCTGGAAGGGCAGCTTGCGGATGAGCAGCTCGGTGGACTTCTGGTACTTGCGGATCTCACGCAGGGCGACAGTTCCGGGCCTGTACCTATGAGGCTTCTTCACTCCGCTAGTGGCGGGAGCGCTCTTCCTGGCAGCCTTGGTGGCCAGCTGCTTACGGGGAGCCTTACCACCAGTGGACTTACGGGCAGTCTGCTTGGTACGGGCCATTGTAGCGGATTGGAAGCTCTGGTAATGTTTGTGGAAGTGGTACGATGCACAATCCAAGCTTGTAGAAGGCTTTATACTTCTCTGGCCATTGAGGGGTGGATCAGCAGAGAAGACATGCGGATCAGCAGATTGTCGCCGTCTGCTTCTGCAGACAGACGCGTCTGTCGATGACTGAATAACCGAATCCAAACCATACCCTGGACTCCGGCGTACAAATACACAGCTGTCGAATAGATCGTGAGGCAACATCTATTCCCCTCCCCCCCCTCTCTCATACCATCTCAATCATGTCTGGACGTGGCAAAGGCGGCAAGGGACTCGGAAAGGGCGGTGCCAAGCGCCATCGCAAGGTGTTGCGTGTCAACTGTGGTGGATAACGATCCTCCCACTGAGTTGCCACGCGGTGGTGACGACTTTCCGACAGATGACGAACGACTTCTGTAGGCAGTTGAAACCGAGCGAATTGACCTACTGATCAGTGTCTGATCAGCTACTCGGGAATACCTAAAACGAGGGTTCCATTAGGGTCTAGACGCGCTGGAAGCGGGAAGGGAGTCTTAAGCCGTGCTTCTGACTCTTAGGGCCGTCTAATATCCTGAGATCATTTCTTAGGCTTCCAGTTACAAGACACTCCGTGTTACAAGGTATTCATATACCACAATTGGTTTCGGAGCCTGGTCGCGCTTTCAAACCGCGCCACTCGCTTTACTCCCCCCCCCCCCCGACGTCCCCTCGAGCCCACCATCACCGAGTATGGCCTCTTCTTCAGCCCACGCTGCTGCGGCTCCACCTTCTGAGGTCCCGGATGTTGACGACATGGACCACGAGGAGCTCGTCCAGCAAGTCAAGGCTTGGGAGCTGCACGAGCTCTCCAAGGAGAAAAGAAAAGGCGCTGAAGTTAGAAGTTTATCCGCAAATCAAAACAAAAAATCAATTGTTTCGAAGTCCTAGTCACATCAGTGGACCAAGACGACGATGCCTTTACAATTCGAGTAACGGCAGCACAAGCAAACACGGTGCAACAAACGAAACACGAACGGATAATCTCGGGTTGCGAAACGGACTTTAAAAAGGTCTTCGCCCCGGCGGACAAGATTTCTGACCTTAGGGCTGAAACCCCATTCGTATGCCCCCTCACGGAGGCGGCATCCCCACAATTCTCTCGAGGACACCGGTTGTCCCCCGCAGAACTGCTAGAGGTCCAAAACCAAGTTAAAGACTTGTTGGCCAAAGGCTACATCAGCCCTAGCTCGAGCCCGTGGGGCGCACCAGTCCTTTTCATCGCCAAACCCGATGGCTCTTGGAGGATGGCTATCGACTATCGTAAATTGAACAAGGTCACGGTACCAAATCGCTATCCCCTCCCACGAATTGACGATCTGTTTGACTCAGTTCGAGGAGCTTGTGTGTTCTCAAATCTGGATTTACGTAATGCGTACCACAACATACGGTAACATGATTCAGACGTCCCGAAAACTGCGTTCATAACCCCGATGGGACTCTATGAATTCAAGGTTCTCCCTTTTGGGCTAGCAAATGCACCCTCGGCCTTTACAAAAGTCATGAACACCGTGTTCAGAGATTTAATTGGCAAATTCGTCGTCATTTACTTGGATGATATTCTCATCTACAGCAGTAATGATGAAGAACACGAAAAACACATTCGAATTGTGTTACAACGTCTTGAAGATAACCACCTCTTTCTTAATCGAGAAAAGTGTTTCTTCTATTCTACCGGAAGTCAAATACCTAGGGCATGTGCTCTCCGGTGAAGGCGTCCGAGTCAACGAAACGAAGGTGAAAGCAGTTGCAGATTGGCCCACACCTACCTCCTCGAAGGAAGTTCAGCAGTTCCTAGGACTCACTAACTTTTTCAGAAAGTTTATCCAAGGTTACTCGACGCTCGCAGCCCCTCTAATCCAGATTTCGAATCTAACAGACAGGCCAGCACCGATTTCACCGAATTTGAAACCGCCAGGACTGACAAAATCACCGACGGTGACACCAAGTCCGAAACCACTCGGAAAACGACAGGCAGGGCTCAAGGGACCTGCATTTCAAAATGTTTGGACCCAAGCCTGCCAGGAGGCATTCCTCGGCATCAAAAAAAGTCTTACGAAGGCTCCTTTGCTTGCACACCCTGACCCAGCGAAGGACTATCGGGCGGTAACCGATGCTTCTGTCGTTGGTACAGGGGGCGTTCTCATGCAAGATGGGCGACCCATCGCGTACCACTCTCACAAATTCTCAAGCGCTGAACGAAACTACTCCACGGGCGAGCAAGAATTAGTCGCAGTGTACTTGGCCTTGAAAGAATGGCGATGCTACCTCGAAGGTTGCACTGGCAAGTTCGAAATTGACACCGACCACGAACCCCTCGTCTACCTTGCAAATCAGCCCATGCTGAGCAGAAAGCAGGCACGATATCTTGAGTTTTTCTCGCGCTTCACGAACATGAAGTGGGCTCATATCGCGGGCCGTACTAACGTAGCTGACCCTCTGAGTAGGAATCCAGCCTTCTCAGAGGCTACGGCTTTGTTCATTCAGAGGCTGTCCGCAAATGACCCACTCCACATGCGCGAAATAGCCCCAGATATTCTGCATGGTTACACGGAAGACTTGTGGTTCGATAATCCGCACAATACCAAGTACCTCTCCAAACGGGCAGATGGTTTCTGGGTTGGCACCGGCAAATCCATACGAGCAGCATCTGAGTCGCAGATCGTTGTACCAAATGGTAATTCGCTCAAAGCTCGGATTTTGTTTGCTTTCCACGATACCCAACGAAGTGGACATGGAGGCATCGACCGAACTTTTCGATCTGTTGCACGCTACTATTGGTGGCCTGCCATGCGACTCGATGTCGTTGATTACGTACGCCACTGTGATTCTTGCCAACGGGTAAAAATTTCACATCAGAACCCGCAGGGTAACCTTCAACCCCTTTCGATTCCGACCGCCCCCTTCGATTCACTGTCCATGGACTTCATCGTTGGGCTACTGAAATCGAATGGTTTTGATCAGATCTACGTGATCGTTGATCGCCTTACGAAGATGGTCAAACTTATCCCATGCAAAACGACAGACGATGCTGAAAAGATTGCTACCCTGTTCCACGAGCGCGTGCTCAGCGAACAAGGCCATCCGCTTTCCATCATCTCTGATCGCGATGTTAAGTTCACGAGTAAATTTTGGCAAACACTCTTAACTCTGTGCGCTATCCGACCTGGAATGTCGACTGCATTTCACCCACAAACAGATGGTCAAACAGAACGTATGAACAGTGTTCTCGAAGACACTCTTCGCCATTTCTCCTCTGCGAATTAGAAAAATTGGGCCAGTCTTTTGCCGAATGCGCAATTCGCCATCAACAACTCGTACAACAGAAGCATTCGAGATTTTCCGTTTCGGTTGCTGTACGGTAGATACCCTCGAGTGGCACTACAACCATCAGATGATGTCATCGCTACGGCACATCAACCAGCCCTGTCCTGGGTCGAGCATATGAATAATGCATATGACACGGCCAAGGCAGCGCTTAAATCCGCGAAGGATCGTCAAAAAACGTATGCAGACTTGCACCGTCGACCGGTGAAGTATACTCACGGTCAGGAAGTTTTGTTGAACTCGAAGAACATCAAATACTGGCCTGGTATGACTCGGAAGCTCATGCCCAGATTCGTTGGTCCCTACAAAATCTCTCACACTATCCAAAAGAGGGGGGAGACCATTGCAGTGACTCTATCCCTCCCCGAAGGATGGAAGATTCATCCAACGTTTCACGTATCTCTTGTCAAAGAATACCTATCCGACGGGACTGGGTTTATTAGACCAAATCCGGAATTGTTACGCACATGCGGTGAACCTATCTACGAGATTAGCAACGTTGTTGATCACAAGATACAGTCTGGTACGGTGTATTACTATGTACAATGGTTACACTCAGACCATGTTCACTCTTGGGAACTCGAAGAAGAGTTGTTACCTATGTGCTCTGAACAAATCGATTTGTATTGGAGACAACACCCTTCTCGGGTACGACCCGTGATAGGTGCCAACGACCCGAAACCTAAAACGGTTTAAAAACCTACTCACAGGGATTATGCGACTGTAACCCCTGATGAGTTTCTCATTCGAAAGAGTACTAGACTTCAGGAGAAGGCTAGGGCTAGAGAAGGGGGAATTGTGGTGGATAACGATCCTCCCACTGAGTTGCCACGCGGTGGTGACGACTTTCCGACAGATGACGAACGACTTCTGTAGGCAGTTGAAACCGAGCGAATTGACCCACTGATCAGTGTCTGATCAGCTACTCGGGAATACCTAAAACGAGGGTTCCATTAGGGTCTAGACGCGCTGGAAGCGGGAAGGGAGTCTTAAGCCGTGCTTCTGACTCTTAGGGCCGTCTAAACTCCTGAGATCATTTCTTAGGCTTTCAGTTACAAGACACTCCTTGTTACAAGGTATTCATATACCACAATTCAAACAAACGTGCAATATGACTCTAGCAACTTCCACCAAATCCTACCCCTCGGGAGCTTCTTGTCTTCTACCCCAATCCAAAGGGATGGACGTTCATACTTGCCAACTAAGGGCCTCGGGACCAAGGGCAAAACATGTGACTCTACCTTAGCTGCCGCAGCTTGTAGCTCAGCCACTTTGGCCTTGGCCTCCAGCAGCTCAATCTGGGCACGTAGAGCCATTAAAGCGTCCGAATGAGGTCCAGCGGGAGGGCCAACAGCGGGCGGTCCTGCAGCGGGCGCTTCAGCAGCGGGCTGGCCAGCAGCAGGCGATCCATCAGCAGGGGGGCCCGCAGGCAGTCCAGCTGTGGGGGCCGCGGCTTGTCCAGCGGGGGCGGGGGGCGTTGCAGGCGATCCAGCAGCGGGGCCATCAGGTGGTCCAGCGGGGAGCGTTTGCTGGGCCTTCAGGAGAGCGGAAACTCGAAGTGTCTCCTGTTCGGCATCCCTCATTCGCATTTGGAGCCGAGCCATCTCCTCAAGGTGCTTGGATGCGGTGGCCTCGGCCTCGTGATGGTGAAGAAGTTCGAGGCTAGCGATAACCCTGTCCTTCTCCATGAGGGCAACGTGCGCGGCAGCCTTGCCAAGCGGCGTGGAGTCAGGCCTTGTGGCGACCTTCTTGCCATTGACTTTGACAGCCATCCGCGCTTCCTTCAGCTCCTTCTCGGTAGCTGAAAGGTCGGGAGGCGAAGGTGCCGGCCCTCCAGCGCCTTTTCTTTTCTCCTTGGAGAGCTCGTGCAGCTCCCAAGCCTTGACTTGCTGGACGAGCTCCTCGTGGTCCATGTCGTCAACATCCGGGACCTCAGAAGGTGGAGCCGCAGCAGCGTGGGCTGAAGAAGAGGCCATACTCGGTGATGGTGGGCTCGAGGGGACGTCGGGGGTGGGGAGTAAAGCGAGTGGCGCGGTTTGAAAGCGCGACCAGGCTCAAGAAACCAATTGTGGTATATGAATACCTTGTAACACGGAGTGTCTTGTAACTGGAAGCCTAAGAAATGATCTCAGGAGTTTAGACGGCCCTAAGAGTCAGAAGCACGGCTTAAGACTCCCTTCCCGCTTCCAGCGCTTCTAGACCCTAATGGAACCCTCGTTTTAGGTATTCCCGAGTAGCTGATCAGACACTGATCAGTGGGTCAATTCGCTCGGTTTCAACTGCCTACAGAAGTCGTTCGTCATCTGTCGGAAAGTCGTCACCACCGCGTGGCAACTCAGTGGGAGGATCGTTATCCACCACAATTGCTATTAAACTAGCTAAGGAGGGTAACTTATGTTACAAGTGTGGTACGAAGCGCACGGCCGCTACAGCCACTGCCCCCTCCAAGTGCCCTAGCTGCCCTACCGTTAGGAAGAAGGATGTAGGTCTGCTTGTAGACATAGATAGGGATGTTCTTTTTCAGTTTCCGTCCCCTACTATCTGTGTAACACCATCTACAGCACAGACCACATCCCCTCCTTGCCTTCCGACCCTGCCCCCGCCTCCTGCCATTCCATGCATATCTGCTTGCACAACAGCTTGTGTCCACGCGGACCAAGCTACCGCACACTTTGAGGCCACCCTATCGGGGGTATCTGGCAAAGTTCTCATTGACAGTGGAGCAGACTCTGTCTTCGTAGACGCAGAATTCTGTGCTAGGGCAGGTTTAGCCACCTTTACGGGCTCACCAGTCATGGTGCGGGTCGAGGACACCGGTTGTCCCCCGCAGAACTGCTAGAGGTCCAAAACCAAGTTAAAGACTTGTTGGCCAAAGGCTACATCAGCCCTAGCTCGAGCCCGTGGGGCGCACCAGTCCTTTTCATCGCCAAACCCGATGGCTCTTGGAGGATGGCTATCGACTATCGTAAATTGAACAAGGTCACGGTACCAAATCGCTATCCCCTCCCACGAATTGACGATCTGTTTGACTCAGTTCGAGGAGCTTGTGTGTTCTCAAATCTGGATTTACGTAATGCGTACCACAACATACGGTAACATGATTCAGACGTCCCGAAAACTGCGTTCATAACCCCGATGGGACTCTATGAATTCAAGGTTCTCCCTTTTGGGCTAGCAAATGCACCCTCGGCCTTTACAAAAGTCATGAACACCGTGTTCAGAGATTTAATTGGCAAATTCGTCGTCATTTACTTGGATGATATTCTCATCTACAGCAGTAATGATGAAGAACACGAAAAACACATTCGAATTGTGTTACAACGTCTTGAAGATAACCACCTCTTTCTTAATCGAGAAAAGTGTTTCTTCTATAGACCGGAAGTCAAATACCTAGGGCATGTGCTCTCCGGTGAAGGCGTCCGAGTCAACGAAACGAAGGTGAAAGCAGTTGCAGATTGGCCCACACCTACCTCCTCGAAGGAAGTTCAGCAGTTCCTAGGACTCACTAACTTTTTCAGAAAGTTTATCCAAGGTTACTCGACGCTCGCAGCCCCTCTAATCCAGATTTCGAATCTAACAGACAGGCCAGCACCGATTTCACCGAAATTGAAACCGCCAGGACTGACAAAATCACCGACGGTGACACCAAGTCCGAAACCACTCGGAAAACGACAGGCAGGGCTCAAGGGACCTGCATTTCAAAATGTTTGGACCCAAGCCTGCCAGGAGGCATTCCTCGGCATCAAAAAAAGTCTTACGAAGGCTCCTTTGCTTGCACATCCTGACCCAGCGAAGGACTATCGGGCGGTAACCGATGCTTCTGTCGTTGGTACAGGGGGCGTTCTCATGCAAGATGGGCGACCCATCGCGTACCACTCTCACAAATTCTCAAGCGCTGAACGAAACTACTCCACGGGCGAGCAAGAATTAGTCGCAGTGTACTTGGCCTTGAAAGAATGGCGATGCTACCTCGAAGGTTGCACTGGCAAGTTCGAAATTGACACCGACCACGAACCCCTCGTCTACCTTGCAAATCAGCCCATGCTGAGCAGAAAGCAGGCACGATATCTTGAGTTTTTCTCGCGCTTCACGAACATGAAGTGGGCTCATATCGCGGGCCGTACTAACGTAGCTGACCCTCTGAGTAGGAATCCAGCCTTCTCAGAGGCTACGGCTTTGTTCATTCAGAGGCTGTCCGCAAATGACCCACTCCACATGCGCGAAATAGCCCCAGATATTCTGCATGGTTACACGGAAGACTTGTGGTTCGATAATCCGCACAATACCAAGTACCTCTCCAAACGGGCAGATGGTTTCTGGGTTGGCACCGGCAAATCCATACGAGCAGCATCTGAGTCGCAGATCGTTGTACCAAATGGTAATTCGCTCAAAGCTCGGATTTTGTTTGCTTTCCACGATACCCAACGAAGTGGACATGGAGGCATCGACCGAACTTTTCGATCTGTTGCACGCTACTATTGGTGGCCTGCCATGCGACTCGATGTCGTTGATTACGTACGCCACTGTGATTCTTGCCAACGGGTAAAAATTTCACATCAGAACCCGCAGGGTAACCTTCAACCCCTTTCGATTCCGACCGCCTCCTTCGATTCACTGTCCATGGACTTCATCGTTGGGCTACCGAAATCGAATGGTTTTGATCAGATCTACGTGATCGTTGATCGCCTTACGAAGATGGTCAAACTTATCCCATGCAAAACGACAGACGATGCTGAAAAGATTGCTACCCTGTTCCACGAGCGCGTGCTCAGCGAACAAGGCCATCCGCTTTCCATCATCTCTGATCGCGATGTTAAGTTCACGAGTAAATTTTGGCAAACACTCTTAACTCTGTGCGCTATCCGACCTGGAATGTCGACTGCATTTCACCCACAAACAGATGGTCAAACAGAACGTATGAACAGTGTTCTCGAAGACACTCTTCGCCATTTCTCCTCTGCGAATCAGAAAAATTGGGCCAGTCTTTTGCCGAATGCACAATTCGCCATCAACAACTCGTACAACAGAAGCATTCGAGATTTTCCGTTTCGGTTGCTGTACGGTAGATACCCTCGAGTGGCACTACAACCATCAGATGATGTCATCGCTACGGCACATCAACCAGCCCTGTCCTGGGTCGAGCATATGAATAATGCATATGACACGCCAAGGCAGCGCTTAAATCCGCGAAGGATCGTCAAAAAACGTATGCAGACTTGCACCGTCGACCGGTGAAGTATACTCACGGTCAGGAAGTTTTGTTGAACTCGAAGAACATCAAATACTGGCCTGGTATGACTCGGAAGCTCATGCCCAGATTCGTTGGTCCCTACAAAATCTCTCACACTATCCAAAAGAGGGGGGAGACCATTGCAGTGACTCTATCCCTCCCCGAAGGATGGAAGATTCATCCAACGTTTCACGTATCTCTTGTCAAAGAATACCTATCCGACGGGATTGGGTTTATTAGACCAAATCCGGAATTGTTACGCACATGCGGTGAACCTATCTACGAGATTAGCAACGTTGTCGATCACAAGATACAGTCTGGTACGGTGTATTACTATGTACAATGGTTACACTCAGACCATGTTCACTCTTGGGAACTCGAAGAAGAGTTGTTACCTATGTGCTCTGAACAAATCGATTTGTATTGGAGACAACACCCTTCTCGGGTACGACCCGTGATAGGTGCCAACGACCCGAAACCTAAAACGGTTTAAAAACCTACTCACAGGGATTATGCGACTGTAACCCCTGATGAGTTTCTCATTCGAAAGAGTACTAGACTTCAGGAGAAGGCTAGGGCTAGAGAAGGGGGAATTGTGGTGGATAACGATCCTCCCACTGAGTTGCCACGCGGTGGTGACGACTTTCCGACAGATGACGAACGACTTCTGTAGGCAGTTGAAACCGAGCGAATTGACCCACTGATCAGTGTCTGATCAGCTACTCGGGAATACCTAAAACGAGGGTTCCATTAGGGTCTAGACGCGCTGGAAGCGGGAAGGGAGTCTTAAGCCGTGCTTCTGACTCTTAGGGCCGTCTAAACTCCTGAGATCATTTCTTAGGCTTTCAGTTACAAGACACTCCTTGTTACAAGGTATTCATATACCACAATTCAAACAAACGTGCAATATGACTCTAGCAACTTCCACCAAATCCTACCCCTCGGGAGCTTCTTGTCTTCTACCCCAGTCCAAAGGGATGGACGTTCATACTTGCCAACTAAGGGCCTCGGGACCAAGGGCAAAACATGTGACTCTACCTTAGCTGCCGCAGCTTGTAGCTCAGCCACTTTGGCCTTGGCCTCCAGCAGCTCAATCTGGGCACGTAGAGCCATTAAAGCGTCCGAATGAGGTCCAGCGGGAGGGCCAACAGCGGGCGGTCCTGCAGCGGGCGCTTCAGCAGCGGGCTGGCCAGCAGCAGGCGATCCATCAGCAGGGGGGCCCGCAGGCAGTCCAGCTGTGGGGGCCGCGGCTTGTCCAGCGGGGGCGGGGGGCGTTGCAGGCGATCCAGCAGCGGGGCCATCAGGTGGTCCAGCGGGGAGCGTTTGCTGGGCCTTCAGGAGAGCGGAAACTCGAAGTGTCTCCTGTTCGGCATCCCTCATTCGCATTTGGAGCCGAGCCATCTCCTCAAGGTGCTTGGATGCGGTGGCCTCGGCCTCGTGATGGTGAAGAAGTTCGAGGCTAGCGATAACCCTGTCCTTCTCCATGAGGGCAACGTGCGCGGCAGCCTTGCCAAGCGGCGTGGAGTCAGGCCTTGTGGCGACCTTCTTGCCATTGACTTTGACAGCCATCCGCGCTTCCTTCAGCTCCTTCTCGGTAGCTGAAAGGTCGGGAGGCGAAGGTGCCGGCCCTCCAGCGCCTTTTCTTTTCTCCTTGGAGAGCTCGTGTATCAGCTATTAAGCACTTCTAAGAGTGGACAGAGATGTATGCAGCGGAGACAGACGCGCCAATCTATACACAGAGACGAGAATGACGTTACAAGCAAGGACGTACACTAAAGGACACCAGCGGTGGGCGAAGTGGATGCCTGTAACCTGAATAGACCCTAAGCCCGGATCTTGTCACCCTGACACCGTTTAACACAGGACATGTCAGGGAGAGACCGATAAGACACAGAGAGATAGGCAGTCAATAGGAAGCTGACACTGAGTCACTAAAGGATGACTCAGTTCTACGGGAAGCTGTCACTATGGGAAGCTGTCAGGGCCGATAGTTCTAAGGGAGTACAGTAGTAGTCACCAAGTCATAAAACGAATGAGAGCAACGCAATTCATGCTGACACTCCACCTATGACACAGGTGACATACAATACTAGTACTCCACCTATGGCACTGGGGACATAGAACCATATGTAACAAACAAAAAGTATTAAGGAACGGCGGAAAAAACAGGAAACCAGAAGAAAGCCTTGTCTAAAATAAAAGGATGAGAAAGGATGAACCAAAAACCACTGTAGTACTCCGAAAATGTCGCAGCAAAAACTTGGGTCATACCGAGCTGAGCTGAGACCAAAATGGAAATGTAACCATCCATGGTAAGCGCAAATATACTATTCATCCAGAATAGTAGGCACCAAACCAGAAAATCACAGGGAGGCCAAACAGAAATCAATCCCAAATACCTAAGGAAGGGGAACAACGGTGACTGAAAGAACCGAGAACGTAACCGAAAGAGAAGACTGAAAAAATCGTATATCAAAGTTGGGGAACAACGGTATAGAAAACCCGATCCGGGAATAGGAACCTAACGCCAATCAATGATAACCAAAGAGACGGATTGAAATATCGTGTGAGAGCAGCACACGAGAGAATCAAAGCATAAAGGACGCAGACAGGAGGACACTAAAGACCACGAAGGAAAAAAGAAAGTCGATGGAAAAATCCACTACCTTAAAAACTATTCTTAGCATAGAATTCATGACTAGGTGGGATGAAAAAACCATGATGAACTGGTTTCTTACTCAAAGATGGAAGTAAGAAGATTTATGAAAGGTAATTATCATAAATCCCCAGCTACGGCACTAACGAAAACATACTAGGAGGTGGGTATCGCACCGCAAAGAACTCATGCACTCAAGACAAACCAAGCGCCTAACCACAAGCAAACCAAACCTGCAGCAACTGGAAAAAAAATCCAAAGGATGCGGAGAGAAATTTCAAGAAACTTGTAACCAACAAAGGAAACATAGGTCAACGAACAATAGGAGTTGAGATGTACAACCATAGTACATAAAACCTATTGTCCACTTGAAAAAAAATAAACGCAGAAAGAAGGACTTAAATAATTTACTGCAAAGGATGGACTGAAAGGGCGCTTGAAATACATGCGGAAAACAAGAAAGAGGTGAGCGGCGGTACATCTGCAAGTACAACTGCAAGATTACCCAGCCCACCAATTCACAGTAAAAGCCGAAGGGAAACAAACTACTACACTCCACAAAAGTTCCAATCACATGAGGGGCTGGTGATAACATTAATTACAATGTTAAAGTCTACTTGACCCACGCGGGGTGTATTAGACTCTGTGCCTTTAAACAAAAGAAAAGCACCACAAAGCAAAAAAACCCATTAAACATCCAGGGTGTGTCAGTACAAACCAACCAAACTCCCAACCACCGTTTTGGTGGCGTAGGTATCAAACCCCTTAGAGCATGACCCCAGATCTCACCACTTCGTGGCGAGTAAGAAGCTAAACAAATAGAAGCTCAAGAAGAAAAAAGGTATAATTAAATTACGGGCCACTAAGCCGTCCAGGGCTGCCTTCTTTCTCTTCTACAGTAGCAGATAGTCGGCTAGGTTGCTCCAAAAAGACTTAGTGCCATTTCCCTTCGAAAAGGTTCTGATGTGAATCGCAATTCCACATTCATACGGTTAAGAAGTCGTAGCCTCTAGGACATTCCTATAAATATCTGTAACAGATTATGGTAGCGGAGGCGAAATTCATTATAAAAAGGGCACTCAAACATATGCATTTCATCCTCAGTTTTTGGGAACCCACACATTTGACAGTGTCTCATTGAGCGAGGGATGTGTGCTCTATCCACCACCCTCATTCTTTCTGTGTTCAGCCAATGGGAACCCATTCTAAACTGTGCTATAGAACGAATCTGATCCTGCTTATGTAAGGCGGATGTAAAGGGAATCAAGCCATTCTCATCATTGCTGTTGGCTGCGAACCATTTTTGGTATCGGAGGCGTTTAAGCCAACCCTTCTCTCATCAGGGATGTCTCTAACTGCATTGGTGTCACTTGGGTACTTAACCTCCATGACTCAAAAACTTCAGACATAATACCTTCGACATCGACAGCCTCCAAAATGTTGATGTTTTTACTGGATCCTAGCTTGTGGAGAGCACAACGCAAGTCATGAACCCAGCCAGTGTTGGAGTCAAAAGATTCCTCAAGAGCCATTCTAATGAGATCCTCAGGTTCTTTATGTATGGTCTTGTTCCAGAAGCGCAAAGCTTGTTTAAGCCAAGCAAAACACAACGGGGTTCTACCCAGCTCTTCCATGATAATATTAGATGTAGTAGATTGGCAAACACCCAACATTTGTTTAAGTATACCTCTATGCCATTTCTCACAAGCATGGTCATTTGAGATAAGTGTGTTGTTCAGAATAGAAGGAGCCCACACCTCACAGCCAAATTCAGGATAGGTTGTACAAGAGAATCAAACAGGTGGTGAGAATATCAATATTGTATATCTCCATAGTATGGCATCGCCTACGAAGCATGTGGTGTGCCTTTTGGGCCTTAGTGAGCATCCTAGAAAAAGCAGCTTTGCACGATTGCTTGAGTCACCATCCACAAAGAGGGATCCCAAGTAGATAAAAGATAACTTTGTAGAAAGTTGTGCTCCATCATAGACAAATTTGTAATCAGGATCCATGCGGGCCTCATCACAGAATTGTTTGTTGAAAACGACAATCTCAGTTTTCTTTATATTCACAGCCATCTTAGTAGCCTCGCAGAAATCTCTCAGGCAGTCAAGCATCGCTTGCATATCTGCCGGGGATTCTGCCATTATAGCTAGGTCATCAGCATAAAGTAACAGTTGCAGAATCTTTCCCCTAAGCTCAGCCCTACATTTGGGAGCTTGGATTGGAGGAACGATTCAATTCTATCAATGAACAGACCGAATAGGAGTGGGGATAGGGGGTCTCCTTGTTTAACTCCTACAAGGGATGGAAAGGAGGATCCAATGTCCCCATGTAGGCGAACTTGGAAAACAACATGATTATACATGGACTTCAGAATACTGAGATAGGGGTCCTTGACTCCTAGCCTTGCTAAGCAATCCCATAGCAAGTCTCTGTTGACCCAATCATAAGCCTTCTTGAAATCAACAAAAGCCACAAAGAGTGGTTTTTTCTTTTCTCTATATTTATCTACAATATGGTTAAGAATGAATGATGCATCTGCAGTACCCCTACCACTTCTAAATCCATATTGGCCAGCGGCTCTGAGGTTGAATTCTTCTGACCAATCATCTAGTCTACGTAGCATGCAAAGGGAGAAGATCTTTCCTATGGAGTTGCTCACCGCAAGACCTCGATAGTTGTCCTTGTCATACACACTGCCTTTGGATTTGGGTACGGGTACCAAGGCAGCTGCAGCCCATTGGCTAGGGTAAGAAGTCTTCCAGATGAGATTAAACAGGTTAGTCATAGCTTGTACAAATCGGGAGTTGGCCTCATGGGAAGCAAATCTGTACCATTCTGCAGGGATACCATCTACCCCGGGGGAGGAGTTTTTCCGTAGGGATTGGAGAACAGAAAACACCTCCTGGGTGGTAAAGTCTTGACATAACCATGTTGGTGCGGCCTCTATCTGAGGTCCATCAGCTTGAGGGACAAAGTCCCTAGCATCCAGACTTGGATCAATACCTACTTGCACATCAAAGAGGTCTGCAAAATAATCAGTCCAATCATGAATTGTGATATCTGCCGTAGTGGCCTTGTTAGGCTCACGCACGTCTTTCCAAAAACTTTTCGGATTATGCCGAAGATTCGTATGAAGGTTCTCCATGCGTGTTTCTAGCCACTTCCTCTTCTTTCTTCTGAGAATCCTCTTGTGATATAAAAACAGTGTGGAGTAAAAAGAAATATGTGATATAAAAACAGTGTGGAGTAAAAAGAAATAGCTAATCTATGATGAGCTCCACCGAACGAACCATCTGCCTATGGAACTAAGAGTCAGAAACCATCAAGACGCTATAACGGTGGTCTGAATTAAGTACCACCTTCCACCAAAAACAAGAAAGACAGCTGAAAGGAAGCTGCCTAAACAAAGCGTCGTAACGCTCCACCAATCTAGACTACCCTATAAGTCAGTCTAGGAGGTGCTGAGGAATAGGCACTCACACATAGGGCCATGTTAACCTACGTATGAGAACCAGCAGCACCTAAAACAATGAATCCTGGGTTGACTGTAACACCCCAGCCATACGCAGTATCAAGCTAGACCAGTGTTCAAGATCATCACTTACCCATTCGGCAACGGCTACATCATCACATGGGCTTGACCCGAGTAATCCACCAGGGACGACAGGAGGCGTCGGAATTATCGACACCCGCGAGCCATCCGAGGTGGTCGGAGGTTGGCGACTATTAGTCAATGGACCTGATCCAGGTACCACTATGATCGAAGGCTGTCTAAATCCTAAAGCTTCACCGCTAAAACGTGGCACAGAGGAGGGCCTGGCGACCCCCTGAGATTCGGCTAAGATTATAGTTGGATATCCAACTCCCCCCCGCCCTAAAACTTCACACACAATACAGCAAGATCAGGCCCTGGTCTAGAATGCAACAATGATACATCCAGCCAGGCCAGCCAACAACAATTGGGGTTGTTAAAGGGCGTAGGGAATTACCGGTAACACATAACATATCACCGTTTGATGACAGGAGGGATGCAAGCGGGCACGGGGACCCATACTAAAGGGAGAACCCCCGAAGACAGTTTAAAACTGAACTGGAGATAGAGAGTACATCACTACTCACTACTAACTGGCGCAACATTGGAAACCCAAAATATAATAACCCTTACTCACCAGGGAATACCCAACCAGTCTACCCAATAATGCCTTTCTAACTAGCTTGTTGCGTGACTGCCCAATACTAAGATTACATAGCAAGGGCAACCAAACAAACGCAACAACGACACATCAGGTGCAACCCCAAAGAAAAGCTCCGAAGGAGTCTTGTCTCCCTAGATGAACACGCGATTGCAAATATAACACACTAGCACCATGCTGAGCAGTGTCATCATCAACAACTCATGCATGCCCCAACTAATCGAGATCAACCATGCCTCTATACCACTTAACTAAAAATTCCTAAGCCCTATCAGAACTCAAACACTTGAACCCAAACTCACGTAGCTAAGGCATACACCTAAGGGGGGAACCAGGGGCACGGGAAGACAAAGTAGTAACCTCTGTCGAACCACGGAACGCACCCAGGGGTCACAAGGAGCCTAAGAGAGAAAAATATCCACCAAGATATCATGCCAAAGATCCTCCACGGCCGGTGGACTAGGGCCAGGACGGCGTCCACTGCGGCCTGTAGCATGGGCGAAGTCCGGCGCTGCGAGACCTGGGATCACAGAAGGTGGGGAAGCGTTAGGTCGAAGTCGAGATTAGAGGTATGGGAAAAAGGAGACGAGAATGACAGTGCAGCAAGTCGCACCTGGTGCAGAAAATCGCACCAATGGCAGAAAATCGCAAATCGCAAGGGCAGAATTCGAACATTTATCGCTAGGATGCGAAGAGCAGAGCCGAGGCATGTAAAGGTCCTAATATCCCGCCGTCGATGATCAGTCAATCTCAAGTCCCCCACTCTATCGCTCGACTCACCCGGTTGGGGGGTAGAGGGAGCAGCACCCGTAGTGGTGCTGACCATACCCCCCTGCTTCCTACCACCTCCAGAATCTCCAGGTCCAGACGCGTAGGTCGTCCTCCTCTGGCGAACCCTACGGCAGTGCCGGCGATCCGCCAGTTTGATCGGAAAAAAATTCCAGAAGGTAGCACAGAGCCACTAGAGCGCAAGCTCATGCCAGGAGCCGACCGTCGGCTGGGCAGAGCAAAGGGGGCAAAGACGACGTAGACATCAGCAGGGAGCTTGGTCGGCTTGGCAACCTCCGGTATGCAGGCAGAGCCTCAAACACCGGAGAAAGGTTAGCGACGTCAAGGACGCGAGCAGACGAAGACGGGGTATCTCCACCGATGTCCAGGCTAGTCGCCGACTTGAGTCTGCACGTCACAGTCATCTACGACAGACGGGAGGAGGCGACAGACGGCAGGGGAGGAAAAAGAAGAGAAGATGGAGGAATGACCGGGGGGGGTTACTTCCACGATGGCGGAAGGACTCTCATGACCGCTAGCAGAGGCAGCTGGTGCACAAACGTCTAGCCAATCATCAAGAGGAGCCGTTCCTCCGTGGGAAGGATTGGTCGCAGCCATCGCTGAGAATGATACTGCGCATCCCGCGCGTCCAGGAAAGACCATCCATGTCATGGAGTTTCTCAAAATGGCGGGAGGTCCTCGCGGAAGTTGCATCGTAAAGCAGTGGTAGTAAATGAAGGACCGTATAACCTATCAGCTTGGATAACACTCCGGAGAGTGGACTTTGTGTGTGCAGCACGCCAATCTATAAATGCGGAGACGAGAATAAGTTACAAGCACAGGAGACCCATTAAGGGGCACCAGTGGAGGAAAGGGGGCGGTAGCCTGGAACCTGATCAGGGTACAGGCTAGACAGCGCGTGTCAGAAGAACCGATGACGCAGTCAACAGGACGTCGTCACAGTGTCATGAAGAATGACACAGTCTACGGGAAGCTGACATAGTACTGTCAGGACCGATAGTTCTAAGGGAGTACACAAGGAGTCACCAAGACATAAAACAAGCGAGAGCACCGCTATTCATGCTGATAGACGCGCTGGAAGCGGGAAGGGAGTCTTAAGCCGTGCTTCTGACTCTTAGGGCCGCCTAAACTCCTGAGATCATTTCTTAGGCTTCCAGTTACAAGACACTCCGTGTTACAAGGTATTCATATACCACAATTGGTTTCGGAGCCTGGTCGCGCTTTCAAACCGCGCCACTCGCTTTACTCCCCACCTGCAACGCCCCCCGCCCCCCGCTGGACAACCCGCGGCCCCCACAGCTGGACTGCCTGCGGGCCCCCCTGCTGATGGATCGCCTGCTGCTGGCCAGCCCGCTGCTGAAGCGCCCGCTGCAGGACCGCCCGCTGTTGGCCCTCCCGCTGGACCTCATTCGGACGCTTTAATGGCTCTACGTGCCCAGATTGAGCTGCTGGAGGCCAAGGCCAAGGTGGCTGAGCTACAAGCTGCGGCAGCTAAGGTAGAGTCACATGTTTTGCCCTTGGTCCCGAGGCCCTTAGTTGGCAAGTATGAACGTCCATCCCTTTGGACTGGGGTAGAAGATAAGAAGCTCCCGAGGGGTAGGATTTGGTGGAAGTTGCTAGAGTCATATTGCACGTTGCACCATATGTTAGTACCATCCAACATACCAAACTTCTTTGGTGGGGTAGCTGCCGAGTGGCTAGACCACCTCATGACCGCGTCACCGGCCATTACGTGGGCTGAGATAAAAACTCAGTTCCTAAACTTCTATGACCCCTACCATGCTGACGACGACATCAATGCACGCCAACGGCTGCATGCCAACTCGATTCGGCAGACCTCGACGGTTAGGCATTACGCTATGGCTTTCCAAAACGAAGTGCGCATTGCCGGGGGTATGCAATTGGATGATCAGCTAGTTCTGTTTCGGTTTGGTCTGATTCCAACCATCGAGGCACGATGCCGCAGACGTACTGCTGCACAAGGAGGCCGATTTTCCTCTTTAGACGAGCTTGTCGAACATGCTGCTGCCATTGAAACTGAACTTGCTGCCACCAAAACACCAACCCCTACCTCGGCCATGTACGTTCAGGCAAAAGGCAAACGGCCTGGTGGACCTCACGAGGGGTCCACCCAGCACAAGCACAAGAAGGGCACGGCCCAGACTCCAGCTGCAACGGGCCCGCCGCCCTTTTCCAGCCCTGCGGGACAGCTACAATTTGCTGAAAAGCATAAGTGGAAGCAGGCTGACGGTCAGCCCTGGACACCGGATGCTATTAAACTAGCTAAGGAGGGTAACTTATGTTACAAGTGTGGTACGAAGCGCACGGCCGCTACAGCCACTGCCCCCTCCAAGTGCCCTAGCTGCCCTACCTTTAGGAAGTAGGATGTAGGTCTGCTTGTAGACATAGATAGGGATGTTCTTTTTCAGTTTCCGTCCCCTACTATCTGTGTAACACCATCTACAGCACAGACCACATCCCCTCCTTGCCTTCCGACCCTGCCCCCGCCTCCTGCCATTCCATGCATATCTGCTTGCACAACAGCTTGTGTCCACGCGGACCAAGCTACCGCACACTTTGAGGCCACCCTATCGGGGGTATCTGGCAAAGTTCTCATTGACAGTGGAGCAGAGTCTGTCTTCGTAGACGCAGAATTCTGTGCTAGGGCAGGTTTAGCCACCTTTACGGGCTCACCAGTCATGGTGCGGGTAGCTGATGGATCCCAAGTCCTCACTACTACGAGAACGAGTTTTGTCCTGAACTTAGGCAAACATAGGTCAGAAATTAAATCTGCTTATGTCCTCCCTACGCTAGGGCCCGGCACCACCGCACTTCTCGGAAGAAGTTGGATGATGCAGACGGGGTGCTGCATTGGTTTTGAAGAGACACGTGTTAGAGCCAGTTTCAAAATAGCTAAAAAGCATAAACGTAGAGTAGCAGTCGAACTGTACTCCACCCGACTCGAGTCGGAACCTCTCTCCATCAAGGAATTGGTTGCTTATACTTTGGCACGTATCGAATTTTTCGACACAGCACAGCGAAAAACGCCAGGAGTCCTGTCTAACAGAGCACTTAAAAAGTTTATCCGCAAATCAAAACAAAAACTCAATTGTTTCGAAGTCCTAGTCACATCAGTGGACCAAGACGACGATGCCTTTACAATTCGAGTAACGGCAGCACAAGCAAACACGGTGCAACAAACGAAACACGAACGGATAATCTCGGGTTGCGAAACGGACTTTAAAAAGGTCTTCGCCCCGGCGGACAAGATTTCTGACCTTAGGGCTGACACCCCATTCGTATGCCCCCTCACGGAGGCGGCATCCCCACAATTCTCTCGAGGACACCGGTTGTCCCCCGCAGAACTGCTAGAGGTCCAAACCAAGTTAAAGACTTGTTGGCCAAAGGCTACATCAGCCCTAGCTCGAGCCCGTGGGGCGCACCAGTCCTTTTCATCGCCAAACCCGATGGCTCTTGGAGGATGGCTATCGACTATCGTAAATTGAACAAGGTCACGGTACCAAATCGCTATCCCCTCCCACGAATTGACGATCTGTTTGACTCAGTTCGAGGAGCTAGTGTGTTCTCAAATCTGGATTTACGTAATGCGTACCACAACATACGGTTACATGATTCAGACGTCCCGAAAACTGCGTTCATAACCCCGATGGGACTCTATGAATTCAAGGTTCTCCCTTTTGGGCTAGCAAATGCACCCTCGGCCTTTACAAAAGTCATGAACACCGTGTTCAGAGATTTAATTGGCAAATTCGTCGTCATTTACTTGGATGATATTCTCATCTACAGCAGTAATGATGAAGAACACGAAAAACACATTCGAATTGTGTTACAACGTCTTGAAGATAACCACCTCTTTCTTAAACGAGAAAAGTGTTTCTTCTATAGACCGGAAGTCAAATACCTAGGGCATGTGCTCTCCGGTGAAGGCGTCCGAGTCAACGAAACGAAGGTGAAACAGTTGCAGATTGGCCCACACCTACCTCCTCGAAGGAAGTTCAGCAGTTCCTAGGACTCTCTAACTTTTTCAGAAAGTTTATCCAAGGTTACTCGACGCTCGCAGCCCCTCTAATCCAGATTTCGAATCTAACAGACAGGCCAGCACCGATTTCACCGAAATTGAAACCGCCAGGACTGACAAAATCACCGACGGTGACACCAAGTCCGAAACCACTCGGAAAACGACAGGCAGGGCTCAAGGGACCTGCATTTCAAAATGTTTGGACCCAAGCCTGCCAGGAGGCATTCCTCGGCATCAAAGAAAGTCTTACGAAGGCTCCTTTGCTTGCACACCCTGACCCAGCGAAGGACTATCGGGCATTATCCCATGCAAAACGACAGACGATGCTGAAAAGATTGCTACCCTGTTCCACGAGCGCGTGCTCAGCGAACAAGGCCATCCGCTTTCCATCATCTCTGATCGCGATGTTAAGTTCACGAGTAAATTTTGGCAAACACTCTTAACTCTGTGCGCTATCCGACCTGGAATGTCGACTGCATTTCACCCACAAACAGATGGTCAAACAGAACGTATGAACAGTGTTCTCGAAGACACTCTTCGCCATTTTCCCTCTGCGAATCAGAAAAATCGGGCCAGTCTTTTGCCGAATGCACAATTCGCCATCAACAACTCGTACAACAGAAGCATTCGAGATTTTCCGTTTCGGTTGCTGTACGGTAGATACCCTCGAGTGGCACTACAACCATCAGATGATGTCATCGCTACGGCACATCAACCAGCCCTGTCCTGGGTCGAGCATATGAATAACGCATATGACACGGCCAAGGCAGCGCTTAAATCCGCGAAGGATCGTCAAAAAACGTATGCAGACTTGCACCGTCGACCGGTGAAGTATACTCACGGTCAGGAAGTTTTGTTGAACTCGAAGAACATCAAATACTGGCCTGGTATGACTCGGAAGCTCATGCCCAGATTCGTTGGTCCCTACGAAATCTCTCACACTATCCAAAAGAGGGGGGAGACCATTGCAGTGACTCTATCCCTCCCCGAAGGATGGAAGATTCATCCGACGTTTCACGTATCTCTTGTCAAAGAATACCTATCCGACGGGACTGGGTTTATTAGACCAAATCCGGAATTGTTACGCACATGCGGTGAACCTATCTACGAGATTAGCAACGTTGTTGATCACAAGATACAGTCTGGTACGGTGTATTACTATGTACAATGGTTACACTCAGACCATGTTCACTCTTGGGAACTCGAAGAAGAGTTGTTACCTATGTGCTCTGAACAAATCGATTTGTATTGGAGACAACACCCTTCTCGGGTACAACCCGTGATAGGTGCCAACGACCCGAAACCTAAAACGGTTAAAAAACCTACTCACAGGGATTATGCGACTGTAACCCCTGATGAGATTCTCATTCGAAAGAGTGCTAGACTTCAGGAGAAGGCTAGGGCTAGAGAAGGGGGAATTGTGGTGGATAACGATCCTCCCACTGAGTTGCCACGCGGTGGTGACGACTTTCCGACAGATGACGAACGACTTCTGTTGGCAGTTGAAACCGAGCGAATTGACCTACTGATCAGTGTCTGATCAGCTACTCGGGAATACCTAAAACGAGGGTTCCATTAGGGTCTAGACGCGCTGGAAGCGGGAAGGGAGTCTTAAGCCGTGCTTCTGACTCTTAGGGCCGTCTAAACTCCTGAGATCATTTCTTAGGCTTCCAGTTACAAGACACTCCGTGTTACAAGGTATTCATATACCACACTGAGAGCACCCTAATTTGTTTGCCACTCTTTCTCACTCATTTCCGCAGTGCTGCATCAGCACACCGGGTTTTCTGCTAGCTTCCATCATCCTGTGCGATGTGCCGTTCGCAGGGCCATGAAGTCTGTCGAGTGCCGGGCTGCCAAGACCCAGTTCGGGCGGATTGCCGCTGCCACCCTCGCTGCCTCCACCATCATCGCTGGGGTAAGCTTAAGACGGGTAGCACCCAGCTGGTGGACTCGAATGCATGCACGCATGCCCCGGCAGCTGCTTGGGTCCGTCCGTCCTCGGTGGTCAATGCTTGCGGCACTACTGGGGGTGAAGTGCGGTGCGAGTTGGAGTGTGTTGGGGTGTCAGGCTGCCTGCGTCTGGCTCCGTGGTCTCCCAGGTCAGCTTTAACCGACAGTACCCGACATTACCCGAGTCCCAACCGCACGCGACCGCACGCCTGCGTGCGGCGAATAGAAGCGTGCGCGCATTATGATTCCCTGCTTCTACCTCTCCCTGCATTCTTTTTGGCACCATGACAATTGATACAGAATGCCCTGATAACAATAATATGAACTGGCATTGCGCTTTGCACTTGGGTCTGCAGTCGGTCACTGCTGAGTTTGCGCTCCTCCACCTGACCGAGCGCCAGCCACATCGTGCTGCTTAGTCCACGTCATTGGCTGTTTGATCTTCTCCTCTTCACGATTCGTTCTCCCTCACTAAGCTGCATCTTCGCTTACTTAAACGTGCCCCTCTTCCCTCCGTCTTCCTCGCAGGCTGCCTCCGCCCTGACCTACGATGAGCAGCAGGGACTGACGTACCTGCAGGTCAAGGGAAGCGGCATGGCCAACACCTGCCCCGTCTTGACCTCCGGATCCACCGACCTGAAGGTGCGATCTCTCTTCTCATAGGTACCCGTAAAAATCCTTTTGTTCCAGGACTCCAGGAGTAAAATAATATGTGTTAAACGGTAACGCCTATAAAATAGTAGGGTGTCAGAAGGGGCCCTGCAGTGGTCGGCCCAAGGGCGAGTCCGTTGAAGTGGTTGTACGTTGTGTGTGGACGTGTGGTATGAGGCAGGATGTAGACTCTAATAGGCGCTAGAGGCAGGCAGTCATGCAGAATGTCAATTAGACGCGACGATAGAGCCCGTTTTGCTTGACGATTCCAATTCTGCCAATGGCATACGTCTTGCTTCGGTGGCCGAAATGCCGTTGGCCCCCATCGCATGGCGCTCACGCTGTCGTTGGGTATTGGGGATTCCCGGCAGGCGATACGCTAATACCTGAAATACAACCTTGTTTTCACGTGCTGAGGAAGTACTCGTACGCCGACGGCAAGAATAACGTGTCTGTTGTATTGTTTTACCCAGCTTCGCATCCTGACGGACCCAAAACGAGCTTGTTTTTCAAGTGCTGCGGACCTTATGTCATCCAGCAACTGAATTTGAGACCATTCCAACCGACTTTTGACCACTTTCGTCCATGTGACCGACGTTTCGTCCATGTAACCGACTCTTCGTCCACTTACCGTATTTTCGGCCATTTCCTCAGTTCCCACAGCATAGGTCAGCAGCCTACTGGCCGACCAACTGAGGAGAGATGCCTCCCCCCCCACCCCCCCCACCCCCCAATAGAAACAAGAGGCATACATTTAAATTATATACGTTATCTGGGTCACTATACTATGATGCGCACTATGCCATCCTCAGAATTCCTAAACAGGGATGTTCTGATAGTCAAAATAACCACCCATTCACCCACCCACCCACATTACCCACCCATTTACCCATCCATCCATACCCATCAATATCACCCATACTCGCCCATTGACCCACCTATACACCCATCCATACCACCCATTCACCCACCCATACCCTCCCACATTTCCACCCATTTACCTCCCATACCCCGACCATACCCCCCCCCCCCCCTGGATCTTTAGTGGTGTCAATGAACAGCCCTAGTCAACACAATCTCAATTGTGGTATCTGAATTTGGAGGTCTGAGTTAAAAGGCAGCAAAAAACCTGATGACCCCCCCCAAAAAAATGAGGTGCCCAGAATGACCTGTAAATTATCTCAAAACATCGCCACGAATCATGCCATTATAGCCCCATTCTCTGACAAATCGATTGGCCTTAGTCCAAATTTGGAGGCATTGGCACCTCCTGCCTGTCCAGTAAATGTCCTGGTAACAGCTGTGCACCTACAAGTGTGGTACTATGCAGGCCGGCATCTACAAGATTGACAAGTTGTGCATGGAGCCCACCTGTTCCACCTTTGCATACATACACGCACACACAGGTGCACAAGCACACACACACCACCTCCTCATCCCCCCCCCAACACACCCACACCCACACACACAACATACACACACATGCACTCACCGCAGACCCTAAAGGCTGGCGACTACAGGATTGAGATGTTTTGCATGGAGCCCACCTCTTTCACCGTCAAGGATGAGTCCTGTGGCAAGGACGGAGAGCCTGAGTTTGTGCAGACCAGGCTCCTGACCCGCCTGACATACACCCTGGACGCCGTGAGTTCAACTTTAAATCGTATTTGAATGAATTGAGAATTGTATTGATTGCTGTCTCCACATTCCACTCGCATGTGATCTCATTTGAATGAATTGATATTTGTATTGATTGCTGTCTCCACATTCCACTCGCATGTGATCTTTTTTGAATGAATTGAGAGTTGTATTGATTGCTGTCTCAACATTCCGCCCGCTTGTGTAATTCATCAGCATCATGGAATGGTGCAGCTGCATTCATGAGGTTCCGCATGCCTGTTTTTATCTGTACTACTGGGACCCCGGTCAGCATATCTACATATGTCAGTGGAAGATAACAATAGAGAATGCGGAGAAGTAGAGGAATTAGAGCTACGCTACAAATTACAGTAACAAGGTGCGCAACCTTTTTTGGAGGTCACCTCCTGGACCAGGTTCTGAGGGGTATGTTGCCCAAACCCTCACTGTTTTAAAACTGTCCAGCTGCCTCGGCGCTGTTCAGTCTCGGCATCGATTTTTGCTGAGTATGTAACTATATCCTCTCTCAATATGAGGCGCTGTCTTAGAGAATAGATTAGGGTCCAGGGTACAGGACACGGATACTGGATAAGGGGGAAAGGACAGGAGACAGTAAAACAGCTATCGATGACGACATATAAACTGTTCATACCCAGCGTGCCACGTGAGAGAGAGAGAGAGAGAGAGAGAGAGAGAGAGAGAGAGAGAGGGAGGTTGTACAAGGTTCTGCTGCTGTAGCAGATATAATTGCAGCATCTGCTGAGTATCATGTGCAGCTGGAACATCACCACCATCCTTTGTTAACAACCCCCATTTGTTATCAACCCCCTCCCCCCTCCTCCCTCCTCCCACACAACCAACCCCACCCTCTCACCCACCCACCCAGATGTCTGGGACCTTCAACCTTGGCGAAGACGGCTCCGTTGATTTCAAGGAGGAGGATGGCATTGACTATGCTGCCACCACCCTGCAGCTTCCCGGAGGCGACCGCGCTCCTTTCCTGTTCACCATCAAGCAGCTCGAGGCCAAGGGCACCCTCGACTCCTTCTCCGGAGACTTCGACGTGCCCTCTTACCGGGGATCCTCCTTCATGGACCCCAAGGTGAGTGTTACAGGATTTAGGTGTTGTGAGGAGGGGGGGGGGGAGGGGGGGGGGGGGGGGGGGGTCACTCAATCTCTAGACTATTTTCTCAGGGGAAATCAAATTGCTATCCTTTTCCTTGGGTTCTCTTTCTTGGACCTCTGGATGTGCCTCTCTGGTGTGTAGGTAGGCAGTTCAGAAGAGCAGGTAGAGGACGGCTGGTGTGTGTTGGTGGTGGGCGAGGTTGGTGGTGGGGGAGTGGGCAAGGCGCGTTGCATGCATGGGTTTCCTATTCTGCAAGGAGGGTGTGCAGGGTGGGTGTGGGAACGTCTTTGACACATCCAATGTCTACGTGCCCTTGCATTATGTGTGTTGTGTCTTGATCCATACATACATCCGTAATCCCCTCCCCCCCCCCCCTCTGCCCCCCCACGCACAGGCACCTATCCCAAATCCTAGCTGTGCTAAAATTACCCCTCTTCCCCCCTTGCACCCATCCTAAATCCTGACCTCAACTACCCACCCCACCCCACCCACACACACACCCACACACACCCTTTAGGGCCGCGGTGGATCCACCGGTTACGATAACGCCATTGCTCTGCCCGCCGCCGCTGACACCGAGGAGCTGGCAAAGGAGAACAACAAAGAGAACAACGCCCTGAGGGGAACCGCAGTTTTCTCCGTAGCCAAGGTTGATGCCGATACTGGGGAGATAGCCGGTGTCTTTGAGTCCATCCAGCCCTCGGACACTGACATGGGAGCCAAGGCCGCAAAGGACATCAAGATCACTGGCCTCTGGTGAGTGGTGATTAAAAAAAAACCATAGATTCGAATGGCATTATTGTTCAAAACTCCAGCAGGGTTGGTTCCTGCAGTAAGGTTGAGGGTATAGCCATGCTGGGAGGTGTCTGGGGGGTCCAAGGGGGGTCAGGCATTTGTTTGTTAGTACAGAGTCCAGTGATCTTGATGTCCTTGGCGGCCTTGGCTCCCATAGCCAAGGCCTCCAAGGACATCTAGATCACTGGCCTCTGGTGAGTGGTGATGATGGGGGTGATCTGGCCGGTGCTGACAGCTATAGCTGGTATCTATGTTAGCAGCGTAGCTTGCGTTCCCATGCATGTGCATACTATTTGCCCCTTACCCCTTCCCACCATTTCCCTTGTATTCCAAACCTCCTTCCCCTCTTCCTAGCCACCTTCAACACTACTAACCTCCCCCCCCTCTCCTCACCTTTCAGGTACGGACAGCTGAACTAAGCAGCTGGTCTCTATTTTCCAGCTCTCTTGCATCTGGCTGTTGGTCTAGTGGCAATTGCAGCTGGCTGCTGGTCCAGTTGGTCTCCCAGCTCTCTTGCAGCTGGCTGTTGGTCTAGTGGCAATTGCAGCTGGCTGTTGGTCCAGTTGGTCTTCCAGCTCTCTTGCAGCTGGCTGTTGGTTTGGTGGCAATTGCAGCTGGCTGTTGGTCCAATTGGTCTTGCAGCTCTTTTGCAGCTGGCCGTTGGTCTAGTGGCAATTGCAGCTGGCTGTTGGTCTAGTGGCAATTACAGCTGGCTGTTGGTCTAATGGCAATGTGCTCTGACCCTCGCCGGCGTCTGTTACATGCCTAATTATTTAGCGATCCTTGTTGAGCGATCCTTGTACTCATTCAATTCATTCATCAAGCAATTGGGGAACCATTTTGTACCAGCTTGTGTGCATATCACTAGGGTGGGGAACTTGTTACCTGTCTGATGGCGTAACGCCCGGTATCTTGGTGGTGCCGGGTGGGGTTTAACAGCAGCCCAGGTGATTCGTTTGTAATTTTTCGAATTTGGGGCGGTGCAGCCGTCTTTGCCCAGCCTGCTTGGATTGGTCAAAAGATTCGTGTTAGAGGCCCCTCCCATGCCTTCTTGGTGCTAGGATTGCTTGGTGTATGAGCAAGAAATATCACATTTAGGCTAGCTGACGGGCTGGCACCACCCTTCAAAGATTTAGAACATCTTAATTTTGCGTGTTTGCGTGCACAAACTTGATCCTCCTCTTTTCAAGAGTTGGAGTTTTTCGTTTTCCCTCTTATCCACAGTTATGGGCCAGCGGTACTGGGTGCGTTGCTTCACACCCACCCCCGCCCATAAGGCCCTTATTATTGTTCATTATTGCACGCATCATAGAGGGAGCCGCGCTTGCGTTTTGAAGTTTTGACCTGATTTAGTTGGTATCCTCTCTACCAGCATGTGCCTTATCTTATCCCTGTGTTATCTGGTCTCTTCTGTAACAACAAGTCTTCTTTTATTTAGCCCTCCTCCTCATGCCTTCTCGTTTGTTGATTTTCAGTGTATTCAGCGCATGCTGTGTCGTTCTTTGGACTGCTATTGTGCTATGTGCCTGGTAACCTTTCATTTGGGTGAAATTGGCTTTTGAAAATTGACTGTACAAAACAAAATATACGAAAAGTTTGCTACCAATTGGCAAAAGAGGTTGTGCCCAAGGGCTGATTTTGTGTGCTCTGGCCAACACAGGGAGCGGGCAGTTCGACGGGCAGGTTCTGCCCTGTATTGCCAACGTCTGTACCAGAGCACGGTAATACAGGGCAGAACAAAAAAACTTATTTCAGTAGTCCTCTGCTACCACATTTAATTCATTCCCACCATTATGATACGGTACGCAAGTAGAAGATAGATACGGTACCATGGTGTTTACATTTCAAAGTTGCTGGTAAATGGTTGACAAGCATACTTATAGGCCAGGGTTTTTTATTTGAGCGATGTGTCGCTAATGATGAATCCGATTTGAGCGATGAATCCGAGCTGAGCGATGCAGCTAGATCTGGCCCTCGAGTCCCAACTGTCCTGGCTCAGGCCGCCTAGGAGGTGACCTGGCCTGGAACTCCTCGAATTTCTGGTCAGGCTCCCCGTCCCTGTCCAGGTTCGTGGCCGGATCGTTGACGATCGTTGAGAGAGACCTCCAGGATCGTCTCTGTGCTCTCATAACCGGATTGAACCCTCGACCCTAGCAGGAGACATAACATACCCGCCGTCTCCTCTGCAACATTGATCGGGATGATCGCGCGCTCTAACTTCCACCTAATCGATCGCATGGCGAGCTACCTAGCACCAGTTAGCACCGCACACTTGATCGTCTGCAGGGTCCGCACACATCAAACAGAACAAAAGCACACTCTGCCTCTCGTATCCCACGAAGTCTTTGCATCCCGAACGCTCAGGCACAGATCATTGTATGTACTAATCGGTCTTGCAAGAGGAAAGGGGGGTCCAAGACCCTGCAGTACTTCAAGGACATGTGCCCCTCTGAGGAACGGTACCTTCTAATACACTAGTAAGCATGAGTAAGACATGCTAGCTAGTTATAAGACTTGTGTGTTCAATTATCGCTATACGTATATAAATATACACAACAGTATCTATATACCGGTATATTTGACACAAACATTCACACACACAAGTGCTCTCTAACACACACACACACACTCACACACATGGTCTCATTCTCACAGTTGCAAAAATAAATGCATACAAACAAACAAACACAAACAAACAAACAAGCAGGCAAGCCATCAAACAATGGAAAAAAAAAAAAGGAGGGCAGCCAAACAGACAGAGAGATAGAGAGACAGAGAGCTGGAATTGTGCCTTTCAAAGTTGATTCAATTTGTGAGGTAGAGAGGGGTTCTGTGTTCCGGAGGGACCCCCCCCCCCCCCCCCCCTTCACTAGGTCTTAGTTAGGTGCCTTACTGTACTTTCTTTATAATAGGGTTGACTAAATGACTTATTCCTAATGCTATTTTTTTGTTTTGTTATTGCTGTGTGGCTGGACCACAATTAAATTGTGTCACACCGTTTACCAGATAGACAGACAGACAGACAGACAGACAGACAGACAGACAGACAGACAGACAGACAGACAGACAGACAGACAGACAGACAGACAGACAGACAGACAGACAGACAGACAGACAGACAGACAGACAGACAGACAGACAGACAGACAGACAGACAGACAGACAGACAGACAGACAGACAGACAGACAGACAGACAGACAGACAGACAGACAAGACAGAGACAGACAGACAGAGACAGACAGACAGAGACAGACAGACAGACGAGACAGACAGAGACAGACAGACAGACAGAGACGAACAGAGACAGACAGACAGACAGACAGACAGATAAGTAGAAACAACAGCCATACACCCTGTATTTCAAGTCTCCCCTCAACCCTGCTACCCACCACCAACCACTCACACCCAGTCCCAGGTGGAAATTTGTTGAGCAGAAATGTCTTGAGTGCCCCATGGGACCTAAGTGCGGAATCGGAGAGGGTGAGTTGTGGTGGTGAGTTATGAGGTGTTGGTGTTGGTGGTGAGGTGGTGAGTGTTGGTAGTGAGTTGGTTAGGTGGTTGGTGGTGGTGGCGAGGTGGTGAGTATTGGTCGTGAGTTTGTTAGGTGGTGGCGGTGGTGAGTGTTGGTGGTGAGGTGGTGAGCGAGGTGGTAGTGGTGGGTGTGTGTTGGTGGTGAGGTGGTGAGGTGGTGTTGGTGGTGAGGTGGTGAGTGTTGTTGTTGGGTGAGGTGGTGAGGTGGTGAGTATTGGTCGTGAGTTGGTTAGGTGGTGGCGGTGGTGAGGTGGTGAGTGTTGGTGGTGAGGTGGTGGTGGTGGTGAGTGTTGGTGGTGAGGTGGTGAGTATTGTGACTCCCACCAGTGAAATAATGATCATTAACGGTAGAACTAAACATCAGCAGTTGTGCTTGTGTTATAGTATCATAGTGTACAACTGTACACACATTAAGCGGTACATGTGTGTTGTGAGGTGAAATAATGATCATTTCTGGTATATCTAAGCAACATAATGGGTGCATGTACCCCTTAATGTATGTACACTATGACGCTTTAACACATGCACCACTGATGATGTTTAGTTCTACCATAAATGATCATTATTCCACCGCACAGCATGCATGTACCACTTTATGTATATACTCTATGATACTATAACACATACACGATGTGTGTTGTTTAGTTATACCGTAAATGATCATTATTTCACCACATAACGCTCACGGACTCACCGAGTACTGTATGATACTATAACACATGCACCAAGTATATTAGTTAGTTCTGTAAATCAGTTCTGCTCTATATGATAAATGCAGCACATCACACAAAATAGCCTTGGATGCTGTGACATGCTACATTGATCATACATGGCAATAGATGTGACAACAACAGTTCAGTTAAATGATCTGCATAGCACGAACTCTGGGCCCTATCGTTTATGATTTGTTGGGGGATCAGTTCTCCAATGCTTGTTTTTGACGGAGCCCCCTCTTCATGGGGGCGGGAGCCCCAATGTTTACCCATTTGCCCGTTTGTGCGTCCGACCGAAAAATTGAAGCCTGATTCGTCATCCAACGGACGTTTAACTAACTCGCTTCAGTCAGCTCCATCGTTGCCACCTTTCGTTCCGTTGCCAACACACTCCGCCAATTTCCCGCGTCGCTTGTGACGCTGCATAGGACTTGTTGAGACTGCCTTTCCTGTTGAGCAAATCCTTTTAGCCTATTTGGCTACCCCTGGACTGTAAAGATACACACATATGGCAGAAGTCACTACCGTATCATCAATTGCGAATGTGTTAAAGCTTCATTGTGTATAGAGAGTATATAGTGGTACAGACCATCATCTATAGTTATAATGTTAATCTAGTACTCTATTCTAGTTGGCACATACGTCCAGACATAATGTATACATGTAATAATATATAATCTCATATACACATCTTTATGTTATCTTACATACCTAGAAAATACATTTCTGGTAGGAAAAAAAAGATAACACCTGGAGGGGTGTGGTGTTAAGGGGACCCTCCTGTACGCCGATTTCTGGTAGAACAAATTATAATATGTTGTTCATATGTTAAAGAAGAGATGTGTCTGATATAATATGATATAATAATATTATAATATATATAATATATATAATAATAATCATTTGCTAGCCATCATATCACCGTACACCATATACAGATACGTTTACGCGTTAAATAAATATTAAATTATGTTATAATTAGTATGCGTACACCCAGGTACACCGTATACATTATGGTGGTAATAACTGTAACAACTGTGCATGCACCGTACACCGTTTACATTACGTTACACCGGTAATAACTGTAACAACTGTGCATGCACCGTACACCGTAAACATTTACGGCTGTAAAAACTGTAAACTGTAACAACTGTAACAACTGTGCATGCACCGTACACCGTACACCGTAAACATTTACGGTAGTAAAAACTGTAAACTGTAACAACTGTAACAACTGTGCATGCACCGTACACCGTATACATTTACAGTGGTAATACCTATCATCTGTAACAACTGTAATAACGATTATTTGGGGTTCAGTTCATCAGTACTTTTTATTTTTAAGCCCTTCCTACTCGGAAAACTTGCTCCCAACTCATATGTGAGTCATACTTCCATCTGTTCTCACCTGGGCTTGTGTTGAACTTGACACGGGGCCTTCCACTGTAGTGGGATCCTACACTGCCCTGACTGCATGGTGCACTTGAGCATTGTCTTAGGAGATGCTCCCATGCGTGGCAATTATCCCTTGAGACCCTGCATGAAAGATGGTGGCAGCTTGTATGGATCTTGCATGGTAAGGTCGTCCTCTTGTACCTTGATTTTCTTGATGTCCCGTATGCGAGGATTCTTCAGGCGTTACGGTTGAGGAGCACATTTGCCTCTTGCTTCCTGCCCCATTGCACATGCAATATGTCTGTTTGGCTGACGCACTAGACCCATGTCCATGGCATGCAGCTTGGGTCTTCCGGATCCATTCTGCTTGGTTACCTCAGACAAGGGTGGACAATTCAAGGCTGGGGTAGGACCTGAGGTTCGGGTACCTGTTTTACATCCAGGGGGATCTTCCGACCAACATGCCAAAACGACGCAAAGGGTGTAAATAAATGAAACTATGCCTGCCCTCCATTTTGCAGGGACCCATGCTCTGTCTGGTAGCGGTCTGAAGCTTGCTTATAGTTGCGGTTTCGCAACAGTGTGGCCTAGGGTATTCTGAACGCGGTGTCCATATGCTTGCATGCCTGCCTTTTGTGCATGCATGTCTGCATACCTGCCTTTCTGTCTTCCTCGCTCGTGACTGATTGGCTGCCTGTCTGGATGGTGACAGGCATACTTAACATCATTGAGTGTTTATCTGTCTGATTGACTTACTAACCGAAGTGCTCCAAATATTTGTAAGCTCAACCCAGGGAATGACATTCCGGCTGAATTGCAGGGGTTGCTGCAGCTTGGAGGTTCTGGACACAGTGTGTTCAGCACATGGAATAGTGGCTTGGTTGCCTGCCTGCATGCCTTTCTGTTGCACGCATGTATACTTGCCTGTCTGCCTGTTTGAGCGCCAGGCCATTGTCCGCACAAGAGAAGCCCGGTCCACAACATCCGGGGGTGGGGTGGTGGGGTTCTTCCAACTATCTTCAAATAAGAAGTATAGGGTGCATCTAAATAAAACTATGCCTGCCTTCATTATTTGCAGGGACCAAAGCTCTATCCGTTGATGGGAATTGTATTCCCTCCCAGTTCTGATGTTCCTTTGTCTGAACACATGAGGCTGCTGGACAACAACGTCTGTGATAACTGAAGCTTGCTAGTAAGTGCGGTTTCGCAACAGCGTGGCATACAGAATTCTGACGGGATAACGTGCCTAAGTCGTGCACATGTGCCACAGTCTTAGTCGCTACCTCTGTCTCTGTCTATGTCACTGCATCTGCCACTGCCCTTGCCTCTGTCACTGCCTCTGTCTCTTTCACTTGTCAGCCTCTGCCATTCTCCCTCCCCTTCATTGCTCTGTGACGCACGCCCTGCATAGGTCATCACTGTCCTGCCCCTTTCCATTCTCCCTCTCCTTCATTGCTCTGTAACGCACGCCCTGCTTAGATCATCACTGTCCTGCCCCTTACGCTTGCCATTCTGCCTCCCCTCCATTGCTCTGTGACGCAAGCCCTGCTTAGGTCATCACTGTCATACATGCCCCTTGCCATTCTACCTCCCTTCCATTGCTCTGTAATGCAAACCCTGCTTGGGTCATCATTGTCCTGCCCCTTGCTCTTCTGCCTCCCCTCCATTGCTCTGTAACGCAAGCCCTGCTTAGGTCATCACTGTCCTGCCCCTTGCCATTCTCCCTCTCTTTCATTGCTGTGTAACGCACGCCCTGCGTAGGTCATCACTGTTCTGCAACTTGCCATTCTCCCTCCCCTCCATTGCTCTGTGACGCAAGCCATGCTTAGGTCATCACTGTCCTGCCCCTTGCCGTGCGCCTCCCCTCCATTGCTCTGTAACGCACGCCCTGCTTAGGTCATCACTGTCCTGCCCCTTGCCATTCTGCCTCCCCTCCTTTGCTCTGTAACGCACGCCCTGCTTTGGTCATCACTTTCCTGCCCCTTGCCATTCTGCCTCCCCTTTGTCGCTGTTAAACACATGCCCTGCCCTGCTCATTACCGTCTTGCCTCTCACTGTTCTTATTGGCCTGCATTGCTCAATTCCCTTCCTTGCTCTCTAACGCATGCCCTGCTTTGCTCATACCCGCCCTGCCCCTTGCTATGTTCCCTGCCCTTCCTTGCTATCTAACGCATGCACTGCTCTGCATGTCTTGCAGGGCAAGAGGATGGATGGGTGGATGGAAATGCTACGGCTGCGATCAAGATTGTTGCCACGAAGTAACTGCATGCTGAAGATGAAGATATTTAATAGAATCAGCGAGTTAAATAGATGTATAAAAGTATTTGGAGGTTTTTAGTTAGTGGACATACATGCATTTGTTTGCATAAATAGACAGATAGATGCCTATATATACTTGAACTTGGTTAGTCACACGGCTCCAGCCAGCAATTTGGTTGCTCGCCGTCTTATGCTCGTAATCTATCTTAATATGGTTTATGGATATATGTAGGGCTGTCAATATCGTACGGTATTTTCAATTACCGTACGATATATTGTGATATATCGTACGGTATCGATACCGTACGATATTTTTATACCCTTTTGGGGGGAAATCAGTATAAGACCAAGGGGTTATAACAGGAAATACCGTTCACACGTCCATACACTTCAAATCAAGTCAAATGAACCAATACTGAGGGAGATAGAAAACACGGTAATATCGTGGTCTATTACCGTACGATATATCGTGATATATCGTACGATACAAGGCGGTATACTGAATTCCCTGGCCCAGACTCAGGTGCTCCTGACGAGAATCGAACCACCGACCTCCCAAGTGTCAGATATTTTCGTGGACCACAGGACCACACTGACAAAAATTAAGGAAATTGTTACATAGTCAGCGGAGCCCGAACATCGGTCTTTCGCTTTTCCTCACGCTTTTTATCGCGATAGTAGTTCTGCTTAGGTTGTTAAGTGTCCTTTCTTAGCTGTGCTTTTCCTTGTGGCGTTTTGGCTGACGGCTTGGCCTTGTGTTTGCCTTTAGATAGGGAGTGTTAAGGCCGCCTTTTTAGAGCTCCATGCCTCTCTCCTTGTTTGTTTGGTGATTTTCCTGTGCCTTTTGTCCTTCACGTCTTCTTGTAGAATCTCGCTTTTTAGGCCTCGGCAACTCTCAGCCCTTCTACAATATACTCTTTATTCGCTAGTTTCTCTATGCCTTTGTAGTTCGCATTGCTTGTTGTCAAGCCTTTTATTTGCTCTTTCGTACGCTTTTTTGGAGGTCACCTCCTGGACCAGGTTCTGAGGGGTATGTTGCCCAAACCCTCACTGTTATAAAACTGTCCAGCTGCCTCGGCGCTGTTCAGTCTCGGCATTGATTTTTGCTGAGTATGTAACTATATCCTCTCTCTCACATCGTATGAGCAGCCGTACAGTTTTATAACAGTCAGGGTATAGGCCAAATTCCCCTCAGAACCTGGTCCATGAGGTAAACTCCAGAAAGCGAAAGAAAAGGCACATTCAAGGGCTTAAGAAAAAACAGAGCGAACTAGCAAGGCATTAGGCATAAATTATTTACATAAATCTTTTAATTACACATGCCTTTATGGAACTACTACGTCACTTTCTTCCTCGCAGAATTCTATCCTTCGGGAACCGCAATGGCTGGTGTAGAAGCTGCCCTGGTAGAAGCTGGCGGATTGGCGCAGGAAATCTTAGCTGCACAGGTCTTGCACTTGAGCACTACCGTACTGCCATGGAGGGCTCCTCCTGGACAATGCGGAAGTAGGTTTCATACTTGCGAGTCTTGCTCTTCAGCTTCGCATACAGATCGCGAGGATACAACTTGACTCCCATATGCTTTTGTTTCCCATCACTGTCGAGGTAACGGGTGGCAGTAGAAACCGCATCAGCAGATCCGGATCCAGACATGGCGGAAGAGCACAGCACAGAGAAGAGGGATCAAATACAATCTGAATTTTAAATATGAATTCGAAAGGCGGCTTTGGCTTCGAGTTTATCAGCTTGTTCTGTTAGTTCAGGTCGATATCAGTTAGAGAACAGTTCGCCACTTAGTAAACACGAAAATGAAAATTGAAAAATGAAAATTTGAACATCCAAGAATTGCCACAGAATGACCTCTAAGGACATGCCCAATGGGTATTAAGGGATCCGCCTCGTAAGTATGCGATGGACGGGCTTACATCACACCTAGAGTCCAGTTACCATGCCGGTCGACGACCCTCCGGGTGGGCCCAGATGACCTCGTTGAGGTTTTAACCAGAAACCTGATAGGACCCCGCATCTGCTTCGTCCGGCCCGGGATTGCTTTACGATAGAGCCATCCCGTTCCGAACGGGGACTAGTAAATACGATATATTGTACGGTAAACACGATATATTGTACGGTAATCCCAAAAATACCGTTCACTGCAACTTTCATGAGTATGGACGTGTGAACGGTATTTCCTGTTATATCCCCTTGGTCTTATACTGATTTTCCCAACAAGGGTCTAAACATATCGTACGTATCGATACCGTACGATATATCACGATATATCGTACGGTAATTGAAAATACCGTACGATATTGACAGCCCTAGATATACTGTACATTCTATAGTGCTATTTTACGCTGTACATTCCGCAGGACAGTGTTATACCGTTCATTCCGATAAGTTTGCACAATGTTTTTGCACGGGGATGACTTGGAACTGGAAGACGGCGAGCAGCCCAGAGTTGGCTGAAGAACCATGTTACAATCCAATCCGATCTGTTCAGTTTAAATACAGGCCCAGATCCAGGTTACCATAACACACACAATTTGTTCGCGATTTTACTTCCCCTGGTAATTTTGTTTTTACTGCGGAAGACGACGAGCAGCCAAATTGCTGGCTGAAGCTATGTAACCAAGTTCAAGTTCAAGTCCAGTTTACATCAGTTTACACCAGTTAGGAAATCAAGGGTGCTTTACAATAGAAGCCCTTATCTATCGGTGTGTTTGTACCGAGTAGTACTGCTTTCTGCTGGCCTAACCTCAAGTCTCTGCTACTAGCAAACCAACCCCTAACTAATGCTCTAGTCTAGTATCGAATTACAATAATTAGAAATCGTCTTCTGGGCACATAACTTAATTTAATTCTACATTTTCTTCTGGGCACATTTTATTTTTACTATTACTATTATTATTATTATGATTATTATGATTATAAATTTTCTTCTGGGCACATACCATAACAATAACCCGGGATGTTGGCCTTTCTGGGTTGCTCATCACAACCAAGGTTGTTCATGACGCTGCGTCCTCCATCACAGACGCAACGTCAAAGGGTTTGTTGCGTACTGAGACGCAACGTGGGGAGGCCCGTTGCATTGCAGTTTCAGCTTTGGTGGGTTGGTTGCGTCGCAGGACGCAGGCTATGGGTCATCAATGGGTTGGTTGCGAGTTAGCTGCGTCTCAGGACGTAGGCTATGAAAGTGTTTGCGTCTCAGGACGCAGGCTTTAAAATTGGTTGCGTCTCAGGACGCAAAGCTGGAGGTCCTCCTGAACAACACTTATCACAACACATGCTCCGCTTGGCGCAGCAAAGTGCTCGCAGGACTTTCAGGTAGCACTGTTCCTTCTGGGTCACTCATCACTGTTACTTCTGGGTCACTCATCACTGTTCCTTCTGGGTCACTCATCACTGTTCTTTCTGGGTCGCTCATCACAACACATGCTCAGCAAGGCACTGCCAAGTGTTTGCGAGGCTGTCAGGTGCACTGTTCTTTCTGGGTCGCTCATCACAACACATGCTCAGCGAGGCACTGCAGAGTGTTTGCGGGACTTCCAGGTACCACTGTTCTTTCTTGGTCGCTCATCACAACACATGCTCAGCCAGGCACTGCAAAGTGTTCGCGGGACTTTCAGGTAGCACTGTTCGCAGAAGCGGCACCAGCACGGCTCTTTTCAGATGGCCAGCTATGGCTGACACGGGCGAGGCTGTGGGCTGCTGTACCGAAGCCAGCAGCTTTTGGAAAGTGGGGGATTTTTGAAGCGCTGTCTTGGCCCAAGCCACCTGGTCTGCGGTTGGAAAGCTGTTGAGAAGGAGGTATGTGCCAAAATAGGACTGAAGCCAGAATTCTGTGCTGCCATCTCCAGGCCTGAGGGAGCGCGGTACAGGCAGTACGTAGGCTGAAGTCTGGCTGCTTGGGGTCCCAGCTGAGTCAGCACCTCCGCGCTGAGTGCTTGGCCTGCAAACGGTCACACTTCTGGCCAGGTCACTCAACGTTGCACAGTCTGGGATGCTGCCATGTCGGATGTACAGCCTGATGGCTGAATCCGTAGTGCCATCCATATGAGGTACCTGAAACTGACCACTACCACCACCACCACCAGGGAGAGGGATGAAGCCCGCACTCTTCCACGACTGCTCTACCAGCAGCCAGAGACTGTCTACGAACACTGGATCCAGGAGGGGGGACCAGAGCTGCTGGTCTGAGCTGGACACAGGCCCCCCTGGGCCCCCAGTATCGCAGGGGGCCGCACCCACAGGGCTGTTGAGGTACGCTCTGGCCATTTGGAGACCCCGCAGGACAAGGGTGGACGACGTGGAAGCCGTGACACCTGGACATGATATTTGAAAAATGGGAGATTAATCGTAAGGTTGTGAAACCAAGTGAAACATTTAACACAAGTTGACAATATGAGTATATAGATACATTCCAACGGGATTCCAAGCAAAACTTTCCTAAATTGGTTGAAATCATTGAATTGTCAGGGAATAGGTGCGAAGCAGCCCGGGGGGGAGCTGATGCTCATGGACCCCCCTTTCACTATGTATTACTGCCTGGGTGTCCGGGTATGAGGCCTCGAAGTGGGGGCGGCGGCGGCGGCGGGGGGGGGGGGGGGGGGGGGGGGGGGGGGGGGGGGGGGGGGGGGGGGGGGGTCAGGGAGGAAAACAACAACTTCCAATGAAGCGGTCTGATAACTTTATTCGTGCCCACCCACCCACCCACCCACACTCGGAATCACCTGGGAAAAGGTGTGCAGCAGCCAGGGGGGGGGACAGCTCTCCTGCTCCAGCACCCCCCTCCGTCCCTCCTGCAGCAGTCAGGCCGTGCACCAGGCAGTACAGCTGCAGGTACCACAGCAAGGTGCCCGCCTTCTCCTGGGTGATGCACTCGTAAAGGGAGCTGTGGCAGAAGGCAAGGAACGAGTCCACTTGGCGTTGCTCCTCACACCCTCGCTGGAATGCCTGTACAAAGGGAGGGTGAATTGTGCCTGGGTTGTGTGTGGTTTGTGTGTGGTTTGTGTGTGGTTTGTGTGTGGTTTGTATGTGGGTTGAGCTGCAAGCACCCCCCCGCTGGAACGCCTGTACACAGGGAGGGTGGACTGTGTGGGTTGTGTGTGTGGTGTGTGTGGGTTGGGCTGCAAGCACCCCCGCCCTGGGATGCCTGTACACAGGGAGGGTGAATTGTGCTTGGGTTGTGTGTGGTTTGTGTGTGGTTTGTGTGTGGTTTGTGTGTGGTTTGTGTGTGGCTTGTGTGTGGTTTGTGTGTGGTTTGTGTGTGGTTTGTGTGTGGGTTGGGCTGCAAGCACGTACACATGGCGGAATGCCTGTACTAAGGGAGAGAGTGTTGTGTGTAGGTTGTGTGTAGGTTAGCCCCCATAACTGCCCCTTGGATGCACCTGCGAGTGGGACCCCCTAAACCTTGGGACCCACCTGCGAGCGAGACCCCCTCATTGGACCCACCTGTGAATGGGACCCCCTAAACCCTGGGACCCACCTGTGAATGGGACCCCCTAAACCCTGGGACCCACCTGTGAATGGGACACCCTAAACCCTGGGACCCACCTGTGAATGGGACACCCTAAACCCTGGGACGCACCTGCGAGTGAGACCCCCTCCTTGAACCGTGCCGGGCCGCGTCCCCTCCTCGTAGCAGCAGGGACAAGGCCTTCACGTGCTGGGCGAATCCCATGACGAGGGGATCGACTGAGAAGGTCGCGCACAAGTGCACGATGTCGAAGGAGGCTGGGGCAGATGCAGCATCATCACTGTTAGCATCAACCCCACCGGCGGCAGGCTGACCTCCATCACCACCACCCGTGCCGTCTGCGTCGTCCTCACACTGCTCAAGCGGTGTGTGGTTGAATGCACGGGATAGTAGAGAGCGCACTCCGGAGGGATCATGCGCGTAGGACAAGGCGCCGGCCTTCTTCTTCACGAACACTAGCTGCTGTTGGAAAAGGCGCTGCAAGGAACTGCTGTAGCTGAAGCCAGGACTCCCCTCCCCCGGGGCGCCCCCAGAGGGAGTCAGTGCCGTGGCACAGGGAGGGCAGTAGTTCCGGGCGCTGCCCCCCTGGCCCCTTGCGGACTGGGGGCCTCGGGCGGAGCCCCCCATGGTGGGGGTGGCAGCACTGCTAGTTGTCTGGCCAAGCCAGTCCAGGGTCTGGGGCCAGTAGCGGGGTCCCTCCACACGCACCTCCAGAACCTGGATACACACGACCAAGTCAGCAAGAGTCAGTCAGGTCAAATCAGGTCAGGCCAGGATAGATCTGGACCAAGTCAGAAAAAGTCAGATCAAGTCAAGTCAAGTCAAGTTAAGTCAAGTCAGGTCAAGTCAGGACCAAGTCAGAAAGAGTCAGGTCAAGTCAAGTCAGGACCAAGTCAAGCCAGGTCAAGTCAAGTCAGGTCAGGTCAAGTCAGGACCAAGTCAGAAAGAGTCAGGTCAAGTCAAGCCAGGTCAAGTCAGGACCAAGTCAAGCCAGGTCAAGTAAATTCAAGTCAAGTCAGATCAGTTCAAGTCAGGACCAAGTCAGAAAAAGTCAGGTCTAGTCAAGCCAGGTCAAGTCGGGACCAAGTCAAGCCAGGTCAAGTCAAGTCAAGTCGAGTCAAGTCAAGTCAAGCCAGGTGAAGTCAGGACCAAGTCAGAAAGAGTCAAGTCAATTCAAGTCAGGTCAAGTCAAGCCAGGTCAAGTCAGGGCTAAGTCGGAAAGAGTCAAGTCATATCGATTCAAGTCAAGCCAGATCAAGTCAAGGTAGGCCAGATCAAGTCTAGGTAAGCCAGATCAAGTCAAGGTAGGCCAGATCAAGTCTAGGTAAGCCAGATCAAGTCAAGGTAGGCCAGATCAAGTCTAGGTAAGCCAGATCAAGTCAAGGTAAGCCAGATCAAGTCAAGGTAAGCTAGATCAAGTCAAAGTAAGCCAGATCAAGTCAAGGTAAGCCAGATCAAGTCAAGGTAAGCCAGATCAAGTCAAGGTAAGCCAGATCAAGTCAAGGTAAGCCAGATCAAGTCTAGGTAAGCCAGATCAAGTCAAGGTAAGCCAGATCAAGTCAAGGTAAGCCAGATCAAGTCAAGGTAAGCCAGATCAAGTCAAGTCAGAAAGAGTCAGACAGGTCAAGTCAAGTCAGGTCAAATCAGGTCAAATCAAATTAATGTAATTAAACAGTTATAATAATAATAGCTCGGGAACTCTAACAATGACCTAATTTAACCATGTACCATCCCTGAACTCATCTGTTCCATTTTTGGTAACAAGCAAGGAGCCAGCCTGTCAAACTCACCTGTTCCATTTCTGGTAACAAGCAAGGAGCCAGCCTGTCAAACTCACCTGTTCCATTTCTGGTGACAAGCAAGGAGCCAGCCTGTCAAACTCACCTGTTCCATTTCTGGTAACAAGCAAGGAGCCAGCCTGTCAAACTCACCTGTTCCATTTCTGGTAACAAGCAAGGAGCCAGCCTGTCAAACTCACCTGTTCCATTTCTGGTAAAAAGCAAGGAGCCAGCCTGTCAAACTCACCTGTTCTATTTCTGGTAACAAGCAAGGAGCCAGCCTGTCAAACTCACCTGTTCCATTTCTGGTAACAAGCAAGGAGCCAGCCTGTCAAACTCACCTGTTCCATTTCTGGTAACAAGCAAGGAGCCACTCTGTCAAAGGAGAGAACTCCCGAAGTACATCCACGCTTACTACCCCCTCCCAAGCTCTCGAGCACAGCCTGCGGGCTTGGAAGTGCGGAAGCACTGTGTTCGGGTTGCAGCAGGGCACTAGGCATAGGCAGGTTTTGCTTGGAGGAGGCCTGGAGGAGGTGATGGGGGTGGGGGGCGATGGTGATGGGGGGTGGAGGGCAGGATAGGCATCGGATCAGTGAAGGTAAGAAGTGAACAACGTGATGCCTAGGGGTTGAAGGAGCGGTAGGCTAGACAGGGGCAGGTGATACTTGCAGAAGGTCTGTCAGGGGGGGTGAGGGCGAAGGTCATGGGCGTGGAGGGCGAAGGTGATGGGGGTGGAGGGCGAAGGTGATGGGGGTGGAGGGCCGGAAGAGTTAGGCATCGGATCTGAGAGAGGCTGTCAAGAGTCCAATGTGATGCCTAGGGGTTGAAGGAGCGGTAGGCTAGAGAGGGGCAGGGTTTGTTTGGAGATGGTCTGTCATGGGGGTTGAGGGCGGTTCGGTACCCCCCCCACCCACCCCCCCCACCCACCCACACAAACAAACACATAAATCCTGCATTCCACCTGCAGTACCCCAGCACATTTCTGCCCCCCCCCACACACACACACCCCACACCTCCCCCCCCCCACACACACACCTGCAGTACCCCGACGCAGTTCTGGTCATCACTACTTTTGGCTCTACGGCTTTCGCCCACCCCTTCACCTGCCCCCACCCCCACCCAGACACACACAAACACAAACACTGGCCCCTCTCCCCAAGGTTTGGCGACCAGGCAACAATCCCGGGCATGGACGAACTCCTAGTAGCATGATACAAGATGATCCTGAGACAGGCAACCACACATCTACCTCCCCCTCCAACCCCCCCCCCCCACCACTCTAACCCCCCCCCCCCCCCCCCCTTCCCTCCCCCCCCCCCCCTCCCCCTACCTCCCCCCCCCCCCTCCCCCTCCCCCGATTCCCCCCTCCCCCCCCCCTACCTCCTCCACCCCCCCCCCTACCCCTAACACCTCCCCCCCCCCCCCCCCCTACCCCTCCTAACCCCTAACCTCCCCCCTAAACCCCTACCTCCCCCGCCCTACCCCCCCCTACCCCGCCCTCCCCCCCCCCCCCCCCTACCCCACCCCCCCCCCTACATACCCTCCCCCCCCTACCCCCTCCCTTACCCACCCCCCCTTCCCCTACCTACCCCTCCCCCCCCCTACCTAACCCCTCCCCCCCCACACACACCTACCCTCCCCCCCCCCCCCCCCCCACACACACACACCTACCGACCTCCCCCTCCCCCCCCACCTACATACCTACCTACCCCCCCCCCCCCCCCCCCCATACCACTCGACAACCATCGTGTAATTACCACCCATACTACTCCAGCACTTCAGGTTTATATTAATAAACCCTATAACAGACGTACAGTCATTCTGCCGATATAAGCACTTCTGGCACCTAGCAGTGCTGCAATTGTTGGCGGATGGTGGTGGTTGCAGTACGATGGACAGCGGTACGAAGACTCGTTGCTTGGAATCCACATCCATAGCCTCCACACATCTGGGTTGGGCTGCAAGCAGCGTTAAAGTGGATGGAATGCCTGTACACGAGGGATGGTGGTGTCTTTGTGTGTTGTTGTGGATGTGCTTGTGTGTAGTGTGTGAGCGTGTGGGGGGGTGCGGAGGGTTAGGTTGTTTTGTGGTGGGGTGGGTGGGGTTGTGTGTGGGGTTTTGGGCTACAAGGCTTACGTACATGTGGCGGAATGCCTGTACACAGGGAGGGTGGGTTGTGTGGAGGTTCGTGTGTCGGGTTGTACTGTGTGTGGTTTGTGTGGTGCGTTGTGGCGAGCAAGCAAGTGCAGGTCACGGAATGCCCTACTGAGGTAGGTGGGTTGTGTGGGTGGTTTGTGTGCAGGTTGTGTGCTGCAGCAAGCGTACATAATGCATGATGCCTGTACACAGGGAGGGAGGGTGGGTTGTGTGTGGGTTGGGCTGCTAGAAAGACACCGGTGGTCGAAATGTCACTGAAACTAGTGGAGGGGGGTTGTGTGTGGGTGTGTTGCGGGTTGGGATGTAAGCACGTACATCGAGCCACAAATTCGCAGTTGCACACAACTGTACGTCACACCATGCTGGCAATAGTGGTACTAGTTGGTCACACAGAGGCAACGTGGTGCCAGTGTTCAAACAGTGTTGCACAATTGTACCCCCACCTCCCCCACCCACCCACCACCACCACCACCAAACACACACAATCTAGCTTCCACACAGATATATATTATATAACTCTTCATACCTGTCAAACAGAGTTGCACACTTGTACAGTTTCAGATCCTCATTCTATTAAATCTCGCCATAACTGTAGATTGCAAGGGTTGTCAACCACACGTCAAAAAAAAAAAAAGAACAATCACACATATTAAACACATACAAAAAAAAAATAAAAAAAAAAAATCACTGTCTTAATAAAACTTACATACATCATACGGTACTATACAATAAGACTTAAAATCACAACCACCCGCCACTAGTCACCACTAAACCACCATCCCTCACCCTCACCACCACCATCACCCCATCCACAACATAACACTAAACCCTCATACCAACCATCCCTCACCCCCACCCCCACCCACCACCACCTCACTCCCACTAACCATCCCCCTATACCCAACACCATCACCAACACCCTCTACCACCACCCTCACTATTCACCCTCACTCCTTTTCACCCTCACCCCTCACCAACCACCATCCCCTGACTCACCCTCACCACCATCACCTAACTGTAGATGGCCTTGGTTGTCACCCCCACCCCACCACCCCCACCACCTTTTACCCCAACCATCACTGCCACGGGCGACACTCACTTTGGTCATTGGCACGTCGGCCATAACCCCCCCCCCCCCCCCCCCCCCCTCCCCCCCCCCCCGCCCCACCACCCACACCCTCACCACCACCATCACCTACCCAGTGCAGATTGCATGGCTGTCTGTTGTTGCATGCGGTAACCTCTTGGAAAGTACACAGGAGCCCAAACCACCACACAAAACCAACCCCACACTCCACCCACCCCTCCACATGGCATACTTCATACCCGTATGTATGTGTTCACAGCTTTGTTGTTGTTGGCATGCGGAAGGAAAACACCTCAACAAACCAGCGGTCGACCCACCTATAAACAACAAACATGAACCCCCATACCCACATCAACCCCACTCTCCCCATCCACACACCCATCCTACCACCCCCAAACACACACCACTCTAGTTTCACACAGAATGCAACATGATATATATATATAATATATACAAATATATATCTAGATTATATCTCATATATATATATGACTATTATATATTTATGTATTATCTCGATATTCTGGAACTCTTCATACCGGTTTAGATGGCAACCGATGGGTTTTCAGTTTGTGCTTGTGGGGGAACCTTGGAATAGATGGATATAGAAGAAAGAAGCTTTGCCAACAGGTCCACTGTTGGACGCTGAGAAGGTTGCATTTGCCTGCATTCAGTACGTAGATTATCTGCATCATTACTGAGCTACTGACACCTCGATTGGTTCGTACATTGTCCACAGTAGGACCTTTTAACATGTAATGTAATGTAATATGGTGGGTTGTGCAGATCTCAAGGGCGTGTGTAAACGTTCGCTTGTGATGAGAAGGAAGCGGTGCGCACAGCATCGACTAGGGATGGACAATGAGAAGGTTGCATAGCCTGCAATCACACAAAGATTCTTCATTACTGGTGGCACGACACAACACATACTCATCAAGTAGGAAGGGCGTTAACAAGTCATGAGATGGTTGGCAACACTTAACGGGTAATGGTTGTGTACGTGTCCGGTGTAACTCAACACACATGCCCCAAGGAAGAGGAGGTCTTGTAAACGGTGGCTTGTTACTCAGGTGGTTGTAAACTATAACATGTGGTGGTGTTTAATTTACGGTGTTTTTTTTGTATTAAATTAAACGGTGGTGTTAATTTACGGTGGTGTTGTAATGTAAACGGTGTGTTTTGTTAATCCACGGGAGTGTAAATTAAAACGGTTGCGGTGTTAATTTACGGTGGTTGTAAAATGAAACGGTGCGTGTAACTCACGGTGGTATATAATTCAAACCTGGGTGAGTTGTTTACATTTACGGTGGTGTAAATTAAACGGTGGTGTTAACTCCACGGTGGTGTAAATTAAACGGTGGTGTTAATTTACGGTGGTTGTGTAAATTAACCTGGTTTGTGTGTTAATTCAACGGTGGTGTTTAAAATTCAAACAGGTGGTTAGTTAATTTACTAACTTGGTGGCGTTGTATATGAAACGGTGGTGTTTTTGTCTAACTCCACGTGTGGGTATTGTGTAATTAAATCTAGCATGGCCACGTTTTGGTGTTATATCTCCACCAGGGTGACGTGCGTTGTAAATTAAAAACTGGTGGTGTTAATTTATCGGTGGGTGTAAATTCAAACTGGTGGTGTTAACTCACGGTTGGTGGATAAATTACGGTTGGTTGTTAATTTACACGGTGTGGTGTTTTTGGTGTAAAATTACACGGTGGTTGTTGACAACTCCACGCGCTGGCATGAAATATTAAACGTGTTGTGTGGTGTGTTAATTTAGGTGTGTTTTTGTTAAATTAAACTGGTGGTTGATTAATTACGGTGGTTGTGTAAATTAAATCGGTTGGTGTTAGACTCCAAGGTTGGTGTGTGTTAACGGTTGGTTGGTGTCATAGGTCATAACGGTAGGTTTTGTTGTTAAATTTAAACTTGGGTGGTGTTTAACTCCACTGGGGTGTATATTAAAACGGTGGTTTTAATTTTACGGTGGTGTTAGGGTACTGTGTTTGAAAATTGTAAACTCGGTGGTTTGGCGCTTAATTGACAGGGTGATAGATGTGACAATTAAACGGTGGTGATAAGGTGTTAAGCTCCAACCTGGCGGTGTGTAAATTAAAACGGTGTGGTGATTACAATATCCACGGTGGTGTAAGTTATACTTTCGGGGTGTTGTTAAATTACATGGTCGTTGTGGTGGTAAATTAGAGACGGTGGTGTTAATCATGTCCACATGGTGGTGTAAATTACGGTGGTGTTTAGTATTACGGTGGGGTAAATTAACGGTGGTGTTACCCCCCCCACTCTGTAGTATGGTGGTGTGGTAAATTTAACGGTGGTGTAAAATTAAATGGTTTGGTGTGTTTTTGTTAACTCCATACGATGGTGTAAGATTTAAATCTGGTGTGGTGTTGTTATTATATCGATACGGTGGTGTTTGTAAATTAATAACGGTGTGTGCAATTTACGGTGGTTGTGTAAATTGTACTACGGCTGGGGCGTGGGGTTGTTAACTTCCCACGGTGGTGTTGTTGGTTAAAACATTAATCACGGGTATGGGTTGTATCTGAGTGCTGTAAATTTAAGAACGGTTTTGGACGTGTTACACACTCCACGGGTGTGTAATGTTATAAACCACGGTTTTGGTGTTAATTATACCCCCCCCGTGGCGGTGTTAATACCAACGGTGGTTCTTCGCACGAACTCCTATCGGTGGTCTTGTATTTTACATTCCCCTCATACATTGGTGTGTATTTAGAACGGGTGGTGGGTTACTCAGACGTGGTGGGTTAACATTGATTCACACTACTTTTTTTTTTGCTTTTGTTTGTACCCCCGTTTTCTTTTGTTGTTTTCTTTTCTTACTGCCGTGTATTCTCCTAGGTTCCGTTGTTGTCCTTTCTACTTTGCGCGCCCTTTCGGGTGTAATTGAAACCACGGTGGATGTTTAAACTCACTGGTTGGTGCTGTAAATTAAACTGGTGGTGTTAATTACGGTGGTGTAAATGTAACACGGTGGTGTTCGTGTTAGGTTGTTAGTTAACTACCACGGTAGTGGTTTTGTAAATTAAACGGTGGTGTTAATTTATTTGTAGGTGGTGCATTCTGTATCTCATGTTGCTGTAAAATAAACTCGGTGGTGATTAACTCCACGTGGTGGGTGTGTTTGTAAATTAAACGTAATTACTGGTGTATTGCTTAATTAAACGATGTGTTGGATGTTTGTTAGAAACTCCACAGGTGGTTTTTCTGTTAAATGTAAACGATTTTGGTGTTAATTTGACCCATGGTGGTGTAAATTAAACGGTTGTAGGTTGGTAACTCCAGTCGTGGTTGGGTGTGTACTATATCTAGAACTAAACGGTGGCGGACAACAAGGTCTTGTGGGCTTGAGGTGTTAGATCCACACGGCAGTTGCTAGACACTAAACGGCAAAATGCCAATGAGGAAGGGTGGAAGCTTGTCAAACGGCATGTGTGTGGTAAACTCTTACGGTGGATCAATCAGTGGGCGCGTATTACGTATACATGGTACTGTATATGTGCAATTAACTACTAGGGCACCTGCCCTGAGGACGTGTTTAAGAGATTGCGGCACTCTTGTACACTGGGATGCCAAAACTAAACGTGGATTCAAACGGCAGGTTTGTTATGTGTTTATTGTTTCTCTGATCGGGTGATTAAGCTCAACGGTTGGTGGTAGCAAACAGTTGTTGTTAATGATCGCAACATGCTGTTCCGAGGAAGGGCAACAAGCCTTGCTTGAGATGACGGATTTCTGACATGAGAAGCCAATGAACATGTGGCTCAAACGGCACTCAGGGGGTCGTTTATGATAGCGCTAACGGCTGTGTGAGACGACTAGCGCCATATGCACGGGAGAGGGGTCTAAACGGGATGTGATTGCAAAGTTATTGCCCTGTAAACGATGGATTACAAACTGCTCGGTGAGTAGTCCAAGAATGCCCCTTAACAGTTGTGTAGATGTTGACAAATGGGAGGGTCAACTCATCACGGTGATAGTACTTGTGTAACTCAACGATGGTGTGTTTACTAAACACCCTGCCCCGAGGAGTAGGGTGGCCTTGTAAACGTGTTGTGTAAACTAAACGATGGTTGTTTTCACTGATACACGCTGGCACCCCCGAGGGAAAAGGCATGGCCTTGTAAACGGTTGTGTAAACTCAACGATGGTGTTTACTCAACACGCCTGCCCCGAGGAAGAGGGGGCCTTGTAAACGGTTGTGTAAACTCAACGATGGTGTTTACTCAACACTGTCATGCCCCTCCCCCGGGGGAGGAGAGAGGGGGCCTTGCTAACGGTGGGGTATAACTCAACGATGGTGTCTTATCAACACGCGCTTGCCCGGGAGGAAGAGGGGGCCTTTGTTGTATGTACGGTTGTGTAACTCAACGATTTGGTGTTTAGTAATCACGACATGCCCGAGGAAACGAGGGAGGCCTGTAAAACGGTGTGTAAAGCTCAACGATGGTGTTTACTCAACACGCCTGCCCCTGTATTGGAAGAGTTTGTTGGGCCATTTGAATACAGGGTGTGTTTAAACTAAACGATAGTGTTCGTTATCAAACACGCCTGCCCCGAGAGGAAGAGGGGGCAGTTGTAAACGGTGTGTAATAATATTCAACGATGGTTGTTCTGCAACACGCCTGCACCTCTCTGAGGAACTGAGGAGGGCCTTGTAAACGGTGTGTAAACTCAACATGATGGTGTTAATCAACTCGCCTGCCTCGAGGATAGTGATTGCACCGGAGGGCCTTATTAAACGGTTGTGTAAACTCAACGATGGTGTTTACTCAACACGCCTGCCCCGAGGAAGAGGGGGCCTTGTAAACGGTTGTGTAAACTCAATCGATTGGTGTTACTCAAACACGCCTTGCCCAGATGGAAGAGGGGGCCTTGTAATATCGTGTGTGTAAACTCACCGATGGTTTTACTCACACGCCGCCCGGGAAGATAGAGGGGGCCTTGTAACGGTTGTGAAACTCACCGATGGTGTTTATCATAAAGCCTGACACCGACGTGAAGAGGGGTGGGCCTTGTAAACGGTTGTGTAAACTCAACGATGGTGTTTACTCAACACGCCTGCCCCGAGGAAGAGGGGGCCTTGTAAACGGTTGTGTAAACTCAACGATGGTGTTTACTTTAACAGTAAAGGGCCATTGCAGAGGCTCACATACATGCGGTGGCAGGCGCTTGCATGGCCATAGGCCTCAAGTATGCCGGCAGTGCCAATGCCCAAGTGAGTGTGTGCATGGCAGTGATGGTGGTGGGGGGGGGTGGAAAGGTGGATGGTGGCGAATGGTAGTGGGTTCGGGCCCCGGCAGTGGTGGGGTTTGGTTAAAAGGACTATTGCCATAGTGAGTGAGTGCATGCAGTGGTCAGGCGCCTGCATGGCCATAGGCCTCAAGTATGCCGGCAGTTCCAATGCCCAAAGGAGTTGTGATGGCAGTGTTGGGTGGGGGGGGGAAAGGTGGTGGTCATGAGCTGGTGGGTGGTGTTCGTGTTAAAGGCAAAGTGAGTGAGCGCATGCAGTGGTCAGGCGCCTGCATGGCCATAGGCCTCAAGTATGCCGGCAGTGCCAATGCCCAAGTGAGTGTGTGCATGGCAGTGATGGTGGTGGGGGGGGTAAAATGTGGTGGTGGCGGTCAAGGTGGTGGTGGTACAGGCAGGTGGTGGGTGTTCGTGTTTAAAGGCAACGGGAGTTATGCGCATGGCAGGTGGTACAAGCGGCCTGCAGAGGCCACTAGGCCTCAAAGTAGTAATCCGGGGCAGAAATGCAATGCCCAAGTGTAGTGTGTGCATGGCAGTGTGTGTGGGTGAGGGGAAAGGTGGTGGTGGCGGTCATGGTAGTGGTGGTACAGGCAGTGGTGGTGTTCGTGTTAAAGGCTATTGCATAGTGAGTGAGTGCATGCAGTGGCAGGCGCCTGCATGGCCATAGGCCTCAAATATGCCGGCAGTTCCAATGCCTAAGTGAATGTGTGCATGGCAGTGATGGTGGTGGGGGGGGGGTTAAAAGGTGGTGGCGGTCATGGTGGTGGTGGTGGTGGTGGTGTAAAGGCCCTTGCAAACTGAGTGAGTGCATGTATGTGAGTGAGTGTGTGCATGGCAGGGATGGTGGTGGGGGGGGTAAAAGGTGGTGGTGGCGTTCATGGTGGTGGTGGTGGTGGTACAGGCGGTGGTGGTGTAAAAGCCCTCGCAAACGAGTGCAGGGCATGTATGTGAGGTTGGGTGTGCATGGCAGGGAATGGGTAGTGGTGGGGGGGGGGGGGGCCGAGCAGGAAAGGTGGTGGGGTGTGGTGGGGGGGGGGGGGGGGATGGGGCTGGTGGTTTGGAGCGTACAGGACACCTAGTGGTGGGTTGTGTAGGCCCTTGCAAGGCCCTTGCAAAAGCTCACCTCCATGCAGTGGCAGGCGCCTGCATGGCCATAGGCCTCAAATATGTGGCCTGATGTAAGTGAATAAGTGTATGCATGGCAGTGATGGTGGTGGTGGAGGTAAAAGGTGGTGGTGGCGGTCATGGTGGTGGCGGTGGTGGTGGTGTAAAGGCCCTTGCATAGTGAGCGAGTGCATGTATGTGAGTGAGTGTGCTCGGTTGGTTCTGGTCGAGGTAAAAGTGGGTCGTGGTTGTAAAAGGGCCCTTGCAAAGGCCCCACATATATGGGTGTGTGGTGGTGTGTGTGTGGGGGGGGGGGGGGGGGGGGCGGTTACGGTGAGTTGTGGAGTTGTAGTGGACGTGACTGGTGGTGGTGGTGGGTGGGGGAGAGTTTGTTGTGTATGGGAGTGCCTTCTATGTAGTGCGAGTTCGAGGTGGTGGTGTGGTGGGTGTGTGGGGGGGGGAGGGGGGGGGCGAGTGGTGTGCGTTCGGTAGAGGGGGGGGGCGGGGGGGAGTGAGTGTATGTATGTGAGTTTGAGTGGTGGCGCGTAGAGCTGCCATAAAGAAACAGCAGGGTACTACATTTTGTCATCTTGACTTGAACTTTACCTCACAATATTTTGACTAACGAGGAAAGCGTGGACAGCAGGGTACTACATTTTGTCATTTTGGGTTGCGCTTTTTTTCAATTTGGGTTCACGCAGCTGCCTCCTTTTGTGTTGCGGCACTACACCCTGTCACTGCTGTTTCACTCTGCAGGCACACGAAGTACTGCGGCACTACACTCTGTTACTGCTGGCGACCAAGCGGAAGTGCCCAGAGGCACCAACAGGGGTCACTGATCTGGCGGCCGTCAATTGCTTGGACAAGGCCCCCCTGGAAGCGTGCCTCGATGTTGTGGTACTAGCCTTGTCCCTTGTCATGGGCGGCCCCAGGTGAGTGTGGGCACAATGTTGTTATTTCGGCATTTTCACGTATTTCTGTAGGAGCCAGGTGAGTGGGGGGGGCGTCGAAGTATGAGAGAGTGTGTGTGTGGGAGGGGAGGGGGGGGGGGGCGGGGGCCAAACTTCTCGTAGGCATACGGATTGAGCTAGATACTTGGTGCCCAATGTGTTGTGTTGGCTGTCCCTTGTCATGGCGGGCACTGGTGACTGTGGCCAGTGTTTATTTCTGATTTTTCAGACTTCTGTAGGCCAGGGTGGTGGTGGTGAGTGGGTGTGTGGGGGGCGGGGGGGGGGGGGGGGGAGGGCAAATTTTGGAGGGCCTGGTTGAGAGCTACCCTGGTGCCTCGATGTAGTTGTGCTTGCCACTGTCAATTTGTTGTGGCGGGAATGGTGATGTGGCAAGATTTTTATTTCTGATTTTCAGACTTTGAAGGCCAGGGTGGTGGTGGTGGTGAGTGTGTGTGTGTGGGTCGGGGGGGTGGGGGGGCAAATTTTCTGTAGGCTGGTGAGTAGTGTACTTGGTTGCCTCGATGTTGGTGTGCGTGGCTTGTCACCTTGTCATGGCGGGCACTGGTTGACTGTTGCCAGTGGTTATTTTGATTTTTCAGAATTCTAGTAGGCAGGGTGGGGGGTGAGTGTGGGGGCTCCGGCGCGTGTGTGGGTCAAGCGGGGGGGGTCTCCCCCTTGTCCAACCAGGAAATGAACCCGAAAAAGCCTTCGTCGCTTCCTTTCTCGGAGCACCCTCGTAACTTATGCACCGGGGGTCGTGCCGCCTTCCGCTGAGATCTAGCTCTTCGCGTTGGCTTTGGGCGTCAGCGAGATGTGGCGGGGCAGGGGGGCGTTGGGGGGGGCGGGTTCAAAGTTCTGTAGGCCTGGGTGAGGAGCTACCTTGGTGTCAGGCCTCGATGTTGTTGTGCTAGCCTTGTCCTTTGTCATGGCGGGCACCAGTGAGTTTTGCCAGTGTTTATTATTTCAGATTAAGTAAGCAAACCCCACAGTAACCATCCCCCAGTGCAGGCAACCTGGGTAACCTGGGTGCAAGCAACCTGGGCAACCTGGGTGCAGTAACCCACAGTAACCCCCAGTGCAAGCAACCTGGGTGCAGTAACCCACAGTACCAAAGTGCAAAACCCCCAAAAAAAAGCAATCCTGGGCAACCTGGGTGCAGTAACCCACAGTAACCCCCAGTGCAAGCAACCTGGGTGCAGTAACCCACAGTAACCCACAGTGCAAGCAACCTGGGCAACCTGGGTGCAGTAACCCACAGTAGCCCCCAGTGCAAGCAACCTGGGAGGTTTCTTCAGACTCAAGCCCCGTGGCAAGGCGTAACAATTGTATTTCTACCTGTCCTGGTAATTTCGATACGTACTTGCACGTGATAGCCTCTTTCAGTGATTTACAATGGTCTAGTGATAGACCAGATCGCTAAAGAATGAAGAGTCGGGGGTTCGACCCCCCCGGTCGCCTCTTGGGTTGCAGGTCGTCATCAAACGCCATGGTAGCTTGTCCAGTTGACGGTAGGAGACCGCTCCCAACCTCGCGTGCGACGGGCTCCCTTAACACCACGCACTTCACACCAGGCGTTATCATTAAATTTGCACGTGATGGGCTTTTATGATTTGTTGCCTGAACTCACCATTCAATTTTGCTCATGTGTTCTGCTCACAAGCTGTGATTTGCTCACAAGCTGGTTGATTTGCTCACAAGCGGGATGTGCTCACAAGCTGTGATTGTGCTCACAAGCGTGATTTGCTCCACCCAACTTTGTGATTGACTCACAAGCTGTGATTTGACACAAGCGTGATTTGCGCACACGCTGTGGATTATGTCACAAGGCTGTGATTTGCTCACAAGCTGGATTTGCTCACACAGCTGTGATTGCTCAAAAGCGGTGATTTGCTCACAAGCTTGTAATTTGCTCACAAGCTGTGATTGCACACAGCTGTGATTTGCTCACAAGCTGTGATTGCCTCACAAGCTGTGATTTGCTCAACAAGTGTGATTGCCTCACAAGCTGTTTGGATTTGCTCACAAGCTGTGATTGCTCACAAGCCGTGATTTGCTCACAAGTGTGATTTGCTCACAAGCTGTGATTTTGCTCACAGGCTGTGATTGCTCACAAGCTGTGATTGCTCACAACTGTGATTTGCCTCACACGCTGTGATTGCTCACAAGCTGTGATTTGCTCACACGCTGTATGTGCTCACAAGCTGTGATTTGCCTCACAAGCTGTGATTTGCTCAAAGCTGTGATTGTCAAAAGTGTGATTGTCACAAGCGTGATTGGTCAAAGCTCGTGATTTGCTCACACGCGTGATTGCTACAAGCTGTGATTTGTCACAAGCTGTGATTTGCTCCAAGCTGTATTTGCTCACAAGCTGTGATTTGCTCACAAGCTGTGATTTGCTCACAAGCTGTGATTTGCTCACAAGCTGTGATTTGCTCACAAGCTGTGATTTGCTCACAAGCTGTGATTTGCTCACAAGCTGTGATTTGCTCACAAGCTGTGATTTGCTCACAAGCTGTGATTTGCTCACAAGCTGTGATTTGCTCACAAGCTGTGATTTGCTCACAAGCTGTGATTTACTCCCACGCTGTGATTGTCAAAGATAGTGACTTGCTCACAAAAAAAAAAAACAAGGCTGTAATTGCTCACAAGCTGTGATTTGTCACAAGCTGTGATGGGTCACACGCTGTGTTTGAACCCTAACAAGCTGTGACCTTTGCCTCACAAGCTGTGGATTTTGCCTCACAAGTGTGATCTGCTCACAAGCTGTGATTGCTAACAAGCGGTGATTTGCTCACAAGCTGTGATTGCTCACAAGCTGTGATTGCTCACAAGATGTGATTGCGCACACGCTGTGATTTACTCACAAGTGTGATTTGCTCACACGCTGTGATTGCTCACAAAGCTGTGATTTGCTCACACGCTGAATTTGCTCACAAGTGTGATTTGCTCACAGCTGGGATTGCTCAACAAGCGTGATTTGATCAAAGCTGTGTTTGCTCACAAGTGTGAATTTGACCTCACAAGCTGTGTTTGTCACAAGCTGTGTATTTGCTCACAAGTGTGATTTGTCTCACAAGCTGTGATGCTCCACAAGCGTGTGATTTGCTCCACAAAAAATAAAGGATGTGATATGGCTCAACAAGATGTGATATTGCTCACAAGTGTGATTTGCTCACAAGACTTGTGATTTGCGCACAAGCTGTGAATTTGCAACCACAAGCGTGATTTACTCACAAGCGTGATTTGCTCACAAGCTGTGATTTGCTCACAAGCTGTGATTTCTCACCCGCTGAGTATTTGCTCACCAAGCTGTGATTTGTCACAAGCTTGTGATTTGCGCACAAGCTGTGATTTGCTTAAAGCTGTGATTGCTCACAAGCTGGTTTTATGTCACAAGCTGCTGATTGCTCAAAGTGTGATTTGCTCACAAGTGTGCTGGCCTACATAGAGCTTTGATTTGGCTCACGAAGCTGTGATTTGTCACAAGGGGGAATTTGCTCACAAGCGTGATTTGCTCACAAGCTGTGATTGCTCGCCCTATGCGTGTGATGTGCTATCCCAAGTGTGCATTTGCCACACGCTGTGAGTGCTCACAAGCTGTGATTTGCTCACCGCTGTGATTTGCTCACAAGCTGTGATCTTTGTCCACCACGCGGTGATTTGCTCACAAGCTGTGATTTGCACCAGCTGTGATTTGCCACAAGCTGTGATTTGCTCACAAGCTGTGTTTTGTTCAAAGCTGTGAATTTGCTTCAGAGCGTGATTTGCTAACCAAGCTTGATTTGCTCACAAGCTTGATTTGGCACAAGCTGTGATTTGCTCACAAGCTGGTTTTGCTCACAAGCTGTGATTGCCCCACACAGCTGGTGATTGCTCACAAGCTGTGATTGTCATCAGCTGTGATTTGTCTCACAGCTTGATTTGTCTCACAAGCTGTGATGTGCTCACAAGCTGTGATTTGCTCACAAGCTGTGATTTGCTCACACGCTGTGATTTGCTCACAAGCTGTGATTTGCTCACAAGCTGTGATTTGCTCACAAGCTGTGATTTGCTCACAAGCTGTGATTTGCTCACAAGCTGTGATTTGCTCACACGCTGTGATTTGCTAACAAAGCTGTGATTGCTCACAAGCGTGATTGCTCACAGATTGATTTGTCACAAGCTGTGATTTGCTCGCAAGCTGTTGATTCGTCACAGCTGTGATTGTCACAAGCTGTATTTGCTCACAAGCTGGTGATGTGCTCACAAGCTGTGATTTGCTCACACGCTGTGATGTCACAAGACTGTATTTGCTCACAAGCGTGCTTTGCTCACAAGCTGTGGTTGCTCACAAGCTGTGATTGCTCCCAAGCGGGGATTTGCTCACAAGCTGTGATTGCTCACAGATGTGATTTGTAACAAGCTTGATTTGCTCACTACGCTGTGATTGCTTCACAAGTCTGTGATTTGTCACACGCTGTGATTTGCTCACCAAGCTGTGATTTGCTCTACAAGCTGTGATTTGCTCACAAGCCTGGTGATTTGTCACAAGCTGTGATTGTCACAAGCTGTGATTTGCTCACAAGCCGTGATTTGCTCACAAGCTCGTGATTGCTCACAAAGCTGTGATTTGCTCCCAAGCGGTGATTTGCTCAAAGCTGTGATTGGCTCCACAAGCTGTGATTTGTCTCCACAAGCTGTGATTTGCTCACAAGCTGTTGATTTGCTCACAAGCGGTGATTGTACAATGCGTGTGATTGCTCACACGGGTGATGTGCTCCCAAGCTGTGATTTGCCTCACAAAGCTGTGATTTGCTCCACAGCTGATTTGCTCACAAGCTGTGATTGGCTCACAAGCTGTGATTGCTACACGCTGTGATTTGCCTCAATATGGCTGTATTGCTCACCCAGCTGTGATTTGGTCACAAAGATGTGATTTGCTCACAAGCTGTGATTTGCTCACAAGCTGTGATTTGCTCACAAGCTGTGATTTGCTCACAAGCTGTGATTTGCTCACAAGCTGTGATTTGCTCACAAGCTGTGATTTGCTCACAAGCGTGATTTGCTACCAAGCTGTGATTCTCACAAGGTGATTTGCTAACAAAGATGTGATTTGCTCACAAGCTGTGAATTGCTCACACGCTGTGATTTGCTCACAAGCTGTGTTTTTATTTCAGATCAATTTTTCAATTTTATTTTTCACCCATTCAACCCATTCAATTTCAATTTTAATCTTAATTTACTGGGCTAGAACCTTTTTTTCTTTCTTCTTCTTATTGACCGATCAACGTAAACTCACCACTGGGACAGTTTTTTTATTTCAGATCTCTGTAGCCCAGGTTGAGTAGCTACTTGCGCTACAACCTGATTCAGGATTACGTTGCGTAGCCATCGCATGGCAGAGGGCGTAGCGCGGAGCCTTGGGGGGGTCGGGGGCAGCGAGTCCTGATATCGGGGGGCCCGGGGGGTGTAGCATTCTACGGAATGGCGACGGAATGGCGACGTGTCGTCGAAAAAGGAAACACTGCTATCAAGTATTGTTATTATACGTACCGGGATGTCCGAAGGAGTTATTTAATTTGCCCCACCACCCCCCCACACCCCCCCCCCCCACATGCATGGGCACTCAACAAATTCTCTGTTTTTTCTCTGTTTCATGCCCAGGCCACCTGCCCACCCTTTTCTCCCATCCACCTGCCCATCCTGCCCACCTGCCCACCCTTGTATCGGTGCCATGGCAGGCCACCTTCCCACCCTCCGCTTACTCCAGTCTCTCAGTCAAAGGCACCACCCCACCAACCACCACAACCCTGCATCGGCTGGCACTAACCTATTAATTTGTTCCCATGTGCCATGGCAGGCCACCTGCCCACCCTGCCCACCTCCGCACCATCTTTTCGCCCCCAATTGCCCACCCTTTCCCCCACCCAATCGCCCACCCTTCCCACCATTGTTTCCCATGTGCCATTGCAGGCCACCTGCCCACCCTCCGCCTGCTCATCCTATTTCCCCCCTCCCCAATTGTCCACCCTGCCCATTTTGTGCATCTTGCGCCAGGCGGCCCACTGGCCCACCCTCCTGTGGCACTCGCCAATTAATTTGTTCTCTTGTGCCATGGCAGGCCACCTGCCCACCCTCCTGTGCATCGCCAATATTGTTCTCTTGAACCATGGCGGGCCACGCCCACCCTCCTGTGGACAATAGCCAAATTATTTGTTATCTTGTTGCCATGGCAGGCCACTTGCGCACCCATGACCACCGCTCTCCAACATTTCCATCAGAATCCAATGCCCCTTACCATGCCCACCAATTGTTTCTTTGTGCCATTCGCGGCCACCTGCCCACCCTGCCCGCCTCCCCCCCACCATTCACCCCCACCATCCAATCGGCCCACCCTGCCCACCTCCCCACCATCCCCCCCACCATCCCATCGCCCACCCTGCCCAACACCCCACCATTCTCCCCCCACATCTTCTCCAAGTGACCACCCTGCCCCGCCTGCCCCACCATTCCCCCTCCACCCTCCAATTGCCCACCATGCCACCATGTTTCTCCCTTGCCATTGGCAGGGTCACCTGACACCAGCCGCTGCTCCAGTCTCACAGTCGAAGGCACCACACCCACCAAACACCACAACCTTGCGCCGGCTGGCATCACTACGGAAAGCCAAGGGCTGTCAGTACATGGATCAAGGGCTTCTCTCTTCCTCGGGGCAGGTGCGTTTTGTTTGCACCACCGGTTTACAAGGCCTCATCAGGGCAGTGGGGGGGGGGGGGGGGGGAGGGGCATTCCATGGCAGTGGGTGTGTGGGGTGGGGGTTGTTTGTTTTTGTGGGGGTGGGGGGGGGGAGGGCATTCCATGGCAGAGTTGGTTGTTTGTTTGCAAGGCTTCCTCTCCTCAGCGGCTAGGTGTTGGGGTGTGGTGGTGGGGGGGGGGGAGGGGCAGTTCCCATGCAGTGTGCTTGCTGTGGTGGGGGGGGGGGGGGGGCCCGGGCTTGGTCCCGGGCTCGGGGGGGGTGTCGTCGAGCTGCGCATTAAAATTGCGGAGGTGTGTGTGGGGGGTGGGGGGGGGCCCGGGTTGGTAGTGACCCAAAACCTTGGGGAGGATGGTCAGGCCCATTCTCTAATGGCAGAGTTTGTTTGTTTGAGTTTACAAGGCATCTCCTCTCCCTCAGTGGCAGGCGTGCGTTTAGTTAACCCAACGATACAATGAACAGCCACTGATTGATACAACCGTTGGTTTACCACACGTTAACAGGCTCTTTTCTTTGGGGCAGGTGTGAGTTTTGTTTGCACCACCGTGAGTTGCCACCATTGTAAAGTTTTAAAAACCTGTTGAGTTCAAACACCGCGTTTGATCCTACCGTTTGTTTGCATCATTCCGTTTACCACAGGCCTCCTCTTCCTAGGGCCAGGGCGGTAGTTAACAAACCGTACAATTAAACACCATGAGATCCAGGTCGAGTCACAGAACCGTTTACACGGCCCCCTCTTCATCGGGGCAGGAGTGTTGAGTATAAACACCATCGTTGAGTTGATACACAAACCGTTTACAAGGCCCCCTTCCATTACTCGGGCCGGCGTGGTGTAGTAGTCCAACACCAATCGTTGAAGTTTACACAACCGTTTACAAGGCCCCTACTTCCTCGGGGGTCAGGGCGTGTTGAGTAAAACACCATCGTGTGAGGTTTAGTAACACCGGTTTACAAGTGGCCCCCTCTTTCCGGGGGCAGGGCTGTGTGAGTAACTCCATCGTTGAGTTTGAACAGACCCGTTTTACGACGGTCCCCTCTTCCTCGGGGCGAGGCGTTGCGTGATACCACCATCGTGAGTATTACACAACCGTTTACAAGGCCCCCGTCTTCCTCGGGGCAGCGTTGAGTAAAGCACCAATCCGAGCTGTTTACGACACCTGGTTACAAGGCCCCCTGCGTTCGCTCGGGAGGTACGTGTTGGATTAACACGAGCATCGCCTGTGAATTTACCCACAACCGTTTACAAGCCCCCTCTTCCTCGTGGCCGGCCGTGGTTGAGTAAAAGCACTCCACATTTCGTTGGAGTTTACCAAGCCGTGTACACAAGGCCCTCTTTCCTCGGAGGCAGCGTGTTGTAGTAAAACAACATCGTTGCGTTTACACAACCGTTTAACAAGGCCCCACTCTTTCCTCATGTCCGGGCAAGGCGGGTTGAGGTAAAACACCATCTGTTGAGTTTACACAATCCTTAAAGGCCCCCCTTTCCTCGGGGAGGCAGGCGTGCTGCTGATCAAACCGCATACGTGAGGTTCAACCGGTTGTCAAGGGCCCCGCTTCTCGGAAGGCTAGTCCAAACCCTCGTGCATATAAACCAACCCGTTTACACGGCCCTACTCCTCTCCGGGTGCAGGCGGTGTGAGTAAACCACCATGTTGAGTTTACACAACCGTTTACGAAAGGCACTCCCCTCTTTTCCGAGGTGTGCAGGACGTGTTGAGTAAGACACCTAGCTGTTTGAGTTTACAACAACCGTTTACCAGGCCCCTCATCTCGGGGCAGGCGTGTTGGATAACACCATCGTGAGTTATTCACCACAACCCGCTTCAGCAGAGCCCCCTCTTCCTCGGGGCGGCGTGTTGATGTAAACACCCCTATGATTGATTACACAAACAGTTTACAGGCCCCTTCTTCCTACTGGGCATGCGTGGTTGAGGAATAACACCTTCTGTCTCGAAGTTTACACAACCGCTTCCCAGCCCCCTCCTCCCCCTCACTCTCCGTCGGCAGGCCGTTGCTGATGCTAAAACCCCATCCTGTCTGATTTATCCACAACCGCTTTACAACGGCCCCCCTTCCTCGCGCGCCAGGCTGCTCGTGAGTTAACCGACCCATCGTTGAGTTTACAAAAACCGTTTACAAGTGGCGCGCGCGTCTTCCTCGGGGCCAGGCCGTGTGTGCAGGTAGAACACCATGTTGAGGTTTACACAACGTTTGACAAGGCCCCGCTCGTCCTCGGGGCAGGGCGGTGTTGGATTACCCACATCGTGTGAGTTTACACCACGCGTTACAAGGCCCATCCTCATCCTCGGGCAGCGTGTTGAGTAAACACTCTGTAACCGTGCAGGCCCTCTCTCGGCAGGATTTGGAAACGTGAGTTTCAAACCGTTTACAAGGCCCCCCTTCCTCGGGGCAGGCGTGTTTAGTAAACACCATCGTTAGTTTACAGCAACCCGTAGTACAAGGCCCCCTCTGTCCTCGAGGGATGGGGCGGTGTTGAATAAATACCTCGTGATTTTACAAACAACGTTTACAAGGCACCCCTCTCTCTCGGGGCAGGCGTGTTTGAGTAAAACAACCATCAGAAGTTGAGTTTAACAACCGTTTCAGGCCTCCTCTTCCTCGGGCAGGCGGGTGTGAGTAAAATCCATCGTGAGTTTACACAACCGTTACAAGCCCCCCTCTTACCTCGGGGCGTGTGTGTTGAGTATAACACCATCGTTGAGTTTTACACATCCGTGTTTCATCCCTCTCGGTGAGGGTTAGGAACGGCATCGTATTGTCGCCCGGGGACAGGTGGGCGCCCGCTTCCGGGGGAGGTGGTTGAGGGTAAACACACCATCGTGTGAGTTTACACATCGTTACATAGGCCCCCTCTTTCCTCGGGGCAGCGCGTGGTGCAGGTAAAGCAGCGCATCGGTTGAGTTACACAACCGTTTACAAGGGCCCCCTCTTCGCTCGGTGCAGGGCTGTTGACGCAAACCACCATCGCTTGAAGTTTACACAACCCGGTTATACACGACCAGCCACGCCCCCCCTCTTCCCTCGCCCCCAGCGCGTGCGGGTACAATCGATGAGGACCCCGTTACAACGCCCCCTCTTGCCTACCGCAGCCAGCGTTATACAAACACCATCGCCGAGACCACCTCTCGTACAGGCCCCGCCCTCGGGCAGGGCTGAGTTTGAGTAAAACACCATCGTTGAGGTTTACACAACCTTTACAATGGCCCCCTTTCCTTCGGGTCAGGCGTTTGAGTAATATCACCATCGTTGAGTCACACATACGTACTAGGCCCCCTTCTTCCTCGGGGCAGGCGTGATTGTTGTCAGAGCTACGCCCAGCACCCACCATAACCTACGCACGCCCCCCCAACGCAACGAACCCACACAGAATTGGTGGACCGCCCCACAAGCATGTTCCCCTGGCCACCCGGGCCTAACCAGGACGACGACCCCCCAACCCCCACCACACCCACCGCAGCGGCAGTTGAGGTGGGGGTTGATTAGGTGTGTGGAGGCAAAACCAACCAACCAGATGCGTGATGACCGAAGCATGATCATGGACCCTGGCCAACAGTGAACCGCGAGCCAGAGAAGCACACCCCAAACAGCGCAAGCCTGCGAACCAAGCACCTGAGGTGGGTGGGTGGGATTTGGTTCCGCCCCACATACCGCTGGCGAGGGACAAAAAAAAAACCAGACGAGATTGAATACGAACCAAGAAACTAGAGTATGGAAAACCAAAACAAACACGGACAAACCTAACAACCCAGGGAGCAACAAATCAACAAAGAAAAGACGAAAAAAGAAAAAAAAGGAAGGCCATTGACAGATGAGGTGGGTGGGTGGTTGATTAGGTTGTGTGGCGGCAAACAAGATGGTTGATGACAGCATGATCATGGCCACCCTGTCTAACCGGGAGAAGTGCCAGCTGGCAGATGAGGTGGGTGGGTGGGTGATTCGGTTGTGTGAGCTTGTGTTTCGGGGCCAGGTGTATGTGGTTGATTCTGTTTTGCAGGCTTGTGGATATAGAATGGATACATGTGTTAAGCACCCTGGGTATGTAGACAACTCAACCAGGCCTTACTGATACGAGCACCTTGGGTGCATACCTGCTTTGTTCATTCTGCTTGTTGCACTGCTGTATCTTCTTCAACCTGCTATTTAAATATGTGTGGCTATTCATTCGGTTGAGTAGGCGATTATACCGTATTATGCACTGATATTTAGGTACCAGGATAGATGTTTATGTATGTATAGGTGGGGATCAGAGTTTTTTCTGTTTCTGAATGGGGATATTCTAGTAGCTTTCAGGGGTAAGGTATTTTTAAAGGATGGGTTATAGGCAGTGATTAGGGTAGGCCTGCCTTGGGTTTTTTGTGTGTGTTTTGAGTCAGGGTAGTTGATTTTTTCTGCCAAAAGTGGGTCCCACGTAGTGATCACTATATATAACAGGCAGAAATCCCGTTTCGACGATTGGCTCAATGGAAGAGCTTGATGAAATCAAAAGGTTTGGGGTGGTTCGAATCCCTATGGGCTTGCTTTAGTGTCATCCACCATGGTAGCGCTGTCCAGGTAAAGTAGCAGCCCGTTCTGTACTGCCATGAGGACAGGGATTTCTTAATACCACGCCCCACCAGGCGCTATCATTACTTAGCAGGGAGATTACCCTTGGTGAAAAGGTGGTTGATTCGCTTTTACTTGAATCAGACTCTCACTCCACCAGAATAGCACTATCTTCACCAACTCCACCAGAGCAGAACCTATGTGTGCACATCAGGGTAGTTCAAAACATTACGGTTCACGACTGCCCTCCCCATTGCCTGGCGTTGCCCCCACACGTACACACTGCCTGGCTCTTCGCACACCCCACTCCCTGGCTGTTCCCCCCCTCCCCCCCCCCCCCTGCCTGGCTGTGCACTCCAAGTTTTTGGAGGGTCCCTTCCGGTTGAAACATATTCAGGTTCGCTAGTTGATTGTATGATTTTGGCACATGAATAGTGTTGTCATGAATACGGAAGTAATGAACATGATTTTGGCACGTGAATAGTGTTGTCATGAATACGGAAGGAATGAAATTATTTTGGCACATGAATAGTGTTATCATGAGTTGATTGTATGATTTTGACGCATGAATAGGGATGTCGTGAGTTGGTTGTATGATATTGGCACAGGAATAGTGTTGTTATGAGTTGATTGTATGATTTTGGCGCATGAATTACGTTGTCATGAGCTGATTATATGATTTTGGCTCATGAAAAGCGGTGTCATGAATAGGAAAGTCCTGAAAAGCATTTTAGCATATGATTAGGGAAGTCACGAGTTGAGGATTTGGCCCATGGATAAGGTTGTATTGTACGATATAGTTTGATATATCGACGATAACTACTGATATATCATACAATATAATACGGTTTATCAAGAGATCGCCGCTCTGGTAGGCATGAGGAGCCACGTGTGCACGCAGATCACTCCGAGCTTGTGCTCGATGACACGCAATAGAATGATGCGCTCAGGCATGGCAAATGCGACAGAGCACGACGTCGCTGATTGAGGAATCATCTTGGGAGCCAGTACGGTATTGACTTCCCTTACCATGATTTGGGGCGGAGCCCCCTCCCTTCTGGGGAGCGGGAGCCCCCAGTGTTACCAATTTGTCCGTTTGACCGACCAACCATCCATCCATCTGACCGCGATGAAGCCTGACACGTCAGCCAACGGTCTCGTAACTAACTCGCTTCCGTTGCCACCTGTCGCTTTCTTGATTATTCTCCGCCATTTTTTAGCGTCGCAGGCGATGCTCCATATAACTTTTTGATAGTGAGATGTAGATTTGGGCCCGCGAGATGTAGATTTCGAAGTTCCTTGGAACAAGCCTGGTGCACATCCCTGTGTCCGTGCTTTTAGCTTCAGCCCCCTGTGGACCCCTCAGGGTCCCTGGGCTGAAGCCCCAAGTTCCACCCGTGTCTCTTTGTCTCAGGGGACTGTTTGAACGATTCCAGTCACCTTCGGTGTACCCCAATGGCTGGCTCAGGGATCTGCCTAGAAGCTTTCAAGAAAAATCAAGAAGTCTAGGGCCATGGGGGTCGAAGGACTTCACAAATTTATTAATTCAGATTTTTTTTTTAACTGTTAAAAAAACCAAGAAGACAAGCTCTGTCCTTGTCTATGGAAGTTGACTCAAAAAAATAATTAATTCAGTTTTGTTTGAACTGTTAAGAATAACTGAGAAGACAAGCTCTGTCCTGGGCCATGCAGGTTGAACGACTCACAAAAAGATAATGCATTCAGAAAAGAAAAAAACTATTAAGAAAAACTGAGAAGACAAGCTCTGTCATGGGCCATGCAGGTTGAACAACTCAAAAAATTAATTAATTCAGAAGAAAAAAAAAAAAAAAAACTCTTAATACAATCTGGAAAGACAAGCTCCGTCCTTGACCATGCAGGTTGAACGTCTCAAGTCCAAGTTAGAGGATGCCAGTATCGCCGAGACGGCTGCCATGGCTCGGGAAATCCAGGACCAGGATGTCGGCAAAGACTCAGTGGTGGCTGAGCTGCAAGAGGAGGTGGAAAGCCTGCAGGAGGAAATCCAGGACCTGCAGGCAAAGGTCAAGGATTTGAAGAAGGAGAACGGTGCACTGGAAAAGAAACTGGTAAGGCTTACGATGAGAGTAATAACAATACATGCATACTCAATAAGAAGGAACTGGTGAGGCTTACGGTACGAGTAATTGCGATACATGCATACTCAATCAGAAGGAACTGGTGAGGCTTACGATACGAGTAATTGCAATACATGCGTATTAACTAAAAATAAACTGGTAAGGCTTCCGTTAAGAGTAATTACGAGACATGCATAATATAAATAAATAATAATAAATAAATAATATAAATAAACTGGTAAGGCTTCCGTTAAGAGTAATTACGATACATGCATAATATAAATAAATAATAATAAATAAATAATATAAATAAACTGGTAAGGCTTCCGTTAAGAGTATTAGGATATAAGCATATGCTTGATATATTTGGAGAGGCAGGACAATAACATACGTATACTTAGGGATCGGCATATCATATGATGTTGGCCAAAGGAGAGTATGGTATCATACAAATTGCATCATATGATATTTTATTTAAATGGTAACTTTAGCCTAGCCAGACTGCCGGCATCATATGATATCATATAGCCGTTCCCTACATATACTTGATATGTTTGAATAAACATAACATTCATGGACTCAGATATACTTGATATATTTTAATAGGCAGAATAATACACGTTGCGCAGTGTTTTATCTATTATGTTGGCAGGTTGCAAGCAAGATGGGGCAGTGTAACGAGCAGAATGAATGAGCAGAGCTGTATAAGTACATAATAAATATATAAACTGCATACTACATACCGTATATACTGCAGAATATATATGGCTGGAAAGCTCTTCATGATTTGGTTTGATAACATGGCCTATCAGCCTTCAGGCAGCTCACCATCTGCGGCCAGAGTAAATATGGGTCTTATAAACGCAACAACAAAACGCTCTAGTGGACAGAATATAATCCTGTGTCATATATCTTCATGCAAACATATGCCAAATGTCATATATCTTCATGCAAACATATGACACATGTCATATATCTTCATGCAAACATAGTGCCAAATGTCTCAATATCGTCATGCAAGCAAGGCAAATGGTCATATATCTTCCTGCAACATTATGCCAAGGTCATATATCTTAATGCACGCTAAGCCCAAATGTCATATACATCATGCAACAACATTGCCAAATGTCATATATCATTCATGCAAAATTATGCCCAAAATGTCATCTCTCTTCATGAAACATATGCTCCCAAGGAAGATATCTTCAGCAAGCATAAGCCAATGTCATAACAATCATGCAAACTATGCCAAATGTCATAGATTTATGCAAACGTAGGCCAAATGTTATAATCTTTCATGCAAACATTATGCAAAGTATATATCTTCAGCAAGCATTAAGCCAAAATGTCATATATCATCATGCAAACATATGCCAAATGTCATATATCATCATGCAAACATATGCCAAATGTCATATATCTTCATGCAAACATATGCCAAATGTCATATATCTTCATGCAAGCATAAGCCAAATGTCATATATCATCATGCAAACATATGCCAAATGTCATATATCATCATGCAAACATATGCCAAATGTCATATATCTTCATGCAAACATATGCCAAATGTCATATATCTTCATGCAAGCATATGCCAAATGTCATATATCTTCATGCAAACATATGCCAAATGTCAAATGTCATCATGCAATCATGTATATCAGTATGTGAAAACAGTTTGGAGATGCTTCGAGGTCCGTAGTTCTTCCTGAGTAGATTTTAAATACGCCATCATCAAATAATGTATATTATCAATAATACACTTGTATATATATACTTGTTTGATTCATCCACAGTCAACTTCAAACTTGTGAAAGGCTGCTATTGGTTGAGTCAAAGTCAAACTGCCAAAGTGAAAGTCAAACTTGTGAAAGGCTGATATTGGTCAAGTCAAACTGTCAAGGTCAAAGTCAAACTTGTGAAAGGCTTATCTTGGTTAAGTCAAAGTCAAACTGCCAAAGTCAAAGGCACATTTGTGAAAGGCTGCTATTGGTTGAGTCAAAGTCAAACTGTCAAAGTCAAACTTGTGAAAGGCTGCTATTGGTTGAGTCAAAGTCAAACTGCCGAGGTCAAAGTTATACTTGTGAAAGGCTGCTATTGGTTGGCTCAGTCAAAGTCAAATTGCCGAAGTCAAAGTCATAGTTAAACTTGTGAAAGGCTGCTATTGGTTCTCAACCAGAGAGAGTCAAAGTAAACCAGAGAGAGTCAAAGTAAAACTGCCCAAGTCAAAGTCAAACTTATGAAAGGATGATATTGGTTTAGTCAAAGTCAAACTGCCAAAGTCAAAGTCAAACTTTTGAAAGGCTGCCATTGGTTGTCAAATGTCTGCTGTTGGAGTCAAATGCAGCGGGTGCTTGGTATCGGTTTGGGTGTCTTGGCTGCTTTATAGTGGTGCTCCAGGCTTCTGGGTAAATGAGTCAAATTGTTTCAATTGCTGCGTCGAATAGGTCGATTGCTAAATCAAATAAGTCAATTGCTGAGTAAATTAGTCAAATTAGTCAATTGCTGAGTAAAAGTCCATTTAGTTTAAAACTAGTCAAATTAGTCATTTGCTGAGTAAAAATAGTAAATCAGTATAATTGCTGGGTAGAATGAGTCAATTGCTGAGTCAAATGTAGCGGGTGCTTGGTATTGGTTCTAGGTACCTTGGCCGCTATGGAGTGATGCTTCAGGCTTCTGGGGAAAATGAGTCGAATTGATTCAATTGCTGAGTCAAATAAGGTAATAAGTCGGTTGTTAAGTCATATTAGTCAATTGCTGAGACAAATTTGTCAATTAGTTAATTGCCAAGTCAAATTAGTCAATGAGTCAATTGCTAAGTCAAATGAGTCAATGAGTCAATTGATGAGTCAAATTCGTTAATTAGTTGGTTGCTAAGTCATATTAGTCAATTGCTGAGTCAAATTACTCAATTAGTCAATTGATGAGTTAAATTAGTCAATTAGTCAATTGCTAACTCGAATTATTCAATGAGTCAATTGCTGAGTCTAATTAGTCAATGAGTCAATTGCTAAATCAAATTAGTCAATAAGTCAATTGCTTTGTCAGATTAGTCAAATTAGTAAATTGAGTCAAATGATGTTGGTGCATGGGTTTGGTGCCTTGGGTGCTTTGGTGTGATGCTTCAGGCTTCTGAGTTGAATCTCGTCGAATGAGTCAATTCCTGAGTCACAGGACGTCGAATGAGTCAATTGCTAAGTCAAATGTCGTCGAATGAGCCAATTTTTGAGTTATATGTCGTCGAATGAGTCAATTGATGAGTCAAATGTCGTCGAATGAGACAAATGTCGTTGAATGAGTCAAATGTCGTCGAATGAGTCAATTCCTGAGTCAAATGTTATGTGCGCTTCAGGTAAATGCCCTAGCGGTCTGTTCTCCTGCTTTACAGTCCAATTTAGGAGCTGGATATTTCCTTTCTTTCCTTTTCTGAGGATTTGTTAGAAGACCTCTCCCGGATGTTGTGGAGCGGGCTTGTCTTGGGCAAGAGACAATATAAGCAACACAAGAAAGAAACAAAACCAGTATCCAGAAACAACAACAAAAGAAACAAACCAACGTGCCGAATGGTTTGCAGGTAGTTGCGACTGTTGTCTCTGCTGCTGCCGGCGCTGCTACTTCCTCTGCTGCTACCAGGTCCCGTGTATCATGAGATAATATAAGCACCACTAGAAAGAAACAAAACCAATTTCCAACAACAACAACAAAATCAACAAACACAACGTGCCGAATGGTTTGCAGGTAGTTGCGACTGTTGCCTCTGCTGCTGTTGGTGCTGCTGCTTCCTCTGCTGCTACCAAGTCCCGTGCATCAAGATACAGGAGCCGTCTTTCCTCAGAGACAGGAGATGATGCAGGCAGCACTGTGTATGCAGCTACCCCAGCAGGGGGTGATGCAGGTGACAAGGCCGCACTGGCTGTGGTAACGGCATCTGCAGCAGCAGCAGCAGCAGCCACCGCCCTTGCTGTTGCCTCTCAAGTGAGTTGCATCATCATCATTATCATCTTAGCATCATCATCATCATCATCTTAGCATCATAATCACCAGCATCATCATAGCATCATCATCATCATCTGAGTATCATCATCACCATCATAGCATCATTATTATCATCATCATAGCATCATCATAGCATCATCATCATCATAGCATCATCATTATCATCATCGTAGCATCATCATCATCATCATCATCATCATTATCATCATCATTATCATCATCATTATCATCATAGCATCATCATAGCATCATCATCATCATCATCATAGCATCATTATCAACGTCATCAGCAGCAGCAGCAGCGTCGTTTGAATAGGGTTTAGGAATGCATATAAATGCTGGGATACCAAAATTTAGGGAGCGGCATTATGATAACATATGATGACAGCAGTCTGACTAGGCTCAAATTGCCATTTATATATGATATAATATGATGCAATTTGTATGATATCATACTCGTATTTGGTCAACATCATATGATATGCCAGGCTTTACACACATTCAAAAATGCAAACGTATGATGCTGGGACCAAAGTATGATGCTTGTGTGGGTGTGTGTGTGTGTGTGTGTGGGGGGGGGGGGGGGGGGTATCGTACCATGTGACCCATTTGACTTCTGCCCATGTGACCCTATATCATACCATGTGACCCTGTATCGTACCATGTGACCAATGTGACCCTGTATTGTCCCATGTGCCCCATGCGACTTCTGCCCATGTGACCCTGTATTGTCCTATGTGTCCCATGCAGCTTCTGCCCATGTGACCCTATATCGTACCATGTGACCCTGTATCGTACCATGTGTCCCATGTGACTTCAGCCTTTGTGACCCTATATAGTACCATGTGACCCTGTATCGTACCATGTGTCCCACACGACTTCTGCCTATGTGACCCTGCAGGAGAAGGAGAAGCTGAGAGAGAAGCTAGCTGCCTCGGAGGTTATGGTGTCCAACTTGATGAATCAGGTTAGTGAGGTCGAATGGTCTTGTGAGGTGGTGTTGGTAGTGGGTCTTGGTGGTGGGGTTTCTTGGTAGTAAAAATTCTTGGTGGCTGTGGTCTTGGTGGTGGTAGTGGGCCTCTAGTAGTGGGGTATTCGTATCCGAAGTTATGGTGTCTCCGAGGTTTTAGTGTCAAACTTGGTGAATCAGGTACGTGAGGCAGATTTTTGTTTACAATCCGTCGTCACTGCGTTGCCATTCTGTAGTTGCATGGCGACGCATGAACCAACCCGCCTTCGCTCTCCGCCATGCGATGGCTGCGTAACAACCCTGAAATTAGGCTTGAGTAGCCCAAGTAGCTACACAACCTGGCCTGCAGAAATCTGAAATCAACAAGTCCTGGGGAAATTTTGCGGAGAGTGTTATCAGAGCGACAGGTGGCAACGGAATAGAGCGGTTCGAGTAGTTATGAGACAGTTTGCTTACATGTCAGGCTTCGTTTGTTTGCACGTCGCTGATCTCTGATCACACAAACAAACAGACAAGCCCCTCTTCTGGTGGGACTCCGGCCCACCAGAAGAGGGGCTTCCCAAAAAAACTTAGAGGGGTCACCAACCCTTGCTTTACTGGATTAACCCACTACTCCGAACTTCATCCCAAAGTCTCCTGGTTGGTGTTCTTCTCTTCAGCTATGAGCATTAATGAACAAATGATAACGCATGGATGGCGAGCAGCCTGAAGGCTGATAGGCCATGTAATTGAAACCAAATCATTAAGAGCTATCCATATGTCTTCAGCAGTATATACAACAAGTTGACAGTATCTATATACAAGGGGGTGGGCCTATTTTTGTGACCATATTTGAGAGCACTTGGTGTTTAGGTGCCCCAACTCTACCTTTAGCTCCCCGGGGAGAAAAAACTTGTATGGCCCCTATATGGGTCATAAAAGAGCCGCCCTTTGTTTTAAACACTCTCTCTAACCCCATACCATCGTTCTGCCAGGTGGATCAGCAAGGAGACAGTCAGCATTTGTTTGAAGAGCTAATAGAACCTATACAGTAATGGACGTAATGATAAAGCCTGGTGGGCCGTGGTATTAAGGGATAACTGTCTTACGGTGGCAGGGATCAAGCTGCTACTTTGTTGTGGTGGTAAAGGTAGCCACCTGGACTGCTACCATGGCAGTTGACAGCAACCGCGAACTCTAATGCTATGCGCAATAGCTTCTCGGCACCTCCCTGAACCAGCCACTAGAGCCCTCACAATTTTGACGTCCTACTTAGCCGTCATAACTTCAGGAGTGCTAGGAAGCTGGTGATGCCATGACCACCATCGCCATCATATTTGGCATTGGCATCAATATTCACAGCACCTCCGTCGTCATCACCACCACCACCTCGGTCATCCTAACCACCAAAAACCCAAAAATAACCACTAACACCACCATCATCACCGCCATGGTCATCACCATTACCATCACCAACACCATTGGTTTAACACGCATTGCAGAGATAGAGCAGCACAAACAATTGAAATTGAAATTGTTTCATCCGTGTAATGCAGTCACTCACAGGACGTGAAATTAAGAACACCACTGCGTAAGGAGCGAGCAGTAGTCACCGTAGCACAAACAACACAAGCAATACAAACATTACAAACAATGTCTACCACACCACCAGGTAGCACAACTGGAGTCTGTGAAAAAGTTGAAAGCCAGGGCGCCACCGACATGTCAGCTCTTAAGATGCACACCGCAGAGCTAGAGCAGCTCAAACAACACAAACAACACAAACATCACAAACAATGTCTACCACGCCACCAGGTAGCACAACTGGAGACTTTCTGTGAAGAAGTTGAAAGCCAGGGCGCCACCGACATCTCCGCACTCAAGATGCGCATCGCAGAGCTAGAGCAGCAAGTTGCAAGCTCTGCAGCAACTTTAGCAGCCGCCTCGCAATTGCAGAACAGCCTTAAGGGTGGAGCTCCTCAGGTAAGCCATCTTATGTTGAGGGGGGATGCTAGTACCCACAATGCCAGTACCCACAAGCCAGATCTCCTATACCCTAAAACCTAAACCCCTAAACCCTTTACCCTAAACCCGAGGAGATCTGGCTTGTGAGTACTGGCTTTGTGGGTAGTAGCTTCCCCCCACCATCTTATGTTGGCTTGCACAGTCAGAAGCTTGCAGGTGAGGCTTGATTTTGCTTTATTCTACAAAACAATTCATCATGCATGTTACAACAGATACTGATAAGTACCTCATCATGCATATTACGGCATTTAATTATAAGCACTTAATCATGCGTGTTACGACATATAAAGATAAGCACTTGATCATGCATGTAACAAAAACGAATCATGTAACATCGTATCTTGCATGTTACGGCATATAATGATAAGCACTTAATCATGCATGTAACACCGCATCTATGTAACAAATCTTTCTGTCACGCCCCTCATTGGTTCTCTCGGGCATTCACACCAAGGCATCAATTGTATTGATTCATACATAATCATACACGTATGGTTATAATTCATACATGAGATTATACATAATACATTTTATTGATTCATATATGATAATAGTATGTTATATTTAAATATTCTGATATGCGGTCATTTGTTATATTCAAATCATTTGATGTGCTATTGTTTGAACACATTGATGATGGCCTTGGCCCGGAAGTAGATGCAAACATGGGTCTAGCGGTGGGGGAAACTTGCCGCTCAGTATTACCGGCATCAGCAGTGACAACACTCGTGACAAGTCCTATGCAGTGTCCCAAGCGGCGCGGAAAATTGGCGGAGTACGTTGGCAACGGAACAACGGGTGGCAACGGACATGGAGCTGACCAAAGCCAGTTAGTTATGAGACAGTTGGCTGACGTGTCCAGCTTCAATTTTTCGTGGGTTGGTCAACCCGACAAATGGGTAACCCTGGGGGCTCCCGCCCCCCAGATGGGGATGCTCCGCCAAAAATGGGCAGTACACCTCCAGCAAAAATCACCTCAACTGCAGAACCAGCATCACCTCAACTGCAGAACAAGCATCATCTCTTATGACTGTGGGAAGGTTGCAGAAAGGAAACAGCAACAGCTGTCGTGACAAGTCGTATGCAGGATCGCAAGCAACGCTGAAAATTGGTGGAGTGTGTTGGCAACGGAACGACAGGTGGCAACGGAAATAAAGCTAACTGAAGCCAGTTAGTTATAAAACAGTCATCTGACATGTCAGGCTTAAATTTTCCAGTCGGTCAGTCGGTTGGTCGGATGGACGCACAGACAGACAACGGGGTGAATCTGCGGGCTCCCGCCCCCCAGGAGGGGGGTCTCCGCCAAACATTGGGAAACTCTCCACCACCAGCAAAAAGATCTCAACTGCATCCTCCAGCAAAAAAAACTCAACTGCAGCACTAGCATCAGCTCTTATGACTGTGGGATGCTTCTCGCTATCTACGTGCACAACCCCGGCATCAGCACCAGTTCCAGCTGTCATGAAAGTGGGCGGCTCTCTGCATCCACCAAGAACCACCTCAGCTGGAGCAAAAGCATCAGCAGTGTTTTTTATTTGTGCGCATTGTAGTGCGCCGTCCCCACCCCGTGCGACCCTCAGGTGTGCGAAATTCGAGCGAAATGGGCCCTTGGTCGCCACGATGGTGACCCTCAGGTCAGTGATTTGTGCCCTGGGTCGCACCTGGTCGCACAGGTACCTAGCTCAGGCCTACCCCAGGCCTACCCCTAATGCTGCATCAGCACTTCTGGTTGTGGGAAGCTTCTCCTCTTCTGCTTGAGCAACCTCAAGGATATCGTTTTTTCTGAAAACTTTTTCCACCTACATCTAGACAGCAAGCAGCCAACTTGCTGGCTGAAGCCATGTAACCAAATTCAAGCTTGGGCAACCTCTGGAGCAACAGCTGTCATGAAAGCAGGAAAACAAACGCCTGGAGGGGCGTGGTGTGAAGGGGACCCTCCCGTACGCCGCAGCTGGGGAAAGTCACCGTGAAAGTAGGAAATCTACTGACCATTATGGGCCATACCAAGAAACTCTGTTGACTTCTCTTGTGCGTCGTACACTGTTATTTTTGGTTGCGACGCGTCGCACTAGGGTCGCTCTAAGTCGCTCAATTTGCAACACATGGCAAGAAGAAAAAAAAGTATTCAAAACCGTCATCAACAGAGCTCTGGACAAGGTTTTGTTTGGTTTACTTCTCTGGTCTATCAGCCGTCAGGCTGATCACCGTAATCATTGCCAGTTGGTCGCTACTACACCACACTCAAGAGGACGTTTTTGGGTGGAGCCCTCTCATCCAGGGGGCGGGAGCCCCCAGGGTTACCCATTTGTCCGTCCGACCGACCGTCTGTCAGAGGTGAAGCCTGACACGTCAGCCAACGGTAACTAACTCCCTTCCGTTGCCACCTGTCGCTCTGTGGCGAACACTCTCCGCCATTTCTTACCGTTGCTAGCAGCGCTGCATGGAATTTGTACTTCACGACGCGTCACCATTCCGTCAGGCTACACGCTTTGCGCTCCGCCATGCGATGGCTATGGAACAATCATGAAATCAGGCTCGAGCAGCCTCAATAGTATGAGACTCCAGTCTGCCCACCAATTTGAAGTCGAAGCATTTGGCATTTAAATGGCATGGAGGCATTTTAGGCATTCAAAAGGCATTGAGGCATTTAAATAGCATCGGGAGCATTTTAAATGCATTAAGGCATTGGAGGCCTTTAAATTGCATCAAGGCATTGGAGGAATTTAAATGGCATAGGGAGCATTTAATTGGCATGGAGGCATTGGAGGTATCTACATTGCATAGGTAGTATGAAAACTGCACTGGGAGTATTAAAATGGCATGGCATTGAGGCATTCAAATTCAGTGAAATCCACCACATGGCCTTCAATCACAGTCCTTGGGTGGCCTGCTGTAATCTGAAGTAAAAAACACTCAGTACATAATGCAATCAAATAGTAATAAGCACTGGGCAAGAGTTGCATGAAGGAGATTTCAGGAGGTGAAACTCGCATGATATGCCGGTCCCCACTCATCCACTCGCCATGGCCTTCAATCGCTGTCCTTGGGTAGCTTGTGGATCGGAAGAACCAGCAGACCAACAGGCGTTCCATAACATGGCACCCCCTTGTACAGAAGCAACAGATCTACTTCTGTAGCATGGGAACACCTGGTGAATTAGCTGAGAGAGGCACTTGCCTAGCACAAGACCCCCTCGGAGTGTAGCTTGGGGATGTGTTTCAATAGCATGGGACCCCCTTGTGGATTAGCATAAGGATATACTTCAATAGCATGGGACCCCCTCAAGAAGTAACGAAAGGACATACTTAGCATGGGACCCCTTTGTGAGGAAACAAAGGAATCTACCTCCGTAGCATGGTCTCCCTGGTGAATTAGCAGCGGGATATACTTTCATAGCATGGCACCCCCTTGTAAAGAAGCAAAGGATCTACTTCTGTAGCATGGGAACCCCTGGTGAATTAGCTGAGAGAGGTACTTGCCTAGCACAAGATCCCCTCGGAGTGTAGCTGAGGAATATTTTTCCATAGCATGGGACCCCCTCAAGAAGGAACAAAATTATCAACCATGCATAGCATAGGACCCCCTCAAGAAGTGACAAGGGGTCTATTGTGCATAGAACCCCCTCAAGAAGTGATAAAGGGGTCTATTGTGCAAAGGACCCCCTCGTGAGGAAGGAAAAGAATCTACCTCCATAGCATGGCCCCTCTGATGAAGTAGAATAGGGATACTATCCACTTCCGTAGCATGGCACCCCTTTGTGAGGAAACAAAGGAATCTACTTCCGTAGCATGGTACCCCCTGGTGATTAAGCAACGGGATATACTTCCATAGCATGGGACCCCCTCATGAGGAAACACAGGAATCTACCTCCGTAGCATGGCCCCTCTAATGAAGTAGAAAAGGGATACTATCCACTTCCGTAGCTCGGCACCCCCTCCTGAGTAAACAAAGGAATCTACTTCCGTAGCATGGGACCCCCTCTAGAAGTAGCTGAGCTGTCTACCTCCATAGCATGGGACCCCCTCCAGGAGGAACTAAGGGATCTACTTATGTAGCAAGGGACCCCTCGATTGTGAATGTGGATGCGCTGGGGGGGTCTAATTCCATAGTATGGGACCCCGTTGTGGGGAAACAAAGGAATCTACTTCCATAGTTTTGGACCCCCTCTGGAAGTAGCAAATCAATGTTTAAGAAAAATGTGATGACACATGGCACTGTACTGCCCGCTAGAGGTGTAGTCCAGCTAGTGGTTGGTGGAGGCAGAGTGGTTGTGGTGGTGGTATATAGTGGCATGCGAGTTTACATGTGGTGGCCTTACCATGCTCGACACTGTACTGCTGCTGCCACACATGTGATGACACATGACACTGTACTGCCCGCTAGGGGTGTAGTCCAGCTAGTGGTTGGTGGTGGTAGTATATAGTGGCATGCGAGTTTACATGTGGTGGCCTTACTATGCTCGACACTGTACTGCCCGTTAGGGGTAAAGTCCAGGTAGTGGTTGGTGGTATATAGTGGCATGCGAGTTTGCACGTGGTTCCTTTGCCATGCTGTCAACTTTATTGTTGCTGCCACACATGTAATGACATATGTCTAGGGACCCAGCATGTCTTATGATGTTGACCAAAGAAGAGTATGATATCTTATGCTATCATACAAATTGAATCATATGATATTGTCTATAAATGGAAACTTTAGCCTAGTCAGACTGCCCGCATCATTTGATATCATATTGCCGTTCCATACATATGTCACGTATGTCTCATATGATGTCCGATACAGGGTACTTTTAAGTGCGCGCTGGCTTTTTGAGCCCCACTGCGCGTTTCCACGGTTTTTTGCAAACCCCTGTGGGCGCAGCAAGCATTTTTTGCGCATTTTGCACTGCAAAGCGCAGTTTTTCCCCTTCAAGTGCGCTAAAGCGCTGGCAATTTGGTCAATGGAAGTACCCTGGTCCGATATTCGTAAGGTGGCTGCACTGACTTTTCGTGTGCAGATAGTTAGTTAGTTAGTGTGCATCTAGTCAGCTAGTTAGTTGGTGTGCAGTTAGTTGGTGTGCAGATAGTTAGTTAGTTAGTGCAGCTAGTTAGTTGGTGTGCAGTTAGTTCGTTAGTTAGTGCAGCTAGTTAGTCAGTGTGCACTTAGTTCGTGTGCATTTAGTTAGTGTGCACTTAGCTGGTGTGCACTTAGTCAGTGTGCACTTAGTTCGTGTGCATTTAGTTAGTGTGCACTTAGCTGGTGTGCACTTCGTTAGTGTGCACTTAGTCAGTGTGCACTTAGTTCGTGTGCATTTAGTTAGTGTGCACTTAGCTGGTGTGCACTTCGTTAGTGTGCACTTAGTCAGTGTGCAGCTACTGTTAAGGAACAGAGGGACCTTCAAGAGGAATCTCTGTTGCTGCCATGCAGATTAACGCCAGTCTGTTTCCCATATGGGATATCAATGCAAGGTGCCTGCTTGTCTGTCTGTTTCCCCTAGGGGAGAGCAATGCAAAGTCCCTGCTTGCCCTGTCTGTCTGCCATTGGGGATATCAATGCAAGGTGCCTGCTTGTCTGTCTGTTTGCCATTGGGGATATCAATGCAAGGTGCCTGCGTGTCTGTCTGTTTCCCATTGGGGAGAGCAATGCAAAGTGCCTGCTTGCCCTGCTTGCCCGATAGCAATGCAAGGTGCCTGCTTGTCTGTCTGTTTCCCGTAGTGAATAGCAATGCAAAGTGCCTGCTTGCTCTGCTTGCCCTGCTTTCCCGATAGCAATGCAAGGTGCCTGCTTGTCTGTCTGTTTCCCATAGGGGATAGCAATGCAAAGTGCCTGTTTGCCCTGCTTGCCCGATAGCAATGCAAGTTGCCTGCTTGTCCATCTGTTTCCCCTAGGGGAGAGCAATGCAAAGTGCCTGCTTGCCCTGCTTGCCCGATAGCAATGCAAGTTGCCTGCTTGTCTGTCTGTTTCCCATAGGGGATATCAATGCAAAGTGCCTGCTTGCCCTGCTTGCCTGATAGCAATGCAAGGTGCCTGCTTGTCTGTCTGTTTCCCATAGGATCTCTGTTGCTGCCGTGCAGGTCAACGAGGGAGTGGGCGGTGATGTCCTGGAGCTACAAGATGAGGTGCGCTGGGTATTGATCGGTATTGCCCCTGTACTTGAAATTGGTTACATGGCTTCAGTCAGCAATTTGGCGCCCCAGTCAGGAGCCAAGCCAAGCCTCTAAAAATTTAATTCTGCTGATCGATGTTTTTCCAAGAATGGGGCTTTACTAGCATGATTCATGGCGATGTTTTGAGCCATTTCCAGGTCATTCTGAGCACCTTTTTGTGTGGGGGGTGGAGGGGGTCAGCCCTCCTCGGCAACAAGATGAGGTGCACTATCTATTGATGGGCGCTGGGTATTGATGGGTAGCTTTCGTGTACTTGAACTTGGTTACATAGCTCCAGCCAGCAATTTGGCTCCCAAGTGTATAATTGACCAGTGTATAATTTGTACTACATTTTTTCCTGGCAATTCGTTTCGCTACCTAAGACGGCTAGCAGCCAAATTGCTGCCTGCTAAAGCCATGTTACCAAGTTCATGTATAATTTACTCTCGGCTTACTTTCCTCCGTTCTTTCTCATGGTAAAAGCACACAAACACACACACACACACAAACACTCGCACACAAACACACACAAACACAAGCATACATCCACAAACACACACACTCACTCTCTCTCTCTCCCTCCTCACAGCTTGCTGACGCCCAAATAAAACTTAAGCGGATGGACCGAGAGCGAGCCTCGCTGCTCCGGCAATTAGAACAGGAGGAGGTCGCACGGGAGGGGTTGGAAGATCAGCTGAAGGGGCGGGTAGAGGACTACGGTGATGATGAAGCTTTAGACGCAGTGGAGGCCTTCGAGTCCAAGTATGCTAGGATGAAGGAACGCTACAAGGTGGGTGCATGTTTTTCTCCAGAGTTACTACCCCATACCGCTTAGTTGGCTAGCCATGTGGTGAAGACTCTCGGTGTTAGTTGCCTGCGGAGATTTATATAGCTGGCTACAGGACTATGGTGTTGATGAAGCTTAAGACGCAGTGCAGGCCTTCCGAGTCCAAGTATGCTAGGATGAAGGAACGCTACAAGGTGGGTGCATGTTGGTCCCCACCCCCACCCCCCCCACCCCCCGTAGGGGGAAGCTAGTTCGGACACTGCCAGTACGGAGGTAGGGGTTACCGGTAACCTCCGGACTGGCAAAGTCCTTTCTAGCTTCACCCCACCCCACCCCCCTCGCCCCGGCCCGGCCCCCGCCTCCTGACTGCTCCAAAACCTGCCGGTCTCGCGTGGCCACGCTAGACAAAAAGAGAGTGAGAAGATGTGCTACCCCTGTTGTGAAGACTCTTGTTTAGGCTACGGCCGGGTACAGGACTGCAAATATGAAGTTTCAAGGTAGGTGCAGATTTCTATAGCCGGCTCCCCCTGGACTGTTGTAGATACTCTCATTAAGGGTTGGCTACAGCGATGATGAAGCTTTAGATGCTGTTGAGTCCAAGTGTGCTAGGAGGAAGGAACGTTGCAAGGTGGGTGCCTTTGTTGTTTAGACTCGCATCGAGGCTGAAGGGTCGGTAAGAGGAGAAGAGGGCTATGATGATGATGACGCTTTAAACCCAGTGGAGACCTTTTAGTCTAAGTACGCTATGATGAAGGAACGATACAAGTAAGGTGCAGTTTTTTGGCGGAGCCCCCCCTTCTGGGGGGCGGGAGCCCCCTGGGTTACCCATTTGTCCGTCCGACCATCCATCCGACCATCCATCCGTCTGACCGCGATGAAGCCCGACACGTCAGCCAACGGCCTCGTAACTAACTCGCTTCCGTTGCCACCTGTCGCTCCCTCGCGATCACTCTCCGCCAATTTTTAGCGTCGCAGGCGACGCTGCATAGAACTTGTTCTAGCCGGTTCCCCTGAGTTACTACCCCATACTTGGCTGCTGCTCAGTTGTCTAGCCCTGTTGTGAAGACTCTTGGTGTTGGTTGCCTGCGAACCCGGGGCGGAGGGGTGCTGTGGAAGGGGAGGCGGCAGACCACGGCCACAGTACCGTACACAGAGATGATACAGCTTTAGATGCTCTCAAGGTCTTCGAGTCCAAGCATGCTACGATGAAGTAACGTTACAAAGGTAGGTGCAGGTAAGTCAAGTTGGCTACCCTTTATTTGGCTGCCCTTGTTCTTTATACCATCATCAAAGCTGAAGGGTCGGCTAGAGGAGAAGAGAACTGTGGAGTTGACGAAGCTTTAGATGCTGATAAGGCCTTTGAGTCTAAGTATGCTAGGAGGAAGGAATGTTACAAGGTGGGTGCATGTTTCTATAGCCGGCTACCCCTGGACTGTTGTAGATACTCTCATTAAGGGTTGGGTAGAGGACTACAGAGATGACAAAGCTTTAGATGCTGCCAAGGTCTTCGAGCCTAAGTAAGCAGGAGGAAGGAATGTTACAAGGTAGGCTCGCTTGTTGTAGTTGGCTACACTTTAGCCGGCTACCCTTGTTGTTTAGACTCTCATCAAGGCTGAAGGGTCGGTTATATGTAGGGAACGGCAACTAATATTGGTGTTTGAAAAACTAATATTAACTAATATTATTACTGTGTCACAATAATATTAGTTTTTCAAATACATTCAAAATTCTGGTGAGACGGCCCGTCCGACTAATATTACATAACATAGCCGACCCCTTGTTATATGAGTAGATAACTGTGGAGATGACGAAGCTTCAGATGCTTCTGACGCCTTTTAGCCTAAGTACGCTAGGAGGGAGGAGTGTTAAGGAGTGAAGGTAGGTGCAGGTTTGTCTAGTTGGCTACCCTTTAGTTGGCTACCCTTGTTGTTTAGACTATCATCAAGGCTGGAGGGTCGGTTAGAGGAGAAGAGAACTGTGGAGATGACGAAGCCTTAGATGCTGTTGAAGCCTTTGAGTACAAATACGTTAGGATTAAAGAGCGCTACAAGGTGGGTACATTTTCGTCTATTTTGCTACCCTCAACCGAAGTTCTTGCCCAAGTATCTGCTCTAGGTGTAACCCATGGGGCTCAGCTCACCCAACCCTTTCTCAATAAATTCGGTAGGAGCAACGGGCGTTGTGTACAATACTACAATGGGCAGGGACAGAATCAACGTGAGCTGATGACTCGCGTTTACTAGGCATTCCACTTAGACTGCAGGAGGTGGTTGTGGTTGTCATCACGGTCGCGTTCTTATACACGGGTTGTGGTGGTTGTCATCACGGTAATACTATTTTCCCGGTGGTGATGATAATGTCATCATGGTAATACTCTTTTCTCGGTGGTGATGGTAATCATCAAGGTAATACTCTTTTCTCGATGGTAGGGGTAATTTCATCACGTTAATACTCTTTTTGTTTCACATATACCAGGATCTAGAGCGGCGATGCCGGGATGACTTGGATAACCTGGCGGACCGATTGATTCAGGCACAGCACACATTACATTGGTTTAGGCACAGCACACATCTCACATCACATTGGTCCAGGCACAGCACACGTCACACATCTCTTTGGTTCAGATGCAGCACACATTACACATCACATTGGTTCAGACGCAGCACACATCACATTGGTTCAGGCACAGCACACAGCACACATCAAGGTAATACGCGTTTCGTTTCATATGTATCAGGATCTAGAGCGGCGCAGCCAGGATGACTTGGATCAGCTGGCAGACCAATTGGTTCAGGCACAGCACACGGTCAAGCAGCTTCAGAAGCAGGTGCATGAGCTTCAAGAGAATCCCCCTGCAGCTCCTAATGCCAGGCAAGTCTATATAGCTACAAGAGAACCTACCCCCCCCCCCCCCCCCCCCTTCCGCAGCTCCTACTGCCGGGCAAGTCCCTTAACCCTGCTGCCGGTATATTACCAGACTCTATAGCTTCAAAGAAACCCCCCGAAGCTCCTCATGTCAGGAAAGTCCCTTTACCCCACTGCCGGTATATTACCCTGCTATATAGCTTCAAGAGAACCCCCCCGCAGCTCCTAATGCCAAGCAAGTCCCTTCACCCTACTATATAGCTACAAGAGACCCCCCCCCCCCCCTATTGTCAGGCAAGTCTCTTTACCCTACTGCCGGTATATTTCCCTACTATACTAAACTATTATGTACTATACTAAAGCTTCAGCATTTTTTCTAGCCTTACCAAATCCCCTGGAGTTGGTCATTGCTTTGCACTTATTTCTGGCCCTTAACACCCCTCTGGTGTTGCTCACTGATGAGCACTTGTTCCTGGCCCTGACCATGCCCCTCGATGGTCTTGCTCTCCACTTATTTATAACCCTTAACACCCCCCTGGTGTTTCTCTCTGCTGAGCTTCCTGTCCCTTACCAAACCTTCTCCTCCACTTATTCCTGGCCCTTACCAAACCCTATCCACTTATTCCTGGCCCTTACCAAACCCTATCCACTTATTCCTGGCCCTCACCAAACCCTATCCACTTATTCCTGGCCCTTACCAAACCCTATCCACTTATTCCTGGCCCTTGCCAAACCCTATCCACTTATTCCTGGCCCTTACCAAACCCTATCCACTTATTCCTGGCCCTTGCCAAACCCTATCCACTTATTCCTGGCCCTTACCAAACTCTTTGATGGTGCTGCTAACTGTTGAACACTTATTCCTGGCCCTTACCAAACCCTATCCACTTATTCCTGGCCCTTTACAAACCCTATCCACTTATTCCTGGCCCTTACCGAACTCTTTGATGGTGCTGCTAACTGTTGAACACTTATTCCTGGCCCTTACCGAACTCTCTCCATGTATTCCTGGCCCTTACCAACCCCCCTGATGGTGTTGCTGCCGCAGTTATGGCGCAAGGGCTGGGAGAGCCGCGTCGCGGGTGTCTCTCGATGCTATAGAAGAGAATCAATTGTTGATCCAGAAGCTTGTGGACACGCAGATGGAAATGGCGCTGATGATGGAGCAGGAGGTGAGAGGGGCAGAGGACAAGTGTGTGTTGGGGGTGGGGAGTGGGGGGGTGGAGGTGGGCAGAGAACGAGTCTGTGTTGGGGATGGGAGGGGGCGGTGTGTGGGTGTTTGAGTGTGTGTGTGGGTGGGGTGGGGGTGGGGGGGGGATCCATAAGCTTGTGGACACGCAGATGGAGGTGGCGCGTATGATGGAGCAGGAGGTGAGGGGGGGCAGAGAACAACAGATCCATAAGCTTGTGGACAAGCACCACAGATACAGATCCATAAGCGTGTGGACAAGCAGATGGAGATGGAGCAGGAGGTGGGAGGGGGCAGAGGACAAGTGTGTGTTGGGGGTGGGGGGTGAGAGGGAGCAGAGGTCAAGTTTTTGTTGGGGGTAGGGGGGTGAGAACGAGAGGGGGCAGAGGACAAGTTTGTGTTGTGGGTGGGGGGTGAGAATGGGCAGGGAACAAGTATGTGCTAGGGGGGTGGGGGGTGAGAACAAGTGTGTGTGGGGAGTGGCGGTGGTGGGGGCTGAGAGCGGTTGTGAGGTGAGAGGGGGCAGAGGTCAAGTTTGTGTAGGGGTTAGGGGGGGAGGGGGGGGCTGAGAAGGAGTGGGGGTAGGAGGTGCGAAGGGGTAGAGAACAATTATGTGTTGGGGGTGGGATGTGTGTGTGGTGGTGGTGTGTGGGTGTGTGTGTGTGGGGTGGGGGGGGGGGGTCTAGAAGCTTGTGGACACGCAGATGGAGATGGAGCAGGAGGTGAGCGGGGGCAGAGAACAAGTGTGTGTTGGGTTGGTTTGAGGGCGGGGGGGCGTTTGTTGGATCGTGGTGGGGGGTCCTCCTAGTCGGGGGGGGGGGGGGGGGGGGGGGGAGAAGGTAGAGAACAAGTGTGTGTTGGGGGTGTGGGTAAAAAGCAAACAATCCTCCAGTGGCAATAAGTCAAACTTTGTTACATGGCTCCATCATGTTACGTCTGCTTTCCATCTTCGGCAGTGACATCAATTTTAATATAATTGCTCCTATCAAAATACGCTTTTTGTAGTTGTGAACAGGTTTTCATCCCAGGAGGTGGGTCTCCCAAGACAAACCAGCGACACAAAGGATTCAGTTCGAATGGCGTACCCACTCCTACAAAAGAGTAGGCGCACTTGGGTTCGGTGGTACTGAGTAAAATTCCACTAGCTCCATTCAATTCTCTGGTCTCAACAGCATGCATGCATCCCCCCCCCACCCACCCACCACACCACACCACACACACCCCCTGTTTTCCTGCTCAGGCTGCAACAGCATGTGTGCATCCCCTCACCCCACCCCCCTCCCTCCCCACCCCACCCCCCCGTTTTCCTGCCCCGGCCGCAACAGCATGCATGCATCCCCTCACACCCCACCGGACCACACACCCCGTTTTCCTGCTCAGGCCGCAACAGTATGCATGCATCCCCTCCCCCCCCCCACCACCACCATACCCCACCCTACCCCACCCCCCTTTTCCGGCTCAGGCCGCAACAGCATGCATGCATCCCCCACCACACGTTTCCCTGCTCAGCCGCAACAGCATGCATGCATCCCCTCACCCCCCACCCCACCCCTCACCCCACCCCACCCCCCGTTTTCCTGCTCAGGCCATGTTGCGCCGTGACAAGCTACGAGCGATTGAAGCATACAGGCAGCTAAAAGCTCAATTAGAGGGACAGCCGCTTGAAGATCCTGGGAGATCGACGAAATCTCCGAAGGGACCAATGTTTCGCCGGTCAACCAATGATTTGCAGTAACTACCAATACATTGATATTGATCGACTTGGATGGCATCTCAGCCGTACCGCTGTCCATGTGTAGCACAAACACTGTGTTTGATTAAAGAGGGTGGGTAAGTGGGGGGGGTGGGGGGAGTGAAGTGGTAGCTGGTTAGATGATAGTGGTAGCCGGTAGCACAAGCACTACTACCCTCAACTCTTAAGTTACTGTGACGCATTGACTTGAACTTGAGTTTGGAACTCGCCGGTCTACTAATGATTTGCAGTAACTACCAATACATTGATATTCACGGTCTATCGATGATTTGCAGTAACTACAAAAACATTGATTTTCAGTAACTACCAATGATATACGGTAACTATTCACGGTCTATCAATGCGTCACAGTAACTTAAGAGTTGAGGGTAGTAGTGCTTGTGCTACCGGCTACCACTATCATCTAACCAGCTACCACTTCACTCCCCCCACCCCCCACCCCCCACCCCCCCACTTACCCACCCTATTTAATCAAACACAGTGTCTGTGCTACACATGGACAGCGGTACGGCTGAGATACCATCCAAGTCGCTAAGCTGTCGGTGTAGAGACTTGGACAAATTATCAATGTGGCAAGAACTCAGGGCCCCATTCGGTTAAACGATTGTTTGGGGTTCAGTTCATCAGTGCTTTTTCTTCTTAAGCCTTTCCTATACGGTTGGGCAAGTCCCTTAAGCCTGTTCGGCCTACCCCTGGACTGTAACATACATACAGAGACTCGTACATGTCAATAATCGGTATGAGTTGGAGACATTAACCTGGACTTGTTGATAAAGACTCCAGTCTGAAGCTGGCAATCGGTATGAGTTTGAAACTTAACCTGGATTGGTTGATAAAGACTCCAGTCTGAAGCTGGCAATCGGTATGAGTTGGGAAACATTAACCTGGATTGGTTGATGAAGACTCCAGTCTGAAGCTGGCAATCGGTATGAGTTCGAAACTTAACCTGGATTGGTTGATAAAGACTCTAGTCTGAAGCTGGCAATCGGTCTGAGTTGGAGAAATTAACCAGGATTTGTTGATAAAGACTTCAGTAGTTCAGTATGAAGCTGTTTAGCTGGCCGTGAATTCCTTTGAAGGATAGAAATACCTTATAAATTGTATTACTAAATATGCAATAAGAATCGCACAATTAAATTATCATCCCCTGTGGAATGACGGTTTCACAATGATTGGAGAAAGTATTGACATATTAACATCGCCAAACTAGCAGAGCAGTCAGCCAGTCACTTGAACTTGGTTACATAGCTTCAGGCAGCAATTTGGCTGCTCGCCATCTTCTTGAACTTGAACTTGAGATTGGAACTCGCCATCTTCGGCAGTGAAACAATTATTACCAGGAAAATGTAAACGCTAACAAATCATTTCCCCCCCTCCTCTTCTATCGTACTGAACGATAAAAACAGTACAAACAGAGTAGTCACACCAGAACAGAGCAGTAAATCAGCCACTCACACAGTGGCCACTCTTCTATCTACCTCAACACAGTTCACTTCGAACTGAGGGAGACGTATTTCTTCCTAATTGACCAGTGCTTGTCCGAGATAAGTGCATACGGAAGATAAGAAGATCAGCCCACCAGTACGAGGTAGCTGAGCGTGTGGTAGCTGAGGATGCGGTGGCAGCCCACCAGTACGAGGTAGCTGAGTGGTAGCTGAGGATGCGGTGGCAGAGATAAGTGGATACGGAAGAAGCCAACGAAGAGAGACGTTGATTAACTGGAACAAATACTTTACAGAGATTCCGAGTCTACGAGGACGTTGCCGAAGAGAGATCATAGGTAATGGGTATATGGACAGACAGGAAGAGCCATAGAACAGCTAACGCTGATAGTGCTCACACGGAATCAAACAAAAGTAGGAGTCGACCGACTATTTTATTAGCACCGAGAAAACCAACTTCTCAGATACTACGCGAATCAGACACTCCATAGAAGAGGATAATCCTCCCTGGTCATCAGGTCTCCCCAAGTCAAACTTCAGCGAGCTGTACGCACGCCCACTATAAAATGGTCAGGCGCCAGGCGCGCACAGTCGCTTCTTGACGTCACATACTCGATAACTCGCTCCTGTTCTGTACGTATACGCACATGTACAGACCTCGCCAGAAAATATGAAGCACTCCACGTGTTCACTTCTCCAATACGCAGACGAAGAGGATAACTTGACCTTGAACGTGATAACAAAGCTTCAGCCAGCAATTTGGCTGCTCGCCGTCTTGGGCAGTAAAACAATTATAACTAGGAAAATGCAAACGCGAACAAATCACTTTCTTGACGAAGAGGATATGCGAATAGGTAATAAAAACGCCTGGTGGGGCATGTTATTAAGCGAACCCGTCGTACGTGGGTAGAGAGCGGTCTTCTACCTCAACTGGACAAGCTACAATCGCGGTTGACAACGACCTGCAACGCTCAGGGCGACCGTAGGGGGAATCTACCCCCCGACCCTGCATCCTCAAAGCGATTTGGTGTACCACTAGACCAATTGATTCGCTGAAAGGGGTTATATGCAAATACAACACGGGTTACTCACCAAACATATAGACAAGAATGACAGCAACCCGGGGCAGGGGGGGGGGGGGGGGACCCACAAACCCATGACGTGGATGTACACCCCTCTAATGTAGACCACCTCAACAAATGGACGCGGGTAGCGTGGGGGCGGGCCACATGAACAAATTTACGCCGGCTCCGTGGAGTAGGTAGACATGTTGGCGTAAATGTTAGCGGGGCTCCCTTGATACCACGCCCCACCAGGCGTTATCATTAAATTACATTACATTGTTATAGGAAGACCAGAGTTGTCCTAAGAGAAGACAAAACCTTCCAGGGGGGTCTTCTAACTATCCTCTCATAATCAACATCATTATGGGGCAGACCTAGGGATACACAAACACCAGGTTCTTTGCACAAGATAACCTGAACACATGGAGTGTGGGTATCCCAAGAGTCGCCCTATGAAAAACCCTAGTCAGCACCAGGCTGGCAGGCTCAACTGGTACATTAGTTTCTATGGCTATAGCCCAGGCGTTGCGCTGTGGGCTCATCTACAGCCCTTATCCTGTACAGGCATGTATGCATAATCAAGCTGTACTACTCTACACATATCTTACTTCACTCCTGTACTAAACAGAAACATGTACTTCTCAACCTTGCCATAGATGGATTACTTTTTAAATTGCTGGCTGTAGCTATGTAACCAAGCTCAAGTTCAAGATGGATTACTTTAAAAGCAATCCATCTTGTTACAGTGTTACGCGGTTCCCTTGCCATCACTCAAAGGCAATCCATCTTGCTGCCCAGTTCCCTTGCCATCATTCAAAGGTTATCCATCTTTGTACGGTAACTGGTATCTAGATGCGATGTTCGCTTGAGCAGCGCATACATACGATCCGGTTCCCTTAATCCCACTGGGCACATCCTTAGAGAAGTCTATGTATTCCATTTTTGATTATTATACTCTCACGCCGTCTCATGAATTTTGTCAGGGCGTTAATCTACAATTCAAGCATTGTGAAGTATACTTTGGTATGCACAGCAGAGGTGTGAAATTCCTTTCATTTTCAAGATTAATATTTCTAGAAGCTGCAATGCGTAGCCAAAACCAGCACTGCTCGCCCCCCCCCCCCTCAAACTCATGGGCACCACTCACCATGTATCAGCATCAATTGCGGTTCACTCATTCGTTTTATGTCTCGGTGACTACTTATGTACTTCCTTAGAACTATAGGTACAGACAGTAACTCCTTTTCTGTCTGTACTGTGTCAGCTTCCCGTAGACTGTGTCATCCTTCATGACACGGTGACAGCTTCCTGTAGGCTGCGTCCCCTGGTCCCCTGACATGCGCTGTATAGCCTGTACCCTGATTAGGTTCCAGGCTTCCGCCGATTCCACCGCTGGTGTCCTTTGTGGTTCCCCAGTCGCTGTAAAACATTCTCATATACGTGTATAGATTGGCGCGTTTGACCGCTGCGAGTATCTCTCCACTCTTGAAGTGTATAAGCTGATAGGTTATAGAGGTCCATCAAACTAACACTGCTTTCAAACATGCAACTTCCGCGTGGACCTCCGGCCGGCTTTGAGAAGCTCCATCTGGGCATTGGACCTTCTTGGTCGCGGGGTATGCGCCATATTATCGTCAGTCTTCTCTTCTCAAAACTTGTAGTCCTAGAAGCTGCTATGCCAAACAAGAAGCCCCACCCTCCCCCCCGAACTCCAACCCCCAGCCAAGCCATCCAGTCTCCAACCTCAGGCATTGGATTCAACTGTAAGCCAAGCCATAACCCTCAGGCATTGGATTCAACCCCAAGCCAAGCCATAACCCTCAGGCATTGGATTCAACCCCAAGCCAAGCCATAACCCCCATCCAGTCTCCCACCTCGAGCATTGGATTCACCCCCAAGCCAAGCCATAACCCCCATCCAGTCTCCCACCTCGGGCATTGGATTCAACCCCAAGCCAAGCCATAACCCCCATCTAGTCTCCCACCTCAGGCATTGGATTCAACTCCCTTCTGAGGAGGGTCTTCAATTCTTCGCTCATTGCACTGCCCTTCTCTATTTGATGTTGCTCAACGATGTCCTGTCAGTGGTCTTGAACAGCTTGAGAAGCAGCGCATCAGTGATGTTGGCCTCCGACGCCTTCTTGGGGGAATTCAGACCATTTCTTCTCCTGGATGCGGAATGTGTATGCGTGTGTGTGTATAACAGTTCAGGGGTGGCTAGATAGGCTAAAGGAGTTCGTCCAACCTCAGCAAATCATCAAATCAGCAAACCAGCAAATCAGCAATCAAATCAGCAAATCATCAAATCATCAAATCAGCAAATCAATCAAATCAGCAATCAAATCAGCAAATCAGCAAATCAATCAGATCAGCAAATCAGCAATCAAATCATCAAATCAGCAAATCATCACAGGAAGGGCTGCCTGTAAGCACACGCTACGAACTGAACGTCCCCTTCACCCCCCCCTCCAACTCAGCCCCCCTTACCCCTCTACCCCCCCCCCCCCCCCCCCCCCCCCCCCCCACACACACACACATCAGGAAGGGCTGCCTGTAAGAACACGCTACGAACTGAACCCAAAAAATCTTAAGCAGCCTGGAAGAAAGAAAACCTAACCCAACACACACAAACACCTTGACTAAAACCCTTCACACCAGCTTGCGTCCTTCAAAACAAAACTTCAAAAAACTTCAAAAAAGCACTGCACACCAGCTTGCGTGGATGCGAGAAGGTAGCTTGCATGACATTGGTAACTTGATAGGCTTAAAGGCAAATGATAGTATGAAAGGGTATGGTGCCCGCCTCTACAGAACAATCAAGAGGCATCTACACACAAAAAGGTTTATTTGAATATAAATTAATTATAATTTGAAGCAGGTTCAAGTATGTATTTTTGCATGGCTTTAGCTTTAGGGCTGATGCTAATAGACACCCCTTCGCTATGTCTTACTGTGTGTGTGTGTGTGTGTGTGTGGGGGGGGGGGGGGGGGGGGGGGGGGGAGAAAAGGCGATTGGGTAGAAACAACGGCGATGATGCGGTAAGAGAGCTTTATTTTTACCCCACACATATACCACCACGACCACCACCACCGCCAGTCCGTGTTTTTGCTAGGCTTCAGCCATAAGGCTTCTCATCAACTTAGGCAACTATTTGAAGCAGGTTCAATATGTATTTTTGCAAAAACAACCACCACCACCAACAACAACATCAACATCACCAACACCACGCACCGACACCAACACCAAAACTACCGAAAACACCAACACTAACACCACCGACACCATCACCACCACCACCACCACCGACACCAACACCCACACCAACACCAACACCGACACCAACACCAAAACTACCGAAAACACCAACACCAACACCACCGACATCAACACCCACACCAACACCACCGACACCAACACCAACACCAACACCACCGACACCAACACCCACACCACCACCAACACCAAAACTACCGAAAACACCAACACCACCACCACCGACACCAACACCAACACCACTGACACCAACACCCACATCCACACCAACACCAACACCAAAACTACCGAAAACACCAACACCACCGACACCAACACCCACATCACCACCACCAACACCAAAACTACCGAAAACACCAACACCAACACCACCGACACCAACTCCACCGACACCAACAGCCCACACCAACACCACCGACACCAACACCCACACCACCAACACAAAAACTACCGAAAACACCAACACCAACACCACCGACACCACCACCACCACCACCACTGGCACCGGCACCAACACCAACACCAAAACTCCAACACCAACATCAAAACACCACCACCAACACCAAAACACCAACACCAAAACTCCCGTGCGAACATAAAGGACACCTGTAACCGGCTTCAGCCTTATACCCATTCAGGGGATGATTTGGGAAGCACACTTTGTACTTCGGACTTGGTTCTCAGAATCTTAGGCCAATTATCGAGAATTCTCGCGAGAATTCTCAGATTTCCAGGCCAAATTCTCGATTTCATGTATGGAGTCCGGGTTCTTCAGAAACCTTGAACCCAAATCATCCGCTGAATGGCTATAAGTAATGATAACAACTGGTGGGGCGTGGTATTAAGGGAACCCGTCGTACGCGGGCAGAGAACGGTCTACTCCCTCGACTGGACAAGCTACCATCGCGGTTGACAACGACCTTTTAGCCTTAAGGCTTCTCACCAACTAAGTGTTGAAGGAGCTTAGTAGATTCGTGTGGGGTCCATGCATTGGCCCCGTTCTCAAGGTCATACGTGCATCCCGCGGTTTTCCCTTGAACTGTGTACCTCTACGGTAGAGCACTACAAGCTCTTTCTGGGCGGATATTTATCGGATATATATCGGATATATATCGGCCCTTCTCATCTCTCTTATATTGTGAGCAGCAGCAGATGCACTTAATATCTTATTATTCATCCGAATCTAGTTCATGGCGGCACTACAAGGTGGTAGGGACTTCAATGTAGGACAAGAAGGGGGGAGAGATGGAGGATTGGGGGAGGAAGTTACCCTACAGCAATGGGGGACAAGGAGGAGGGAGAGAGAGAGGGAGGAGGGAGTTCAATGGAGGACGAGGAGGGGGAGAGAGGAGAGAGGGACTTACCCTAGAGCAATGGCGGCGGCATCAAATGCTAGGGCGGCTTCCACTTCATCAGTGTTACACTCAATACCGTACGGTATTTTCAATTACCGTACGATATATCGTGATATACCGTACGGTATCGATACCGTACGGTATTTTTATACCATTTTTTGGGAAAATCAGTATAAGACCAAGTGGATATAACAGGAAAAAACGTTTACACGTCCATACACTTAAAATCAAGTCAAATGGACCAATACTGAGGGAGATAGAAAAACACGGTAATGTCGTGGTCTATTACCGTACGATATATCGTGATATATCGTACGGTATAAATTCCCTGACCCAGACTCAGGTGCTTCTGGCGAGAATCGAACCGCCGACCTGCCGAGTCGCAAGCCCAAGCCAAAGCCGATTAGGACCAAACACGATATATAGTACGGTACACACGATATATGGTGTTTACCGTACGATGGATCCCCAAAATATCGTACGGTTTGCTTATTTTACCGTACGATATATCGTACGGTACACGGTAAAATAAATACCGGGCGGTATAAAGCTTGACATCCCTATCAGTGTAGGTGCCAATGTATGTTCCCTTTTGATTGCGGCGACCAATCTCAACAATCCATCTCTCGGTAGCTTTGACCTTGCGAACACCCCTCTAGTGCAGTTGAAATGTCAAAATTTACTTGACTTCATCTAGGTAATACCCCTGCAGAGCGGTTGAAATTCTACTTCAGTAGAGTAGCGGCCAATATATGTGGAGCTCCATTCATTAAGGCGCCGAATGCTAACTCGCCATTTCGCACCAATCTTCGTCCAGCGAACACTCCTGCAGCGCGTTTGAAATGCCAAAACCTCAACAACCTCAAAAATATCCACAACTCAATCCATCTACAAAGGACTATGAAAACATTGATTCTGGTCACTGGAGTGTTTTGAAGGTTGCTATCATCGTGCTCGAGTGTAGGGTGTAGGGTGCAGGGCGTAGGTGTGGGGTGTACACAGTTTGGTATCCACCCAACGCTCCCACATAAACTCCATCCAACCCCCGACCCTCTCCACCAAACACACCACCTCCATACCTGTATCCACTGGATCCCCACATTGTCGTCAGTAAATTCGATGACCACCCTCCTGCATAAGAGGGAGTAACAATCGTTAGGAAAGAGCAGTTGGGAAATAGCAGTTGGGAAATAGAGGTTGGGAAATAGCAGTTGGGAAATAGAGGTTGGGAAATAGCAGTTGGGAGATAGAGGCTGCTTAACAGAGACCTCAACGCAAGTTTTGACCCAAATTTCTAAAAGGTCATCTCACCGCGTCGGGTGTCGAGCACGGTGTGATACCGACGCGTATCTAACACAAATCCGATGTACATCTAACACAAATCTAATTCGGATCTATCCTAAAACTGTCTGTACGGGGGCAAATTCTGGTTTTTCGTTCGGCGCATCGAATGAGTCGCAGTTCGATAGAGAGAGATTCGAGTTTGTAATGCGTCATATGTACAGACTTTGCATGGTTTACACTCGTTTTTCGAGTCTCACTCGGACCACTTGTATTCGATTGATTGAAGCCGCGCATTGTGTCGCGGTTTTCGCAACCTCATTCACTATGGTCCGGTTCTCCAAAGAATCCGCGCATGGTCTCGAGCAGGCTTCTGCTTAACACACTATGGGGAATTCTGAAGGGGGGATCGCGGGTCCCGCAGAGCGGGACAGTGGAATTGAGCTGCTGACTCACTCTCTGATCCCATGTGGAACCATCAACCAAGCAACAACCCAGCGGCGGCTTGGCGGTTCCGTATACAAATTCAAAAAGACCCATCTTAACAACAAACGGTAGGGAAGTAGGGTTAGTAATACCTATTTAGATAAAGTAGTAATAGTATATATTATCCTATCATCCCCAACGGTATGACCTCATCGACCCGCGGGTGTACCACATAAACCCTAAAAGAGCTTCAGTTAGTGCAGGGTGGGAGGATTTCCTTGGTGGTTCCGTCAAAAAGACACTCCATCAATCAATAGATCTCGATCTCAATCAATAGATTTAATTTAAAATATATACACTTTCATTCATTCATTAAATGCCACGAGTGGCAAAACTACCTCAAGCGAAAAAAGAAACGAAGAGTCGAGCTGATGTCGTTTGCTACACAGGTCCCCGTCCGAGCGGAAAGAAGGACGACTCTTACACGTCCGAAGAGATCGTCGCTTTATGAAGATTGAGGCTCTCCGTTTCTCTGACAAAAAAGAACGGACGCTTGATGAATGGATCGAGTGGGCAGACGCGCTGCGCATGAAAGCATCGAGTTGCAGAAAAGTAACAAAATGCAGCGATAAATTATCGTCTGCGCGTAAGGTAGCTGAGAAAACTTCAAAGCCCCTCGAATCTTGTATCAAGAGCAAATGTATTAGTCGTTATGAACTCATGGCGAAGTTTAATAAGAATGACAAAAACGCCATGAGCTCGTTCGATAAACACGCACTTTCCGCGGAGTGCGGTGCCGTTAATTGCTCGAAGGAAGGTGTGAAATATGGCAAGGCGACCAAAGCATTTGACGCAATATCGAAGCGATGCGAAAGAATCCGCTAAGCGAAGGCGATTTTACTACTTCTGCTTGGACACTCTTTTTGGTTTTATGAAGGGGGAATCGCTGGAATTCCTGTCCCGAATGACTTCTGCGATGAAGACTTCTTTCTTCGACTTACACGAAACTTGAAAAATGTGAATCTTTTGAAAATGTGAATTCCTGTCTTTTTTCATTAAGGAATTTGGCCCAAATTTCTAAAATGTCATCTCACCACGTCGGGTGTCGAGTACTCCTTACATCAGGCAGAGGCCTCAATAAAGCACCCTTTGTTCATGCTACAAGTAGTTGTATTGGCTGCATTCTGAGAGAGTTGGACAATGATTTTGATTTTCACAATAGGTGTATGTAGTGATGCTCGGATTTCTGAAACACCGCATATGGGTGTGACTGTGTTTGCCAACATCATTTTCAATGTAGCAGTGACAAGTTTGCAGACTGACTCGCGATCTGGAACATCCATGTTGGCGAGGATTGGGGATGCACGCATAGACCACTCTGTAAATGCCACGTTGATTACTTCGTCGCTTGGGACACTTGTTTGTAATACGACGACGGGCAGCTGAATTTGCATGTTTAATTTAAATATATACGGACATTCCTGTACACACGATGAACGCATCAACCACATTGCATCACAGAGGGGACCCTGCTTGACAACTCTATCGGGATTGTGAAGGGGGAAACCGCGGGCCCCACGGAGTGGGGCAGGGGAATTCAGATGCTGACTCACTCCCATGCATATTAAATGTCGGTGGAATTCAGATGATGACTCACTGCTTTATCAAGCAGGCTTCTGCTTGACAACTATGTCGGAATTATGACAGAGGAACCGCGGTCCACACGAAGTGTGGAATGGGAATTCAGATGCGGCTCGCAACATGATCAGATGGGATCTCAAACAGATTAAAGGGGACTGAAGACCAAGAGTCGTATCAAGCAGACTCCAGCTTGACAACACGGTGGGAATCCGCAAAGGGGGGTCGCGGGTCCGCGGAGCGGGACAGTGGAATTCAGCTGATGACTGTCTGATCACATGCATGGGGCGAATGGGTTTTTCTAAAGGGGGAAGGGCAGGCGACAGTGGAATTCAGCTACTGACTCCCACCCACCACGGATTTCGCAGACCACACGTTCGTCCATTCATTCTCACACACGCCACCCAGGCGGATTGCGCAGACTCCTTGTCCATCAGACAGACAACAGACCGCACACACATGACACGGTGGCTTGCGCAGACTCCCATCTGTCTCCACACGACACACCGCACTGAGGCTTGCTGGCGGCGGAAGCTGTCGAAAAACGAGTGTGTGAGACATTCTCCGGAAAAAAAATTCTGCAGTTCTTATTTTTTGTTGAAATAATTCTTCTTCCCAAGATGGAGAGTCTTTTCAGAGGTGTTCATGTGAACACGTTTAAAATAGGGATTGATTGATGATTCTTATTTTTTTGTTGAAATAATTGTTGTTCCCAAGATGGAGAGCCTTTTCAGAGGTGTTCATGTGAACACGTTTAAAATAGGGATTGATTGATGATTCTTATTTTTTTGTTGAAATAATTGTTGTTCCCAAGATGGAGAGCCTTTTCAGAGGTGTTCATGTGAACACGTTTAAAATAGGGATGATTGATTGATTGATTGATTGATTGATGATTCTTATTTTTTGTTGAAATAATTCTTCTTCCCGAGATGGAGAGCCTTTTCAGAGGTGTTCATGTGAACACGTTTAGAATAGGGATTGATTGATGGATGATTCTTATTTTTTGTTGAAATAATTCTTCTTCCCAAGATGGAGAGCCTTTTCAGAGGTGTTCATGTGAACACGTTTAGAATAGTGGGACAAGGAGAAGAATGTGCGGATGCAACTGGTTACAATATAGCTCTCAATCAATATAGCTCCATCTCCATCCCCCACACCATCAACCTCCAGCCCCACCCGTCGCCATGCGGGGCACTTGAGGTGACATCAACTAGTGAGCATGGTGAACGAGACCATTCAGAAGTCAAGGTGGGCAGGAATAAAACTTGATATGTATATGTATACAAATGTCGGACACTACATACACCAATACTCATACAAAAAGTATTTGCAAAGATGGAACTCCCCGTGTTTTGTACAAGAAGAAGAGTGGACGCGGACAGAACGGGTCAGTCACTTTATGTGTTAAAGTAAGGAAACCAGATGGAACGTTTGGTTACAATAAGTTTGTACCACAAGAAGGTAACAAAATACAAAAAATACAAAAAGGTGGCAGTGAAACCTTTCGCGACGGAATGATTTCGATTGAAAGATTAAGAGAGATTAAAGATAGCGATGGACTAAAGCAGCAGTCCTGGGAATCAGACTATCAGCACCTGGAACGACTGAAAAATGCATTTCCAGATCTTGTTATATTTGACAACTATATATCACTCGATAAAAATGGTAGCTATAAAAAATATAAGGGAATAAATGGCATAACGCGCATGCAGATAGTGCCGGACAAGCGGTACAACAACTACAACAACAACAACAACTACAACAACTACAACAACTACAACAATGCACCGGCAGAAGCGAGTCTTGAAGATACGTATCCGCCCAGACCACAAGATCGTCGTTATCGGACTAAAGCAGAGGAAGATGAATACAACACCCTTTCGAACATACACACAGATAAGCGTAGTGCACATCAAAAAGTCAGATATTTGGAATTAAACTTGAAAGGGCGGCAGCCGGACCAGCGGTACAACAACTACAACAAATACAACAACTACAACAATGCCAATGCACCGGCAGAAGCGAGTCTTGAAGATACGTATCCGCCCAGACCACAAGATCGTCGTTATCGGACTAAAGCAGAGGAAGAAGAATACAACACCCTTTCGAACATACACACAGATAAGCGTAGTGCACATCAAAAAGTCAGATATTTGGAATTAAACTTGAAAGGGCGGCAGCCGAAGCAGCAGAAGCAGCAGCAGCAAATGAGATGACCATTAATGGTCATGAATGGCTGAGCACCGGCAGCAGCGAGTCTTGCAGGGTCCGTATTCGCCCATCAGCGGACCCGTCCGTACACATACTAAAGGGGGTCTGAAGACCACGTGTCGTCTCAAGCAGGCTTCTGCTCGACAACTATATTGGGATTGTGAAGGGGGGTCGCGGGCCCCACGGAGTGGGGAGTGGAATTCAGCTGCTGACTCGCAACGTGAACAGATGGGATTGATTAAAGGGGGCAGTGGTGTTGTCCACACACCACGGCGGCTTTCGCAGACCCCCGTCTCGTACATTCATCCTCACACACACCAAGGTGGATTGCGCAGCCCCCACGTTCGTCCATTCATCCTCACACACACCAATGTGGCTTGCGCAGCCCCCACGTTCGTCCATTCATTCTCACACACACCAAGTCGGCTTTAGAAGCCCCCCGTCAGTCCATTCAGTCATCTTCACACACGCACGGCGGCTTTCGAAAAACGAGTGTAAACGGATGGGGGGACATGTGAGACATTCTCCGGAAGAATTTTTCAGTATTTATTTTTTGTTGAAATAATTGTTGGTCCCGAGATGGAGAGCCTTTTCAGAGGTGTTCATGTGAACACGTTTAAAATAGGGATTGATTGATGATTCTTATTTTTTTGTTTAAATCCTGATTATAAATTTTAAAAAAACGGCCAGGAGGCAGGAACACCCATTACATACACTTCCAGCTAAAAATTAATTGAACGATCACCAATTATGATGACGGTAATGGTCATGTAATGGTTGGATTTTCTTTTTATTTGCATGACCCCATTGTACATCCCGTATGTCCTTTTGTAACTCCTCTATTTCCTTTTCTAAAAATAGTCCTTGTTCTTCTGCGCGTGGACCGCCTGCCTTTGCAAGAAGTTCTAAATCAAGCTTCTTTTGACGAAGTTTTGTACGTTTAGAATGTGGTTTTTGTATTTGTTGCGGTTTTTGTATTTGTTGTGGTTTTTGTCCCCATTGTAACTGTCGTATTATCTCTTTTAACTGTCGTATTTCCTCTTGTAACTCCCTTACCCGTAATTCACACGATTGTAGCTCTCTTTCCGTAGTACGACGATGATGTTGTTGTGGTACTACGACACTACATGAATCTCCTTCGCACATACCACCAAACCACCCAGCTCCTTCTTGGTTACACGTCCGCTTCTCTTGTTCTGCTTTTTGCTTTTTCTTCTTCTGTGTTGAGGTGTACTGAACGTACCTCATGTGACCGTCATTACTCTTTTTTTTAAAGAAGAGTAGGCCTCCATCGTCTTTATATATGAAGCGTTTGACTCCATCGTTGCATACAACGGAGACCTTCGTGTTCGTTTTATTGCTCATAAGCATACATATGTACATGTACGAAAATTAAAAAACATTTTTCTTGTAAAACCAAGTATTTTAATGAAATCATTGTTCGTTAATTGCTCGAAGGAAGGTGTGAAATATGGCAAGGCGACCAAAGCATCTGACGCAATATCGAAGCGATGCGAAAGAATCCGCTAAGCGAAGGCGATTTTACTACTTCTGCTTGGACATTTTGGCACAAATTTCTAAAATGTCATCTCACCACGTCGGGTGTCGAGCACGGTGTGATACCGACGCGTATCTAACACAAATCCGATGTACATCTAACAAAATCTAATTCTGATTTATCCTAAAACTGTCTGTACGGGGGCAAATTCTGGTTTTTCGTTCGGCGCATCGAATGAGTCGCAGTTCGATAGAGAGAGATTCGAATTCGAACGCTTTAACTGTACAGAAGTTTAATTGTTTACACTACTTTTTTTCGAAGCGCATGCGGAACACACGTCGTATCAAGCAGGCTTCTGCTTGACAACTCTATCGGGATCGTGAAGGGGAAACCGCGGGCCCCACGGAGTGGGGCAGTGGAATTCAGCTGCTGACTCGCAACGTAAGACTTCTCTTCGATTGATTGAACCCGCATGTGTCGCGGTTTTCGCTATGGTCCGGTCATCCTGGTGGCTTCTCAAGCAGACTTCTGCTCGACATATAAGTTGTTTGGAGTCTTTAAATGTTAATTCAAAACGGTACGCCGTACAGTCGTTCTGTATTCGCATCGAACGTTTGACACCATCATTGCATATTATTCTTGTTCATAGATCGATCGGTTTTGTGATATAGATTCTAACACAATTCAGATGCTGACTCCTACCACCGTCATGTGGCGGAAGCGGGGGTGTGGCACTGTCAGCCTTGACAGCTGCTTTTCGGTTGGAGTCTTTAAAGGTTAATTCAAAACGGTACGCCGTACAGTCGTTCTGTATTCGCATCGAACGTTTGACACCATCATTGCATATTATTCTTATTCATAGATCGATCGGTTTTGTGATATAGATTCTAACACAATTAAGCTGCTGACTCCTACCACCGTCAATTGATTAAAGGGGGTAGTGGTGTTGTCCATACGCAACGGCGGATTTCGCAGACCACACGTTCGTCCATTCATTCTCACACACGCCACCCAGGCGGCTTGCGCCATCAGACAGACAACAGACCGCACACACATGACACGGTGGCTTGCGCAGACTCACATCTGTCTCCACACGACACACCGCACTAAGGCTTGCGGAGGCGGCTGTCGAAAAACGAGTGTAAACAAAATGGATACCTGAAACTGACATTACAGATTACAGATGGCACACTCAAGGTACATTTCCATTGATGTTGAAGCATGTGCCACCGGGAGATGTCACAACGATCGCTCTCCATGCCAAGTAGCGGTTGTTGACGATGACGGGACGCTTCTGCTCAACGAGGTCATTTGTGTTAATGACATTTACGATCCGATGACTTCCCTGACAGGTGTTACGCGAGAGCAGATTCTTGCTGGAAAGCCTTTCGAGAAGGTCCGGGAATCAGTCATTCAGATTCTGTGCCCTCGCACAAGCATCATAGTTGGATGCAGACCACAGGGAGATGTCAAATGGATGCAGCTGGAAGAAGGGATTCACTTTGCATCCATTGTCGATTTGTCTGACATGCTCAAGGCATGGAACGATCGTTACAAGAATTACAACTTTTTTTCACTACGAAAGATGGCGTATGGTCTTCTTGGTACGACGATTCAAGATGCGGCCCATTCTCCTGTTATTGACGCCCAGATTTCACTCGAAATCTATAGGAAGCATGCATCAGATCCTGTTCGGATGAAATCTGCCATCAAGAAGCTGAGTAGGATGACCTTTAAAAGGGAGTTCCCTGAAGATATGGGGAAGACGGTGATTGTTGGCGATATCTGCTCGTACAAATTCAACCCCAAGAAATGTTTTTGCGGCCAGCCAACTTTTGCCTAGATTCTCATGTATTCACTATCAGTATTGGGCTGATCACTTAACCGCATTCACTGTGACCCGGTCCTCAAAAGAACACACATGACACGGTGGCTTGCGCAGACTCCCATCTGTCTCCACACGACACACCGCACTGAGGCTTGCGGAGGCGGCTGTCGAAAAACGAGTGTGTGAGACATTCTCAGTAAGAATTCTGCAGTTCTTATTTTTTGTAATAATTCTTGTTCCCAAGATGGAGAGTCTTTTCAGAGGTGTTCATGTGAACACGTTGAAAATAGGGATTGATTGATGCGTAATTTACCGTAAAAACTTAACCGTGAGACACCCAAGGCTGTGTTAGGCCGACGCCGCATTTTGGTTACATTTCAGGTAAAACAGTGTCAGTCTCCGGAAAACGTTGAGATTGCAAAAAATTAATTCAAAAAGAATCTGAATCAGATGCCAATAAAGTTTCCTAGTAGTACAGCTGACAACATAGGCAAGGAGTGGGACAGGGAGAATAGTGGGCGGATTCAACTGGTTACAATAGCTAATCTCAATCAATACATACAGCTAGGGACATTTGATTGTGGGACACCTTTTATTTTGAAAAGTTGATTATGGGTATAAGGAAATGTGAGTGCAATATTGTATCACCATGAGAAGAAGAAGTAGTGTCAGACAAAGGAGAAGGGGCTAAAACGTTTGAGAAGCAGAAGATGGTGGTAAATAACGTCAAGGTCCACTAAGTACTGCACTGTCACAACAGTGTCAAAAGCGCATCCAATGTGGCTATAGTGCAACCCGGAACCTAGACGTGAACTCTGCTGAACCTTCTTCTGCTTCTGATAACGTGGAGCGACCGGATGTATTCTGTGTTCCCTCGCCCCCCCCCTAAAACCCCAGCTTCCGGAGAGGCAAATGTGGGCGCTCAACCAACCGACCCACCTGGGTCAGTTAGCAGCTTACAATTGTTATCCTCTGGGCCAGCTTAAATGCTGAAATACGGGATGAAGGACACGAAGGATTGGGACCTTGATACAAAACCTTTAGCTGACCTACCCAATCAATTGGGTTCAAGGGTCACCGGTAAGGGTGTCCCACAAATTCTGTCTCTGACTGTAGATCTCCATCTCACCCCCCACCACCTCATCAACTAACGTCCAGACCCACCCGCCCCCATGCTAAGTGGGCATACACCACAGTCACATGATTCGAATGTAGTCGAGTGATCGACTGTCACAACTGCATTCGCAGGGCAATCCCTGCAATTCACAAGCATAGGGATAGGCATACCAAACATCTTCATGATTAGGACACTAAAATCAGGAGATGAAGAGTGCTTCAAATCTCGCAGTCGAACACCTTCCCTGTCGACAACATCCTCGCCACCATCCTCCTCGTCGATGATGCAAAAGATGCCATTCTTGATGTACGGAACACTTCCTGCATACTCGGAATGCATACACATGGAAGTTCGGAGCTGAATCTTGATAGCCCCCTTCTTCATCATAGCCATCTTCAGTGCCTGCGAACATGGGTGGATGGTTGGTCAGCTCATGCTATCGCAGGTGGAGGAGCCATAGAGATAGAAAGCCAGCGCAATCCAAACGCGAACTTCGCAAATACTAGCACTAGCAGCAATGAAGGTAACCATGACTATCGCAGGTGGAGCCATAGAGATAGCAAGCCTCGCAAATACTAGCACTAGCAGCAATGAAGGTAACCATGACTATCGCAGGTGGAGCCATAGAGATAGCAAGCCTCGCAAATACTAGCACTAGCAGCAATTAAGGTAACCATGACTATCGCAGGTGGAGCCATAGAGATAGCAAGCCTCGCAAATACTAGCACTAGCAGCAATGAAGGTAACCATGACTATCGCAGGTGGAGCCATAGAGATAGCAAGCCTCGCAAATACTAGCACTAGCAGCAATGAAAGTAACCATGACTAGATCTCGATGACTGCTACTATTGAACTCACCCTCGGAATCAGCTTTCGGAGTTCGCTGGATGCTCCCTAACACACTGAGTTCACCCTATGAATCAGCTTTCGGAGTTCGCTGGATGCTCCCTAACACACGGAGTTCACCCTAGGAATTAGCTTTAGGATTTCGCTGGATACACACTGAGTTCGTGAGAGAAGAATTGGAGAACTTCGGTACTTCGGAACCTCGGTACTTGGTTAAGATTGACATTGCTGGGGTGTGTGTGGCTTGGCCTGGGTGTGGCCAGGGTTGTATTTTTCGAGGCGCATGGGGACACGTGTCGGATATGACTTGTTTACACTCGTGGTTCGATGCGCATGGGGACACGTGTCGTCTCAAGCAGACTTCTGCCTGACAACTATGTCGGGAGTATGAAAGATGAATCGCGGGACACACGGAGGGGGGCAGGGGAATTCAGATGAGGACTCGTGTGAAGCTTCGAGGCGCGCGAAAACACATTCAATTTGGATTACGCATTGATCGAGAGTTGGGACGCGCGTCATCATGCGGATTTAGTCGACGACAAGGGTTTCGTGTGCGCCTCAAACAGACGAGTGTAAGAAACGCAAAATACATACAGATTACGTGTGTCATGAATGTACGGACGGGGGGATGCGAAAGCCGTAGTGTGTCATGTAAGGATGCGGGGGGGGGGGGCGGTCTATTTTGTGAGTGTGTGTGGGTGTTCCATCATCATGCACCTGTGTGTGTGGGTCGGGTCTGTCTGTCTGAGAGGAGAGAAAACATTACATTGATTGCCGGAGCAGACTGAGGTACAATCAATGTGTAGAGTTGACAGGTGATGGGTACTTGGAACCCTCCCTATATAATGTAATTATACAGACATACATCTACTTCATTTTACATACAATATATATAACTATACATAACTTGTAATCTAATCACTACCTATATGGTTTACGGTAATATCAGCTGCTGAACCTTATAACAATTAAGGGGGCTCTCATTACGAGTTGAGTGGCGACCAAACGAACCCACAACGGACTTTCGTTGGCAGACAGAAGGCGTAGGTCGTAGAAAACATTACATTGATTGCCGGAGCTGACTGAGGTACAATCAATGTGTAGAGTTGACAGGTGATGGGTACTTGGAACCCTCCCTATATAATGTAATTATACAGACATACATCTACTTCATTTTACATACAATATATATATAACTATACATAACTTGTAATCTAATCACTACCTATATGGTTTACGGTAATATCAGCTGCTGAACCTTATAACAATTAAGGGGCTCTCATTACGAGTTGAGTGGCGACCAAACGAACCCACAACGGACTTTCGTTGGCAGACAGAAGGCGTAGGTCGTAGAAAACATTACATTGATTGCCGGAGCTGACTGAGGTACAATCAATGTGTAGAGTTGACAGGTGATGGGTACTTGGAACCCTCCCTATATAATGTAATTATACAGACATACATCTACTTCATTTTACATACAATATATATATAACTAGACATAACTTGTAATCTAATCACTACCTATATGGTTTACGGTAATATCAGCTGCTGAACCTTATAACAATTAAGGGGGCTCTCATTACGAGTTGAGTGGCGACCAAACGAACCCACAACGGACTTTCGTTGGCAGACAGAAGGCGTAGGTCGTAGAAAACATTACATTGATTGCCGGAGCTGACTGAGGTACAATCAATGTGTAGAGTTGACAGGTGATGGGTACTTGGAACCCTCCCTATATAATGTAATTATACAGACATACATCTACTTCATCTTACATACAATATATATATAACTATACATAACTTGTAATCTAATCACTACCTATATGGTTTACGGTAATATCAGCTGCTGAACCTTATAACAATTAAGGGGCTCTCATTACGAGTTGAGTGGCGACCAAACGAACCCACAACGGACTTTCGTTGGCAGACAGAAGGCGTAGGTCGTAGAAAACATTACATTGATTGCCGGAGCTGACTGAGGTACAATCAATGTGTAGAGTTGACAGGTGATGGGTACTTGGAACCCTCCCTATATAATGTAATTATACAGACATACATCTACTTCATTTTACATACAATATATATATAACTATACATAACTTGTAATCTAATCACTACCTATATGGTTTACGGTAATATCAGCTGCTGAACCTTATAACAATTAAGGGGGCTCTCATTACGAGTTGAGTGGCGACCAAACGAACCCACAACGGACTTTCGTTAGCAGACAGAAGGCGTAGGTCGTAGAAAACATTACATTGATTGCCGGAGCTGACTGAGGTACAATCAATGTGTAGAGTTGACAGGTGATGGGTACTTGGAACCCTCCCTATATAATGTAATTATACAGACATACATCTACTTCATTTTACATACAATATATATATAACTATACATAACTTGTAATCTAATCACTACCTATATGGTTTACGGTAATATCAGCTGCTGAACCTTATAACAATTAAGGGGGCTCTCATTACGAGTTGAGTGGCGACCAAACAAACCCACAACGGACTTTCGTTAGCAGACAGAAGGCGTAGGTCGTAGAAAACATTACATTGATTGCCGGAGCTGACTGAGGTACAATCAATGTGTAGAGTTGACAGGTGATGGGTACTTGGAACCCTCCCTATATAATGTAATTATACAGACATACATCTACTTCATTTTACATACAATATATGTATAACTATACATAACTTGTAATCTAATCACTACCTATATGGTTTACGGTAATATCAGCTGCTGAACCTTATAACAATTAAGGGGGCTCTCATTACGAGTTGAGTGGCGACCAAACGAACCCACAACGGACTTTCGTTGGCAGGCAGAAGGCGTGTGCTTGACGAGAGGACTGGTGTATGAGGCACATGGCATTGCACAAGCAAGTCATCGAGGGCACCGACAAACAGAAGCATTCATCAATCAAACCACATCTTCTCACGCATGGCATCGAGGACGTCCTTAATACAGAAATAGTAAACAGCCCCAGTGTTGGTGCGATTCTTGGAGATGCCCCTCAAGCCCAGGTTCTTTGTATCATCACGCACGAGCTTGGACATCTTGAGACCAAACTTGATCAAGTTGGTTTCATGCTTATCAGAAGCACGGATCGTGGATAGCCAGTCATTGAACTGCTCGAACAAGGTCTCCGCCTTGATGCTCACAGAGGGAGAATAATCGATGATACTGTCGACCACGTTGTTATGCTCGACGCTCAGACCCTGGATCATGTGCAAGATGAATTGGTGCTCGTACGGAAGATTCATGGAGACCATTTGCGACATGTAGGTGGTTGCAGGCCTAGACCGTATCCATTCGACGCCCTTGATGTCCCTTGCCATCAAGAACTTGTAAAACGCGACTCTGGACTCTGCATCGTCGATCAGCCCCGAAAGGTGGTTGAAGTACTCAGTGTTACCCTTCAGCACAGACGATGTCTCGATAATGACATACCTTCGGTTATCAGGATTCACTCGGAGGCAGTTGTCGTTGTTGGTGGTGAAGATGAAGCGAGAAAAACACTGCATGGTGTATGCATTGACTCCTTTGGACTCGCATTCAAACTGATCACATGTGATCATGTCCTTGATGACATCGTTGGCTGCAAAGTTATCATGTCCATTGGACTCATTGACGACGATGAGGAAACGCCCCTCACGTTGGCGATTGGAGCGACCATAGAGCGTGTTTGCCGGTGTTGCAGTTTGCAGGAACTTGTCGGCGCCCACCATCGCCCTCAAAAGGTCGGTGGCACGATTCTTGCCGACGCCCTCCTCGCCCTTGAGTAAGATTGCCACCCCGGTCTTCTGAGCAGGTTGTTGGAAGATTTGCGCGATCCAGTTCAGGATGTAATCCGTGCACTCCTGGTTATTGCCACACAACGTGTGAAGGAAATCGATGAAGACCTCGACCGAGGGATGGTCGGCCATGACTGAATCATCATGTGACGACACATCGCGTTCGACTTCGAAACCGTTCCAAATATTGTAGACATTGCCTCCAACCTCGATAGGGGGCGGCATAAGCTTCATGTCATCATACTTGCGGATAGATGTGTCTTTGATCCACCTCGGAATGAATGGTTGTGTCCGGCTTACCGAAACGCTCCCAGAGTCGCGCAACGTAATGTCGACATATCCCAAGTGACGAAACGCCTCTTGCAGAGTCTTCTCAGATGTGACATGGCGGATACCTTGCCCATCGATGCGCACGTACACGACCTGGTTGATGATCTTGAACGCCGACTTTTCCCAATTGCATTTGACTTCATCATAGCTGAGAAGCTCAGATCCGTTCATCCAATCCTCATATTCTGCATTATTGGAGGTATCTTGAAGGGGAGGGGGGGTCGTCCAATGCGGAGAGGGTGACAAAGGCTTGACTGCGAGTTTGATGGTATAGCCGGTGCGTCGACTCACTCCAGTTTCCAAGAGAAGAAGCAAGTCATCATCAGGAATGGGCATGCAACCACACTTGTCCACTAAGATGCCGTCGTAGATGATGCCGCCAACACTGTAATGATGACCATGCACTTCGTGCACTAGTGCTGAAACACATTCGTGTTCGATGCTCTGCAAGAAAAGGGCGATAAAAGTGGCCAAAGGGTCGCCGGAATTTGAGAGCTCAGAACCAAACGAGACAGGAGTACACGCGGACCGGCTTTTAACCATCTGGCCGATCATCTCAACTTCTGAAATGGGCAAATCCATCAAATTGGTTGCCACCTCGCGGAGTTCTTTCTTGAGGGCGTGGATCCAGACAGGCACAAGATTACGATCAACTTCTAGACCACAGTCAGTCGTCCACGCATCCACGCTGCCCAAAAAAATGAGGCGGATGAAGAGATTCTTCGCGTCTTCGCGAGTGACACCACATGCATCCATGACCTCGGTGAGAGAAGCTTCACGATCGGTGACATAGCGATCCAAGAGTGGTGATTTTATCTTGTATTGCTGGCACTTTTGGGACAAGAAACTAGGTTGGCAATTGACCATGTCCACATCCCAGTACAAATCGCCAGCGAGCACAGCACGGGCCTCCCGCCCCATCCTCACATACGGAACAGCGGACACGCCGGTCGCATCAACACGACTTTTCATGCGACCATATCCATCCTGGGACTCGTGCATATAATAACGAACCGGAACGTAGCCTCCCAAGGAACGGGCGACCATGCACGTGCTCGCGATTTGTTTCCACTTATCACGGTCATTGATCTTGAGATCCACCATGCCATGGGAGTCCAAGAGGGAGTCAACTTTGGAGAGGTCAACCTTTTCGTGCAAGTAAAAGACCTCATGCTCGGAAGAAGATGGACGCTTGTTCACAGGAGGACTACGACTCAAACGGAGACCAGAAGGAATACTACTGATAGTAGAAAGACTGGTGGTGGAGCCTGACCCCATTTGTGATGGGGTTTAGTGTTACCTTGTGACATGTTAGTGACATGTTGTTTTATACTACAGTCGACGGAATACGGTATTTACATGGGAATCGTTATTACCTCTAACACATATACACAAATACACAATTTTTTAGGATATTAAAATAGTTATATAGGGACCCAGCCCCAGACAAGGCCCCTTGTTAAAAGAGAACAATCACAAGTTTAGTAAATTGGTGTGTTTTTGTGTTTTCGTGTTTTGAATGAGAAACCGCATCTGACGCAAACGAAGACACTGGGGGGCGATCGATCACAATTGGGTTTCTTAAGGAGCGGGGCAGAGGGATTCAGTTGCAGAAACCTATTCAACAAGCGGCGGAGCCCCTTTCACCTCTTCCCCCCAGCGGAGCGACTGGGGGCGACCGGAGGAGAGCCCCCATAAAGGAGTCCGCGAGGAACCGAGCGGGTGGGCGACCGGAGGGGAGCCCACAGTTCACAGTTCACATCAAGCATGAGACACACTAATGGATTGATTCATTGATCATGCAAACACACGTGAAGAAGAGTGATAGGCGGCGAACGCACACAAGAGACATAATAACGCATGGCACACGCAAAACGGAGGAGACGCGTCCATCATGCATGGAAGAGCAGGGGATAAGAGTAGAATACATGGAAACGGAAAACAAAAACAACAACGGAGGTGGAGCAGGGGATAATGATGCCGACAAGCTTCATGGACAGCACGCATGTAGAGAAGATTCTACTGCTCCTAGAAAAAAACAGGTGGGATTTCAGAGACACATGGCGAGGAGTGGCGACGGCATTGAAGAACGAGTACGGAGAGGCGTACAAGGCGCTATGGAAAAAAATGTCCAAGGTGTCGCTAAGATACGATGAGGAAGACGCAGAGAAGATATGGGACACGGTGGGAAGGCCCGATTATGATGGGCCGAAGATGACAATGAAGTCGGTGGTCAAGTGGGCCGGCGAGGACGACCCGTGCGGGTACGCTGTGTATCGAGCATATTCGATTCCACAAATAGTACGGGACAATTGGGACAAGGGAGACAGAGGATTGGGGGAGATTATGCACTATCTTATGAAAGGGACGTTGAAGAAGACAGGGAAGAGATGCAGAGACTACTACATATTCGATGAGGACACGTGCAGGTGGGTCAGTGTGGAGGATGGGTGGGTCAAGACCGTGGCGAGCAAGGTCTTAGAAGGGATGCTCAGGGACGTCGATTTATGGTTATCGACACAGGCCGCACAGTTGTGCATCGGAAAAGAAGAAGAATCCAGGAGTAAAGAAGATCTGGATGCGAAGAAAAAAGAAGTTGCCAGGCTGATCCGGTACATACAGTCTTCCCGTGGAGTGAAGAACACAATGGACTTCGCAGGGCCACTTCTCATTGACGAGACGTTCGAGCAACAACTGGACGGAAATAGGAACTTGATCGGGGAACCAAAGAAGGTAACCGATTTTACCAGACAATACTTGGCGGAGCAGGACGGCGTGCAAGCGTTCCTCGCCGAGAACTGCGAGTTTGCGGAAGATTTCAGGGAGTCGAGCGTTGCCTTGTTCCACATGTATCTCGAGGAAAGCGGGGACAGTAACGATCGAGAAAAGTGGTTCCACAGGCAGATGAAGAACAAGGGGTTCGTAAAAAAAGTGCTTCAAATCAAAGGGAAGTCGACACGCGGATATATGGGATTGCGGCTACGACATGATGATGGTGATAATGGTGGTGCACTCACGACTCACGCAAGTGAAAAGGAATAAGATGATGCACACACACGCATAGCGGCGGCTTTTGCAGTTTCGGGGATCGTCGGGCCTTTTATCATGTCCGGCGATCGATTGATTGATTGTACGTACCGCCGCCAGCACTACACAGGATTCGGGTGAGGGGGGGGGGGGGGGGGGGGGCTTAGGCCACAACAACGTTTACACTCGTGTTTCGAGGAACGGAGACCGACCACTCTCATCAAGGACGGCGGCATCTGTCGAGTCGAGTCGAGTCACATCACATCACATCACATCACATCACATGGCGACCGACCTCTCGCATTACATGACGGCGGAAACTGTCGAGTCGAGTCACGTCACATGGCGACCGACCTCTCGCATTACATGACGGCGGAACCTGTGTCGAGTCGAGTCACATCACATGGCGACCGACCTCTCGCATCATGGCGGAAACTGTCGAGTCGAGTCACAGAGCGAGCGACCTCTCGCATCATGGCGGCACCTGTCGAGTCGAGTCACATCACATGGTGACCTCTCGCATCATGGCGGAAACTGTGGAGTCGAGTCGAGTCGAGTCGAGTCACATCACAGAGCGACCTCTCGCATCACGGCGGCACATCTGTCGAGTCACAGGGCGACCTCCATCATCTCATCCAAGGACGGCGGCACTTGCGGCTTCTCCACGTGCCACACGGCGGCACCTGCGGCTTCCCTAAACCCGAAACCCGGGTTTCGTCGTTTATAAAACTCGATGCATAATGGAAATGAAAGAGATTTGCGCAGTCAATCGCTCGATTCCAGGATAATCAATCAATCGTACGCTTGCTGCCTGTCTGTCTGTCTGTCGCCAGAAGCCAAACAGGTGACCATTTGAGTTCCAGATGTCGCATGCATTGGGATGGATGCTAGCAAGTTTCCATGATAGGCGCAGGGAACTAAACCAACCCCCCCATACAGGGAAATGCCGAATGCGTATTGCGATGTTTGTAAAGCTCGGAGGAATTTCGGCTTTGATGGCCGATGCAAGAATTGTGGAAGGGGAATCGTCGGGGAGACAATCAGGACCAACAGGAATGATGATGATGTCACCAACAGGAATGAGCCTACAGTGAAGGGGATCCCCTAGATTAGCTAAGCTAGACCATGCAGAGCTACCAAAGCTGCTGCGAATGCAGGCAGATGGTGATCAAGTGCGGCATGGAAGCTCATAGGGACAGTTGATGATTACATTGTACTTTTTTTAAGGATTATGAAAAGTTGACCAAGTCAACCATATTTTGTAACCGATATTGTCAATACAGAGACTGTGTGTCTCTAGGATATGCCCCAACCCCCCACTCCCACTCCCACTCCCACTCCCAGACTCCCAGAGCGACCTCTCGCATCACATGACGGCGGAACCTGTGTCGAGTCGAGTCGAGTCACATCACATCACATCACATCACATGGCGACCGACCTATCGCATCAGGCGGCGGAACCTGTGTCGAGTCGAGTCGAGTCACATCACATCACATCACATCACATGGCGACCGACCTATCGCATCAGGCGGCGGAACCTGTGTCGAGTCGAGTCGAGTCGAGTCACATCACATCACATCACATGGCGACCGACCTCTCGCATTACATGACGGCGGAACCTGTGTCGAGTCGAGTCACATCACATCACATCACATGGCGACCGACCTCTCGCATTACATGACGGCGGAACCTGTGTCGAGTCGAGTCACATCACATCACATCACATGGCGACCGACCTCTCGCATTACATGACGGCGGAACCTGTGTCGAGTCGAGTCACATCACATCACATCACATGGCGACCGACCTCTCGCATTACATGACGGCGGAACCTGTGTTGAGTCGAGGCAAAGATAACAAACAACACTTGGATGAGAACCGTCTCACATTAACATATAACAAGCGGCGGAGCCCCTTTCACCTCCCCACAGCGGAGCGACTGGGGGCGACCGGAGGGGAGCCCCCACAAAGGATCCGCGAGGAACCGAGCGGGTGGGCGACCGGAGGGGAGCCCACAGTTCACATCAAGCTTTGGAAGAAGCGAGATCGTCAGCGGTATCGGAGGACACAAGCAAACGGCGGAAAACTGTCGCATCCACACCGTCAGTCCGTCCGTCCGTCCGTCCATTCATGACACACGGATGCGGTGGCGGATCATCGTCCTCGAATTAAGTGTAAACAACCGTTTTTCAGCACAGCAAGGCACAGCAAGGCACAGCAAGGCACATCAAGGCACAGCACAGCACACTTCACAAACGAATGAGTTCCTTTGACGAAATCAATGAAGATGTATTGGAGATCATTCTAGCCAATGCGATTTCGAACGAATCCCACCTCAAACAAGTGCCTCTCGTTTGCAAAAAGTGGAGATGCGTCACACCCCGGTGTGTCACAAGGATCCACCTAAGACATTATAACAGTTTGGAATACGCATTAGCACGCATTTGCAGGCTCAAAGAGTTGAAAATAGGTGTCAATCGTGGGGAATACGTACCCTACCAATCAATGTCGGATATCGAAGACAAGATCCAAGACATATCGCCGCTGTCCGTCCTCACTGCGTTGGTTCACCTAGACATATCGAACACCTACGTGACCGACATATCGCCACTGTACGGACTCACTTCATTGACGCACCTGGACATATCGAAAACCTACGTGGACGAAGACCTATTATCACCTCTGTCCGGACTCACTTCGTTGACGCATCTGAACATGTCGCACACACCTCTGTACAACATACAAGCTCTGTACGGGCTCACTTCGTTGATTCACTTGAACATGGCGCACACACTTGTGACCGACATTTCACCACTGGCCGCCCTCACTTCTTTGATTCACCTAGACATTTCGCTAATACAAGCAAAACTCAAAGACATATCACCGCTGTCAGGTCTCACTTCGTTGATTCACCTAGATATTTTGCACCTCACGTACGTGGACGAACACCCATTATCAGCGATTTCAGGACTCAATGCGTTGGTTCACCTCAACATTTCGCATATCGGAAACAAACTAGAAGACATATCAAAGCTGTCCGGACTCACCGCGTTGGTTCATCTGAACATGGCGTACACACGGGTGGGCGAACACCTATTATCACCGCTGGCAGGACTCACTTCGTTGATTCACCTCAACATGGAGGGCACCGACGTGGAATACCTATCATCTCTGTCCGGTATCAATTCGTTGATTCACCTCGACATTTCGTATCTCAAATACAAGCTCGAAGACATCTCACCGGTGTCCGGTATCACTGCGTTGCTTCACCTGAACATGGAGCACACACGTGTACCCTCTATATCACTACTGTCCGGCCTCACTTCGTTGGTTCATCTGAACATGGCGTACACATGTGTGGTCGAAGACCGAGTACCGACGTCCGGCTTCATTCCGTCTTGTCGCCGGAGCAAGGTGCTAGACATATCGCCGCTGGCAGGACTCACTTCGTTGATTCACCTGAACATGAAGGGCACACGTGTGAAAGATACCACCACTGGCAGGACTCACTTCATTGGTGCACCTGGACAGTTCTAACACCGACGTGGACAACATATCACCGCTGGCAGGACTCACTTCGTTGACGTACTTGAAAAATGGATGGAATGATGTGTAAAATTGTTCAACGGGTCATCCTTAGTAAATAATGGGCGTTCCTGCCTCCCGGCCGATTTTGACTGGTTGCGAAACATGGTATGGAGCGGATTTGTGATTCCTTGGTGCTTATGTCTCAAGCTAGCGAGTCGTTCAAGAGGCTCTAAATCCTGATTAGAAATTTAAAAAAATCGGCCGGGAGGCTGGAACGCCCATTAAATGTAGCCGGTATCTACATATGGACTGTGACAATTCGTCGTATGATCGTGACAGCTGTGGATCGCGGTGGACGCGTCTTCAGTCAAGATATCCGCAGCCAGGAAATTGAATAACTTAGTTAACTTAATTAACTGAAGGTGGAACTTTGGAAAAACACTGGAGGTACCGAGTCTACCGTTGACAGATTAGCAACTAAAAAACTATTGTTTTAATAAAAACGAGTGTAAACAACTTTGATCCATACAGGTCTCGGCATTGTTTTGCTGAGTATGTAACGTTCCCCCCGTTCCCCCAGAAGGATGTAACGTTCCGTTTTCAGAGGTGTTCATGTGAACACGTTCGTTTTAAATAGGGATTGATGTGAGCCTCCGGCATTCTTCAGTATTTCGTAAAAAAAGTGCTTCAAATCAAGGGAAGTCGACACGCGGATATATGGGATTGCGGCTACAACATGATGAATGAATGCACGGGTGGGATGTGGAAAGAGCGCCCGCACGCATCGCATAATCACACACATACTTTCTCTGCGCCTGCATTCCATCCTTTTGCAATTTTATATTTAAAATATTCCTTTGTCGGTTCTGTTGTTGCGCTTTCGTATTATTCAATCATCACACGCAAAACTGTGGAAAACTGTCGCATCCACACCGTCCATTCATGACACACGGTGGCGGATCATCGCCATCGTCACTCATCGTCTCGCGGAAGTGGTGTAAACAACATACATACATACATTTTATTATTGTTATTAATGTTCCTACACATTGAGGAGGAGGACGACGTCCGCGCGTGCAACGGGAGCCATAACGAGATCGCGCGCATTGCGAAACGAATACTTGGAAACCGCATCGCTGCCGCCGCGAGGAGCACGAACGGAAAGCTATTATGGTACGTATTCGACGGGCGATGGGTGACGGTCGCCGCCAAGTTCCAAGTCAAGCACGAGCTGTCCACCGTTGTTCGAGATCACTTCATGACCGCTCTGCACAAGGAGAGAGCTTACGACATGCAGAGCAACCTGCTAAATATGAGCACAAAGAACGAGACCGCCGAACGGCTAGCGAACATCACCGAGCGACTCCAGGACGCGACCTTCAAGAATAACGTCCTGCAAGAGATGCTAGAGTACTTTTACGACCCGGACTTCATGAAGAAACTCGACGCCGACCCAAACCTCTTAGGGTTCAACAACGGCGTGTGGGACCTCAAAAACGGCGTCTTCCGTCAAGGGCATCCGGAGGACATGGTCTCCATGTCCGTGGGATTCGATTACAATGTCGCAGTGTGCGCGGAATCAGCAGACCGCGTGCGGAAATACTGGGACACGATGCACCCCGATATATACCAACGAGAATACCTCATCCACACATTTGCTAGACAGCTGTACGGAGACAGCGGACAAGAGCTCTTTCACATACACGCCGGCGCCAACGCGTCCGCCTCTAACGGGAAGACCAAGTTCTTCGAAGTCATGGAGATCGCATTGGGCGACTACATCCGGAAATTCGGCGTGGAAATGCTGACAAGCAAGCAACGCATCGATCCAGGTCGCCCGATGCCAGAGTTTGCGACGTGGAAGGGGGTCCGCATTATGTATTGCACAGAGACAAACCACGACGAAGTCTTAAATTCCGGAGTCCTCAAGGATATGACCGGTGGGGAAGGCATCACCTACCGCCTCTTGCACTCCAGCGACATCGTACGCTTCCGCCCGCAACACAAGATACACATCATGTGCAACGCCCCGCCGATGGTCGACGGTTCTGACTCGGGAGTCCAACGACGGATACGAAAACTCGACTACATCAGTAGGTTTGTGGACGCGGATGAGGCGGACGCCGCCAAATTCCTCTTCCCACGAGACGCAGGGCTTGTAGAGTCATTCCAGGCAGACGGAGCGATGCGCATGGAGTTCATACGCACCCTTCTACACGCGTTTGCATACGCGTACAAGTTCGATATGCCCGATTCGTTAAAGAAGACCAGTGCGATGTACTTGAACGCGAACGACGACGCCGTGGCTATGTTCGTCGAAGAGCACGTCGCCGCGGCCAGCCCGGACAGCGCATTTCTGCTGAAGGAGGCCAAAGAACGCTTCAAGACATGCGAATATTTCAACGGGAAACTAAGCACGATCAAGACGGACCTGGAACGTCACCTAAGCGTCAGGTGTCTAGAGCAAAGCCGCGTCAAAAGCCGCGGAAACGAAAATTTGCGAGGGGTTTTCAAAGGATACAGGCTGGTGTAAAGAATCGATTCTTCGTGATTCGAGGGTGCGCGGAAACACGTGTCGTCTCAAGCAGACTTCTGCTATCACTCACTCAGATTAAAGGGACCGGCGCTTTGCGTACACAGGCATGCCCAATACTTGTGTATTGCTGGAGGTACGATAGCCGGGCATCATAAAAGGACATCCTCGCCACGAGAATGCATATTTTTCTTTTATTCTCCTCATCATCCTCTTCATTCGCACACAACCCTACTCTTTCCTTTCTTCCATCTACAAATAACGCAAAATACATACACACGCAAATATCTATCCCTCTCTCTCTCTCTCTCTTTCTCTCTCTCTATCTTTCTATCTCGCTCTCTCTCTCTCTTTCCACACGCCACACAGACGGATATGTAAAGCCTTCTTTTGAGATTGGAGTAATAAGAACCATTGCCACATCCACGTATGCGCGAAGAAAAGAGTCTTCATCGACGCGATGCCGACACAACCTTGTCAGCCCATTTCAAAGCCAGTCCGCCAACTAGGAAGGGCGCTGGACATGGACAATCTCGACACATCCAAGTTTCTTGATCGCCTCCACTGCCGGAATGTCAACCGTCTCAATGCACTGCGGACGTCATCGGCTACTTCCGGCGATCCACGCGTCTTGGAGTATAACGCATTGCGCCACCTAATTAAACAAAAACACCACACATCCCCATCGTCACGTTTGTTCCTCGTCGCTGTGGAGTACGTCTTCGATGACGGCTGCTTCAAGCGCGCCAACGGGGACGCCTTTGTATTCTCACATGCTATCAACACACTTTTCGTGGTGGAGACGAAAATCCTCAAAGCCCATGCCAAAACTGGAAATGCCAAGGTGTTGAAAGCCATACAGCAGGCCACTATGTGCGCGAGTAGACTTTCGTCCTGGCTACCGCATCTCATCAACATTGACATGAAAGACGGAACAACACTTGGATCTGTGACAATTCGTCGTATGATCGTGACAGCTGTGGATCGCGGTGGACGCGTCTTCAGTCAAGATATCCGCAGCCAGGAAATTGACTAACTTAGTTAAATTAACTCACGTAACTTGATTAACTGAAGGTGGAACTTTGGAAAAACACTGGAGGTACCGAGATTCGAACCCATCAGTGGGCGACATGATAAAGGAATGAAGAAAATTGGCTTAACCTCACGCTCTACCACTGAGCTACAACCCCGATGACAGATTAGCAACTAAACAATTGTTTTAATAAAAACGAGTGTAAACAACTTTGATCAATACAGGTCTCGGCATTGTTTTGCTGAGTATGTAACGTTCCCCCTCTCCCCCAGATGGATGTAACGTTCCCTCTCTCTCTCTACAGTCGAGTCGAGTCGAGTCGAGTCACATCACATCACATCACATCACATCACATGGCGACCGACCTCTCGCATCAGGCGGCGGCATCTGTCGAGTCGAGTCACATCACATCACATGGCGACCTCTCGCATCACGGCGGAAACTGTCGAGTCGAGTCACATCACATCACATGGCGACCGACCTCTCGCATTACATGACGGCGGAACCTGTGTCGAGTCGAGTCGAGTCACATCACATCACATGGGGACCTCTCGCATCACGGCGGAAACTGTCGAGTCGAGTCGAGTCACATCACATGGCGACCGACCTCTCGCATTACATGACGGCGGAACCTGTGTCGAGTCAAGTCGAGTCACATCACATGGCGACCTCTCGCATCACAGCGGAAACTGTCGAGTCGAGTCACATCACATCACATGGCGACCTCTCGCATCACGGCGGAAACTGTCGAGTTGAGTCGAGGCGAGTCACATCACATCACATCACATGGCGACCTCTCGCATCACGGCGGAAACTGTCGAGTCGAGTCGAGTCACATCACATGGCGACCGACCTCTCGCATTACATGACGGCGGAACCTGTGTCGAGTCGAGGCAAAGATAACAAATAACACTTGGATGAGAACCGTCTCACATTAACATATAACAAGCGGCGGAGCCCCTTTCACCTCCCCACAGCGGAGCGACTGGGGGCGACCGGAGGGGAGCCCCCACAAAGGGTCCGCGAGGAACCGAGCGGGTGGGCGACCGGAGGGGAGCCCACAGTTCACATCAAGCTTTGGAAGAAGCGAGATCGTCAGCAGTATCGGAGGACACAAGCAAACGGCGGAAAACTGTCGAATGTATCGGAGGACACAAGATGCGGAACACTGTCGAATGAATCGGAGGACACAAGCAAACGGCGGAAAACTGTCGCATCCACACCGTCAGTCCGTCCGTCCGTCCGTCCATTCATGACACACGGATGCGGTGGCGGATCATCGCCATCGCAACTCATCGTCTTGTGGAAGTGGTGTAAACGCGAGCATTGGGAAGCATAGGAGCAGCTCGACAGAGATCATGGCGCACATGACAACCGATAACACTTTTTTTTACTCACATACTCATTATCATTATCATTCTCACACGGCGGATTAAAGCAGACTCCTGCTCGATTGGTTTCTGAAGGGGGAGCGCAGGCGGTTTCATTTTAGTATTATGTTGACTGTATCGCAAGTCAGCAGAAGAATCCCTCTGCACCAAGTGGAATCACCATGCTAATTGTAACCTGACTCATTAGAAAACGGTGGTATGATGATGAAAATGTGTCAAGCGGTAATTTTGATCATTCTCACGCACGCCACGGCGGCGTCATCGAATGAAGTATAAATATATGATGCTGCTCATGGAAAGGAGGAAGATGTCGGTCGGTCGTGTTCGAAGGAAGAGAGAGGAGAACTAAACAATATAGGGATATATATAGCACAGGAGCAGCTCGACAGAGATCATGGCGCACAAGTTGGTCGTGTACGCGTTGGTTGAGCACAAGTTCATTCAGAAAAATGAGATCGTCGTCAAGGTGGGCTGGACGTCGAAGCCCTTTGGTAAGCGACTTTCTCAGTACCCGAAGAACTCAAAGATTATCTTCGAAATCCACGTACTTAATCCGCTTGCTTGTGTGGAGGCTGAGACTGTCCTGCTCCGGTACCTTCGAGGAGACCCCCGAGTCAAGCCCCGTCGCGACGTTGGGTACGAGTACTACCAACTTGACGCAGGTGATTCAGGTGCCGTCTTTCAGGAGATGGCCGATGTCGTATTCCAGTACGTGGGGACAGGTGGCGTCGACATGTCTATCAAGGCTGTCGTAGAATCATACGACAGCCTTGATTGCGGCACCGAGGACGTGCCGCCAGACCCCCCCAGCTTTGCCGTTGTTGAGCGAGAGAATGAGCGAGAGAAGGAACATCTATTCTGTGCCCTGAGCTGCTTCTTCCCCATTCGACACTACGACCATCATCCCAAATATGATGACGGTGTTCGACAAAAAGCTCAAGGGAACACAGATGTTCAGCGGCTACAACAACACCGCTAGGCTGTTCAGCCATGCATCGTGCGGCGTTCGCGACGGGTGGGACCTGCGCAAGGTGTCCAAGGCTGTGAAGATGATCCTGAACGCCGTGGGTCTGGATATGGGTGCATGTCAAGGGAAAGAGAACTCAGGAGGAGAGGAACTACCGCCTGTGCCCTGAGAGTGTCTGCCGTATGCTCGCTCTGAGGATTGGGTCTAGGGGTCTGCGTCTGTGAAACCGCGGGCTGTCGAGGGTCTGTCGAGCTCGCAAGGGCGAGATGGACCTCCGCGTGCCTGTGGCGGACGGGCGTAGAGAGTCCCCGTTAAACGCTCGTGAAACTTCGTCTTCTGAGCACTGACCTCACGCCGCAGCTGCCCTTTCGGGACAAGAGCTGTCCATGTACAGCTCTCCGGATGCTGGAGCTCTTGAAAACTTCGTCTTCTGCGCACGGACTTCACACCGCCGCCGCGCTGCCCTTTCGGGTCACGATATGTCCATGTACAGACAGCCATAGTCCATCGGCAAACAACGGATTGTATTATTCAACAAGCGGCGGAGCCCCTTTCACCTCTTCCCCCAGCGGAGCGACCGGGGGCGACCGGAGGGGAGCCCCCTCAAAGGAGTCCGCGAGGAACCAAGCGGGTGGGCGACCGGAGGGGAGCCCACAGTTCACATCAACCAGCAGACACACTACACACTACTACACACTACTACTGAACTAACTGTCAAGTCTTACACAATGTGTATGTTGTTTGTAAAAGATTCACTGTAACACTTGGGCGTTTCCTATGTTTCGTCTCAAGCAGACTTCTGCTTTACAACTATGTCAGGAGTATGAAAGAGGAATCGCGGGACACACGGCGGCACCTGTCGAGTCGAGTCACATCACATGGCGACCTCTCGCATCAGGCGGCGGCACCTGTCGAGTCGAGTCACATCACATGGCGACCTCTCGCATCAGGAGGCGGAACCTGTCGAGTCGAGTCACATCACATGGCGACCTCTCGCATCAGGCGGCGGCACCTGTCGAGTCGAGTCACATCACATGGCGACATCTCGCATCAGGAGGCGGCACCTGTCGAGTCGAGTCACATCACATGGCGACATCTCGCATCAGGAGGCGGCACCTGTCGAGTCGAGTCACATCACATGGCGACCTCTCGCATCAGGCGGCGGAACATGTGTCGAGTCACATAACAGAGCGACCTCTCGCATCACGGCGGAACCTGTAGAGTCGAGTCACATCACACGACCAAGTTCCAAGTCAAGCACGAGCTGTCCACCGTTGATCAGTCTGTAATCCACGATCTCAATCTGAGTCCCACTACAACTGTCGGGTCATATCCATATGTCGAGACCCCTTCCTTTTCCAACAGAGTGATAAAAAATTTGTCAAAGTGATATGGCAGCGGAACACAATGCTTACAGTCAGAGACAGAATTTATGGGACACCCTTACCGGTGACCCTTGAACCCAATGGGTAGGTCAGCTAAAGGTTTTGTATCAAAGTCCCAATCCTTCGTGTCCTTCATCCCGTATTTCAGCATTTAAGCTGGCCCAGAGGATAACAATTGTAAGCTGCTAACTGACCCAGGTGGGTCGGTTGGTTGAGCGCCCACATTTGCCTCTCCGGAAACTGTGGTTTTTGGGGTGGGCGATGAGGAGGGCACACAAAATGCCGCTGGTCGCTCTTTCCCGTCCATCCAAGTCGTCAGAAGCAGAAGAAGGTTCTTGGCAGCGTTCACGTCTCGGTTCCAGGTTGCACCACAGCGCACATTGGATGATGCGCTTTTGACACTGTTGCGACAGTGCAGTACTTTGTGGACCTTAACGTTCTTCACCACCGTCTTCTGCTTCTCAAACGTTGTTGTTGTTGTTGTTGTAGGAGCCCCGTCGATGAGGGCGGAGGGCTCGTTTTGAACTCTGCGCCAGACGACGCTGTCTGCCTTCATGTTGACGAGCTTCTGGAAGCAGCCGTGGCAAGTACAAGAAGTGTTGCGTTCGTCGACGTTTTTGAACAGAACATTCTGACGACGTGAAAGGCACTTCCTGATCTCTTTCACTGGTCCAGAACACGAACGACTGATGCCATAGCCCTGGTTGGACCAGTTGCCGAAGCCAACAACGGTCTTCTTTGCTTTTGGAGCAATCACATCGCATACCTTTTCTTCAATCGTTTTCTTCTGTGCTTTTGGAGCAATCAAGTCGCATACCTTTTCAATCGTCTTCTGTTTGCCCACATATCAAAAGAATCGCATCGATCGGTAACCTCTGTTGGCTCGGTGTTGAAGGAGGGTCGGGAGCGCGCTGAGGTAACCTCTGACATGGTCCTGCATGTCGTGCATACTGCTCGTAGTCGGCGATGGAATGGACTTCACGAGGCTTGCGTATCGGCATTCCATTTGTTTGTGCGACGATTGCTGGTATTGTACCCAGCTGCTTCGCTAAAGCGGGCAGAGCTGAAAGACTCGACTCGACCGTCAGAAGATGCTATAGTGACGATATCTGTCATACCCGGGTCGATACCGACACGCAGCGCACCCTGGCGCAAAGAAGCGTCCTGGCAGTCTTCGATACTTGCGTCTTTGGGATACCCCGCATTATCTCCTCCTCCTTCTCCAGCGATATCTTTACCCACCTGATGCTTCATTTGGACGGAGACCCCTTTGCCGTCGCTGAGGATTCGGTTGTCAAAACGAGACCCTTTCGTCTCAAGTCCTTGGATATTGAAGTACTTTCTCCACAACATGGAATGATTCTCGTGACGTCCATCGCCACGGACGCTCTCGAGCGGCGAATTGCCCATGCTGAGAAGCTTCATGAGTGTCATGGACGATATAGGGACGTAAGAAATGGTGAAGCCGCTCTTGCGTGGAAGGATACTGAACAGACGGGGGCGTTTTTTTGTTGTTTTCTCTTTTAGATCCGCTCCCAACTCTGTAAGCACGTGATGAAACAGTCTCCTTGTCAGGTGCGCTCGAGTGTTGAACTGCTTCCCCCTTGGCAGCGGCAAGAGATCTCTCAGGCGTCTGACAACGTCTTTGATGAGGTTCGCATGCACGACCCGCTGGGATGATTTTGTCGATATCCGAGTCAGGATACTGGACCACCGCTTTGACAATCTTCTTGAAATGTTTCTTCAGAGAGGGATGTTTCAAGCGCAGGTACTTGATTACAACCCTGTCCACGTTTGCCCAGACGCTGTTGCATGCCATCGTCGCCATTTGTATTGAGACGTCTGCGATTACCTGTCCTCATTGACAAACATCCACCTTTAAGTAGCCTGCAGGCCTGAGAGCGTCGAAAGCAACCATGCTATCTTTCAAGCTCTGGTCCAGCGTATCATTTCGGACATTGGATATCGAGACCGCAAGTATGCACCTGTAGTAGAAGTTCCGATCCAGGTGCGGCAACTGCTTGACATCAAAGTCTCCATCATCTAGGCATCTGGTTATGTGAAAATTTGCGAATAAGTGTGCCTCTGCAACTGCGTGGTTGATTACGAGTACCATGCTTTGGATCCTTGAGCAGATCTGCTGCCTCGATACATCCATGCACAAAGAATTAAGCGTCTTCTTGACCACCATGATGTCCAGATCGTCGTCATCTCCGTTGTTTGTCACCACCCCCATCGAGAGGGAGTGATTATTATTTTGGTGATACCATACTAACTGACAATTTCCTTATACCCTAATACGCGCACGTTATCATGATTGATGCAGAGGTAAGACATCGCGCGGTTGTTCACTACAAATACTATAATCGTAGCTTGAGGAAAGTTAGTCTGTTGTACAAAGTATCAAAATCGTCACTCCAACGTTGGGTCACCAAAGCCAATATAAAACATCATCAGAAGAAACGGGCGAGCGTCATTACCGAAGATATCAAGGTTGCTATAAAAAAACTGATCGACTCCAATCCATTCTTGACAATGTCTCAGCTTGCAGAGGGTGTGACGTCTCTGTCCTCTATCAAGATGTCTCCAAAAACGTTTGGACGCTACACACGCAGACTTGGCTACACACGCAAGTGCGCATACAAAACTGTTCGACACAAGAATGACAACAAATCTTCTGTCGAAAGTTTTTGTAAAGAGTATCTGGCCGTTCCGACATCGGATTTGATAAGCATTGATGAGGCGGGTTTTTACATCGGTGACACTTGTCGCAGAGGGTATTGCCAACGCGGCAAACGTTTAAATATCCAAATTTCTCGGACATTGCGAGTGTCCAAATTGACGCTAATCGCTGCCGTTTCTGTCAAAGGTATCGTTCATTACAAGATCCTTGATCACAATTGCAAGAAAGTCGACTTTGTACAGTTTGTATCAGAGTTACATGTAAAGCAGGGTACTGTCGCTGTCCTTGACAATATCCAGTTCCATCATTCAAAGGAGACGATCTCTGCGTTCGATTCTGTAGGAATACGCCCGCTCTTTGTACCTCCTTACAGTCCAGAGTTCAACGCTATTGAGAATGTGTTCAGTTTGCTCAAGCGAAAATATCGCTGCGCGTGCCCAATAATTCCAGATGTAGCAGAATTATTTGATTACAGGAACGCTTTGAAAATGATTATTGATGCGCACGATGTAAGCCAACACGTTGACTTGTCAGGCTACTTTGATCATGTAACTTCTGTGTCTGTACAGGCCTTGAATGTTTTGTATCAATCTCCTGAAGACAGTATCTGTATTGACAAGATCGGTTACAAAGCTTGAATTGGTAAAATCCCCAAAATAAAAGGTGTCCCTAGCTGTATGGAGGATTTTGAAAGGAAAGTACGTGTGTGGCACGAAAACATTCGGATTTTCGAGGATCATGTCCCTCCTCGTGCTTCTTTGAAAGTTTCGTACGATCCTTCCTTCGAGTTTGATCGCACGAAATATGGTACGATGCGGACCGATATCCGTGTCATAGACATGGACACAGTAGATGCGACCCTAGACCTTATAGAGCAAGGTATGCACCCGCTCGTCTTGAACATGGCGGACATACATAATCCTGGGGGGTGCGTGTCTTGTGGAGGTGGGATGCAGGAAGAGTCGTTGTTCCGGAGGACGAACTACCATCGTCATCTCTCGAGGTCGTTTTACCCGATCGGAGAAAGGGAAGCCGTTGTATCGTTCGACGTCGACATCATCAGGGAGTGCGAGAGAGACGGATTCGAGTTCCTGAAGTTTTCTAAATCGGCATCCTTCTTGGCATGTCCGTGCATTTCCATGCCACAGCTGGTGGACAACAGGTTCTCAGAGAAAGACAGTCAATTGTTTCGCGAAAAGGTGAGACTCGTATTGAGTGTAGCTCACAAGTACGGACATGACAGCATCGTATTAGGAGCTTGGGGATGCGGGGCGTTCGGGTGTCCACCTAAACACGTTGCCGAGATCATGTTTGCCGAGATCAAAAAGGTAGAAGGGTGCTTCAAGAAGATCGTTTTCGCGATTCTAGGTAAAAACATCTATTTCTTTCATCTCGCAGAAAATGAAAAAAAGAGTAGGAAACTTTCAGAGGGTACATCATAAAAGACATTATAAAAGTTTGAAATACGCATTATCACGCATTTGCACTGTAACGCTTGAGGAATCGAGGGACACACGGCGGCACCTGTCAAGTCATCATACACGTACACACGCAAACGGCGGGAAACTGTCGCATCCACACCGTCCGTTCGTCCGTCCATTCATGACACACGGATGCGGTGGCGGATTCTCGTCCCTCATCGTCTCGTATCGTAGTCCTCGAATTAAGTGTAAACAACCATTCTTCAGTATAAACAACCATCAGCACAGCACACTTCACAAACGAATGAGTTCCTTTGACGAAATCAATGAAGATGTATTGGAGATCATTCTAGCCAATGCGATTTCGAACGAATGCCACCTCCAACAAGTGGCTCTTGTTAGCAAACAGTGGAGATGCGTCGCACCCCGGTGTGTCACAAGGATCCACCTGAGACATTATAAAAGTTTGGAATACGCATTATCACGCATTTGCAGGCTCGAAGAGTTGAAAATCGGTATCAATCGGGGGAAAGACGTACCCTACCAATCAATGTCGGAGATCGAAGACAAGATAAAAGACATATCTCCGCTGTCCGGCCTCACTTCGTTGGTTCACCTGGACATATGGAACACCTACGTGACCGACATATCGCCACTGTACGGACTCACTTCGTTGACGCACCTGAACATGGCGCACACCTACGTGGACGAAGACCTATTATCACCGCTTTCCGGACTCACTTCGTTGACGCACCTAGACATTTCGCACACACTTGTGACCGACATATCATCGCTGTCCGGTCTCACTTCGTTGATTCACCTAGATATTTCGCACCTCACGTACGTGGACGAACACCCATTATCAGCGATTTCAGGAATCAATGCGTTGGTTCACCTCAACATTTCGCATATCGGAAACAGACTAGAAGACATATCAACGCTTTCCGGACTCACCGAGTTGGTTCATCTGAACATGGCGTACACACGGGTGGGCGAACACCTATCACCGCTGGCAGGACTCACTTCGTTGATTCACCTCAACATGGAGGGCACCGAAGTGGAATACCTATCATCTTTGTCCGCCCTCAATTCGTTGATTCACCTCGACATTTCGCATCTCAAATACAAGCTCGAAGACATCTCACCGGTGTCCGGTATCACTGCGTTGCTTCACCTGAACATGGAGGGCACACGTGTACCCTCTATATCACTACTGTCCGGCCTCACTTCGTTGGTTCATCTGAACATGGCGTACACATGTGTGGTCGAAGACCGAGTACCGATGTCCGGCTCCATTTCGTCTTGTCGCCGGAGCAAGGTGCTCGACATATCGCCGCTGGCAGGACTCGCTTCGTTGATTCACCTGAACATGAAGGGCACACGTGTGAAAGACATATCACCACTGGCAGGACTCGCTTCGTTGATTCACCTGAACATGAAGGGCACCAACGTGGAAGACATATCACCACTGGCAGGACTCACTTCGTTGATTCACCTGAACATGAAGGGCACCGACGTGGAAGACATATCACCACTGGCAGGACTCACTTCATTGGTGCACCTGGACATTTCTAACACCGACGTGGACGACATATCACCGCTGGCAGGACTCACTTCGTTGGTGCACCTGGACATTTCGAACACCGACGTGGACGACATATCACCGCTGGCAGGACTCACTTCGTTGGTTCACCTCGACATTTCGAACACCGACGTGGACGACATATCACCGCTGGCAGGACTCACTTCGTTGACGTACTTGAAAAATGGATGGAAACAAAATTGTTCAACGGGTCATCCTTAGTAAATGTAGCCGGTATCTATATGGAATGACAATTCGTCGTATGATGTGACAGCTGTGGATCGCGGTGGACGCGTCTTCAGTCAAGATATCCGCAGCCAGGAAATTGAATAACTTAGTTAACTTAATTAACTGAAGGTGGAACTTTGGAAAAACACTGGAGGCACCGAGTCTACCGTTGACAGATTAGCAACTAAAAAACGATTGTTTTAATAAAAACGAGTGTAAACAACTTTGATCCATACAGGTCTCGGCATTGTTTTGCTGAGTATGTAACGTTCACCCCGTTCCCCCAGATGGATGTTTTGCAACATGGTGCAGGAACGGCAGGTGGGTTTTATTGAGTGGGAGAATCACGCATTTTAGGTTGCTACAAACGGTGCCAAGTTACAACATGAGGGGGAAACCCAAATTCTGACGCGACTGATGTTCGTAAACACAAAAGTTTTTAACACACCCAATTCAGAAACCATTCTTAACGCCATTTTACTGTTCCGCTTACTGTAGGGTCAGGGTGGTTCTGCGTGCAACTCGATGGTGCGACGGTCGTCAACCACTACAAGACTCGTGAATGGCCCAGTAGCAGTCAAGGTGGATGCTAGGTTGTCGTGGACTGTTCACCGCGAGGTGGAGGAGCACCTGAAGTTCATTGATAAAATAGAATCTGCGTTCAACGCTCGTGGTTAGCTTTGTAGTTCAGAGAACTCGCGGACGAGGCGCCTTCGGCACAACACATACGTGGGATCGGAGATGCTTTTTCGAAATTGGGTTTGGATGAGTTGGATAGCGTTTTTACGCCTAATATGGTGGGCACGCCACGCTTGTTGGATCTTTTTAGCATATTTCGCAAGTGTGACATTCTCAACGATATAATTTATTTGTAATTGTTGGTGGTATGTCTCGCTCGTTGCGTATACACTTCTACACCGGTCAGATAGCCTTGCTGGCACAATCCAGAAGCTCCACATGTAATCATGGCTTCCTTCTCTTTGCTGAAGATGACGATGAGGTTGGATCTCATACGTGTCGGATATGAATCCGTCCAGTATCATTAAACACGGTTTTGTGGATATCCAACTGGGGTCGATTGTGACTGTTCTCACAATATTGTGTTTACTCCAGAACTTCACGCAGGTGTCATCTAGGTCTGAAAAGACAATATTCTCCCAGCCCTGCATTTATGAACATTTGTTTCATGGTCGAGTTGTTTGCTTATACAGTCGAGCTCCATCTACAGTTGTTCTCAAATAAAGTGGGACACCTTATAATCATCCAGACTGCAGATCGTTGCTTTTGGGTAACGTTGGGGGGTGCAGCAGGTTGAAGAGGTTCTCGAAGATATTCCGAGTAGCCTCTTTGGTAAACCGTTCAACCGTCGAATGTCGACAATGGATCCACTTTCATCGAAGACTCGTTCAAATACAGTCGACGGAATGTACATGTGACTGTCATGTATTCAAAGCGGTATTTTTTAATGATAACTGACTCCTGCTGCAACACGTCATGCCTCAAAGTTGGCAGCGGACGACCGCATCCTCACACACGCACGGCGGCGGGTCTTACGCAACCGCATGTACTCAAACGAAAGCCGTGTGTATCAAGCAGGCTTGGAAATGGAAAAACGTTGGGGGGTGCATGAGCTCACCTACGTGCGAGGAGATTTAGCTTCGTAATAGCATGGATCGATACAGAATATACAACTGCACGAAAAACATAACAGAAAGCAGCTCCAGAATGCCCTTTTCCTGAGCGGAAGATACCCGAATAGCCTTACGTAATCGTCCATAATCAATATTGGATCCATGTATTCCCACGCGCTTGCCGTCTACGTCTTTTCTATCTCTACAATCTTCTTCAATCGAGCAGCATTCTGGTCGTACTCAATTTTGGCACCAGATAATAGGTGGATTGTCGTTCCGTCAAACGTGAACATAGTCTTATTCATCACGTTCGATGTACGCCTGAAGTAGAATGTCTCTTTGTACAGGTCGAGTATTTCTAAACATTTCTTGGCGTCATCCTCATTATCGAATACCACCGTTCCATGTAAAATAAAATTTTTGCCATTCCACGTACTGCCTGAAACTGTGAAACACGCATACATGCTTGTATCCAACTTCTTGAAGTTATCCATTGTTTCTGTTTTACACAGAAGAGATAGGGTGCGCAAAGCAATATACTAGACATAGTCTTGATTTTTTATACTTGTGAAAAATAAACATGGTATGATTCTCATCAGACAGGGTTCGATTTCTACCCCAGGACGTAAGGTAATGTGCATGATGTGGATGCATACAGTGAGCATGCAGCATGTCCACCCTTGCATGTGCAATCGCAATTGGCACAAATGTGTAAAGCCCAGGTTGACAGAGAAGGATGCATAGGGGATCCTTCTCTATGTACCAGGATGAGACATTCAACATCTCCCCCCAATGCTGCAACATTGCTCAGCCCCATAAGCACATCATTCTCCACATGTTCATGTTCATGAATATGCATAGCATGGGCTGCTCCGCACTGATCAAACAAGAATGAAAGACAAGCCATTTGCCCACGTGCAGCTGCATGAAGGGCGACACGGTATGAATTGATGAAACATTGTCCATGATGCCATGCATTGACGAGACACTCTAATTTACCATTAAGTGCTGCTACATTCGCAATCAGCTCCCATTTGCTCGCCTCGATGTCACACCAGTCGCACGACTTGGGATCATGATCAAGCAATAAAAATGGATGACAACACATGCATGTGCCTGTCATGTGCTGCAACACGTCATTCCTCAAAGTTGGCATCTGGTGAACGGTGCATTATGTGCAAGAGATGCACTCTGGTTATGTCCGATAGGATAGATAGATAGATAGGATAACGCACTTTATCACGACACATGCCGCATCCTCACACGCGTCGCGGCGGCTGCTGTCGAGATGATGATGCCCACCAACCACTCACTCACTCACTCTCACTCATTCTCACGCACGCACTCTATCACACGCAAACGGCGGAACACGGTCGAATGTATCGGAGGACACAATATGCGGAACACATACATACATCGTCAATCACTCAATCACTCAGATTAAAGGGACCGGCGCTTTGCGTACCCAGGCATGCCCAATCATTGTGTATTTCTGGAGGTACGATCGCCGGTAATCATCTTCCCTAGCGCGTCATTCGCACACCACCCATCGATGCGCACGTACACGACCTGGGTGTAACATTATTAGCTCGCGATGTGCACCAAAGCCAATATAAAACATCATCGTTAGAAAAGTTCGAGCGTCATACCAAGCGTTATGTATATAGCGTTGCCTATCACAATATCGTTCGCTTCGTCTCTAATTCTTGTCTATGCTCGACGCGCATGTCAAAGCATGTTGGAAGCCTTGTCCATGTTAGCATGGTTGGTTTCGACAAGTGTGATCATCACATGGATTGCCATGACAAAAAAACAGAAGTTACCTCAAATTTGCGCAGGCATCATGTGGACTATAACAATCACGATGTTGATTAGCTTCTGCTCATCATTTTAAAAGAATCATGAAGTAATGGGCGTTCCTGCCTCCCGGCCGATTTTGACTGGTTGCGAAACATGCAAACGGCGGAATCATTTCACACACAAGCATTGGAGCGTTTGTATGAAGTTCTTCTTCCTCTGCTCATTATATCAAGGGCGATGGATCTGGCAACAATCAGTAGTTTTAAGCGCATAGGAATGGGCAGCTTCGCAACCGTGTTTGTCAGTGAAGGTCGCGGAGGGGTGGTGTTGAAGCAAATTCAGGACCCTTGCAAAGATGCAATGGCAATGTTGATGAAGGAACATGATGACCTCTTGACTTTGAACAGTGTTTGTGGTGGCTCGTCTCAGTTTTTTCAACTTCCGCGTGCCCATGGCAGCTACACAGACTACTACAGTTTTGCGCAGGAGGTAGGTATCCAGCGGACAGAAGACATGGGGTTGCCACCGCATGCCTTGTATGTCATGCAACGCATATGGCCTGTTTCACATTGGCTGGCTACCAGTATACGGGACTTTTTCCTTCCTCAGCCTTTCAGAGACCAGCCCCCCCCTCAGCTTCTGGCAAGACTCTACCTGGGCAATGGGACATCGCGTCAAGGCAGCCGGTTCGTGAACACTGAGAATTTCCCCTTGTCTGCCGACCGAATTGAGCGCCTTGGACTTCCTGCAGATAAGATAGCTGCTGGAATGGGACAGATGCTGGCTTCGATCAACTTCAAAGCTGGCCGAGATGGGCGCGACATCGAGTTCGTGTTGTGTGGTCATCCTGAAAATCCCCTGAGTAAGGTGCCGTTCTACGAATGCATCGATTTCAACCAAATGCGACCGCATGGGGGGTCTGCGATAGTGATTGTCAGCAGCATGGTCAGCAATGACCCATACTACCCTCGACCGTGGTCGCCTCAGTGGCAGGCCTTTGCTGACGCCTATCTCGCCACAGCTGCTGAGGCCAACGAGTCCCCCCTGGCACATGATGTGTTGCAGAAGGTACAGTCTCACTACAGCTATGCTAAGTTTGCCCCAGGTGGCAAGGAAAGAGGTGGATAGGGTTGAGGAGGAGACTGTGTGAATTAGTTAACAATGTGTTCGGTGCGTTATTTTTGAATAAAACAATTTCATTCATAATGTAATAGCAACAATGTCAAATGACACTTCTCAACTCAAGGACATTCAAAATATTGTCGCGAATGAGCTGGAAAACATGTTCTTGGCACTAGAGAGAATACAAGAAATACTAATTTCTTCCTCTGACACTTTTTCTGGAACTTCTGTTATGGGTGATGCTTATCTTACAGCACTAGAAAACTTATGGAAGAAAAATCCGGATGTAGATGCAAAACGATTCGCAACATTTGTCAACAAATGCAAAGATTTGCTCGTGTATAAGCCGGTACTTGAAGGTACCCGCGAGTAAGGATCGGTTGATGATCTGGGAAAAAGCAGTTGTCCTCTGTAAAAGAAGCAAGTAAAAGAACCTACTTTAAAACACTACCAGATGTTGGATGTGGTGTTTATCACGATAAATCGTCTTCCCACACAACTTGTACCGAACTATATATATTGTTTCCAACAATTGGAGGAGAACCGTATCACACTAAACAAGCGGCGGAGCCCCTTTCACCTCTTCCCCCTAGCGGAGCGACCGGGGGCGACCGGAGGGGAGCCCCCACAAAGGAGTCCGCGAGGAACCGAGCGGGTGGGCGACCGGAGGGGAGCCCACAGTTCACATGCATGAGACACACTGGATTGATTGATGGGTTAACCCTAAACCCTCTCGATGGGAGTGGTGACTGACAAACAACGGAGATGACGACAACATGGTGGTAAAGATTCAGGGGATCGTGAATGAATAAAAATGTAATTTAATACTTGGCCATCTCAATCGAGAAACAAATGGCGAAGTTCAATATGGTTGATCCTGAGATCTGGATTTCGGCGGGGGCCCTTCAAACGGAGTCTTGCGCATAATGAAAAGCAGGAGAATTTCGCTCATTGTGGTGCGCTCCTCCACGCCATCAAACGCAGGCACCGAGAATACGGTTTTCCTCCCCAAATGTGCGGATGTGGACTTCGTGTACCCGACCATTGAATCGATGATGACCCGCGCAAGAGTGAGTGAGTGAGTGAGTGTGTGTGTAAGTGAGTGTGTAAGTGAGTGAGTGAGTGAGTGTGTGAGTGAGTGTGTGAGAGCAACAAACGCGACACGATGTGCCAACAATTTCTTAGAACCTATCGTATTTTTAGAGGCACATGGGAGCGAAGACACTTCTGAACGGATTTGATCGGTTACAAAGATTGATGGGCTGAACAACACAGTGCGTCAACCTGTCCCGGGATTCAATGTCATTGACTGTATGCAGTGAATCATGTACATCACACCAATCATGCGTGCTCCAGAATCCTTCGAAAAATGGTTTGCAGGAGGGGCATTATTATACATCAATAAATGCCCAACGCAGGCCATCATGGTCAGCAGCCACTATGAATTGTTGGGGGTGGCAGCAGACACTGCAACGACAGAGGAGATTCGGCGAGCATACCGGCAAGCAGCTCTGAAATGGCATCCGGACAAATAGGCAACATCTCCTGACAGCCAACGGGATGCTGCTCAGGAGCGTTTCAAACTGTTGTGCGCGGCTTACGAAGCGTTGAGTGATCCTGACAAGCGTGAAGCGTATGACCGCCAACACACGCCCCCGTTACAGCCAGCATCAATGGAGGATGCGTGGGTGGTGTTTTCCCGTGTTGTAATAGAGAGTGTAAAAGAGGAAATGCAGATATCGGATGATACGGCACCCACGGTGTTGAAGCTTATTGCTAGCCTGTTGCTGCCAGCATCCAGGTTCTACTTCGGTGGGCTGTCTGGGGTGTTTGCCAGCAACGCCCTGAGCATTTTGTTGATCAACCCTCATGGATTGACCAACGTCTGGCGCAACATGACACCCGAGCAGAAGAGGGAATTTCAGGCAGCAGTGTTCTGCCTGGCAAGGCAGAGGAGTGAGGGGGCGTAGAGGCTCGAGGGAGACGGGCAAAACTGTGGAAAACTGTCGCATCCACACCGTCCGTCCGGCAAAAAATCAGCCATTACCAAACGGATCCCATTGGAACGCTACAATTCATACGCGAGGCGTTGCAGTTTGGCGGGAAGACACGGCAATTCACATGGCATATTGGCTACTACGACCCGGCCCACGTCTCACTCCTGGATTCCGTTACACTCAGACCGGTCAATGGGGCAGAGTAGGAATATCTCATGGCGCCCATCTTTGTCAGTACCAGCCCATCCCGGAAAGCCCAGATCGCGGATCCGCGTATGGATCTTAAACACGTTGGCTTGTGTCAATGAGATGCTGCCCCAACCGAAGCACACGCCGTCCTATACTCCGCAATATGTTTAGGAGTCATAGCAACAACGTCATCAGGCGAGACCGACAACAACTTTTGCCTGAGACGGTCCTCAGACGCATGACGGGCAGTAGCTTCATTGTCGGCACGGTCCTCAGCCTCACGCCGGGCAGTAGCTTCATTGTCGGCACGGTCCTCAGCCTCACGCCGGGCAGTAGTTTCATTGTCGGCACGGTCCTCAGCCTCACGCCGGGCAGTAGTTTTATTGTCGGCACGGTCCTCAGCCTCACGCCGGGCAGTAGTTTCATTGTCGGCACGACGGTGGAAGTATATGAAAAGCGCAATGGTTGTTGCAACCGCTATAATAAGGGTTGGGTACATGTTGTTGACCATCATCCTGCGAGGAAAAGAAAGGCAAGCAATCGCTTTCCATGTATGTGGGGGAAATTATGTGGCACAGTGAACGCGCAAATGCACTTCCTTTATCAATGTCTTTACCGATCAACAAATGTTTGAAGTGTTGAACCCGCTCGACTGGACAATACAATGCCAGCAGATGTAACTGAGGTATCCCCTACACATGTCGCCTCTTTGTATGTCAGAGACCCACCCAAGGAACGAGGCAGAGGCACAGCCTCTTCCAGAAAATAGGGATTGATTGATGATTCTTATTTTTTGTTGAAATAATTGCTGTTCCCAAGATGGAGAGTCTTTTCAGAGGTGTTCATGTGAACACGTTTAAAATAGGGATTGGTTGATGATTCTTATTTTTTGTTGAAATAATTGCTGTTCCCAAGATGGAGAGTCTTTTCAGAGGTGTTCATGTGAACACGTTTAAAATAGGGATTGGTTGATGATTCTTATTTTTTGTTGAAATAATTGCTGTTCCCAAGATGGAGAGTCTTTTCAGAGGTGTTCATGTGAACACGTTTAATCTTTCTGTTGGTGACATCAATATCAATCCCATGTATTCTCATTGTGCGAGTCCGCATCTGAATTAATTCCACTGCCCCACTCCGTGGGTCCCGCGATTTCCCTATCGATATACGAGAGCGATTGTCTAGCAGAAGTCTGCTTGAAACCTTGTCACAACGGGTCGCCATGGAATTGACCAAAAAATTGTATGAAGAAGCCGGAGAATGTCTCACATCAATCCCTATTTTAAACATGTTCACATGAACACCTCTGAAAAGACTCTCCATCTCGGGAACATTTAGTTTAGTACGCACATGGCTGGCGGCTTCTACCAAGATGCCCGCGCCATCCCAATTGCAATGATCCCTACAATACTGACCACCAGGCCGAAACTGGTGCCTATGACGCCGTACTTGAACACCTCTCTAGAAAAAGCCGCCCCCTCATAGCACCAGCTACCGAAGTGCTGACAGTTCCTGCCCAACACATTGTAATCCGCCCTTCCGAGCTGCGAGCGTGCCCTTTTGACCACCTCCAACGGTGAGAAACGACACCTCGCATTCACAACCCGTGCAGAGCTGCCAACTGCCAGGAACTCTTCCAGAGTAGTCTCGCTGATCAATCGCTTTCCATGGGGCTCTGACCCCGCATAGTGGATGACCTTGATGTCTGCTGCAGAGGAATACCCTTCTGTGACGGCGCTCACAATGCCATCGTGCTCGAACTTGATGCCGATGGGGTTGACGCAATCCATATGCAGCCACATGCCAGCCTCGATGCTCGCCATGTTCAACTTCTTAGTACCCATGGCAGACTTTTTCTGCGAGGGGTGGCAGACGCAACCAGGGGAAGCTTGATAAACTCGTCTGTGGAGAAGTGTGATGCATGCTCGTGAACACCAATATAAACAAACGAACAGCAAGACTCCTCTCTCACCTCAGTTTGCAATGCCCTCACTCAACAATCTGATCCTCCGATGGAGAGGTCGTGCAGAGTGGCAGCAGTACTCAAGGGTCCGGGCCTTACCTGGCCTGGCGTGGCGTGGCGTGGCGTGGTAAAGATGCTCACGAGTCCGCATCTGAATTCCCCTTGCCCAGTGAGTGTGTCCCGCGATATCTCTTTCATACTCCCGCCATACAGCTAGGGGCATTTGATATTGGGACACCCCGCTGTAAATGTAACTCAGATACAAACTGTACAAAGTCGACTCTCTTGCGATTGTGATCAAGGATCTTGTAATGAACGATACCTTTAGCAGAAACGGCAGCAATTAGTGTCAATTTGGACATTCGCAATGTCCTAGAAATTTGGATATTTAAACGTTTGCCGCGTTGACAGTACCCTCTGCGACAAGTGTCACCAATGTAAAAACCCGCCTCATCGATGCTTAACAAATCCGATGTCGGAACGGATAAATACTCCTTACAAAAACGGTCGACAGAAGATTTGTGGTCAGTCTTGTGCCGAACTGTTTTGTATGCGCGCTTGCGGGTGTAACCAAGTTTGCGTGTGTAGCGTCCACAAGTTTTTGGAGACATCTTGACAGAGGACAGAGAAGTCACACCCTCTGCAAGCTGAGACATTGTCAAGAAGGGATTGGAGTCAATCAGCTGTTTTATAGCAGCCTTGATATCTTCTGTAATGACACTCACCCTTTTCTTCCGATGATGTTTTATATTGGCTTTGGTGACCCAACGTTGGAGTGATGATTTTGATACTTTGTACAGCAAACTAACTTTCCTCAAACTACGATTACGCGCGGTGTCTTATCTCTGCATCAATCATGATAACGTATGAAATGGTATAAAGAAATGTGGGTGCAATATTATATCACCAAAAGAAAAAGAATACTCACCCCCTCTTAATGGGGGTAGTGCAAGACAAAGGAGATGACGATATTAACATCAGTGTCGTCAAGAAGACGCTTAATTCTCTGTGCATGGATGTATCGAGGCATCAGATCTCCTCAAGGATACAAAGCATGGTACTCTTAATCAACCACGCAGTTGCAGAGGCATACTTATTCGCAAACTTTCATATCACAAGATGCCTCGATGATGGAGACTTTGACGTCAAGCAGTTGCCACACCTGGATCGAAACTTTTATTACAGGTGCCTCCTTGCGGTATCGACCTCCAATGTTCGAAAGGATACTCTGGGCCAGAGCTTCAATGATACCATGGTTGCTTTCGACGCCCTAAGACCTGCAGGATACGTGAAGGTGGACGTTCGTCCTTGGGGACAAGTAATCGCAGACGTCTCAATACAAATGGCGACGATGGCGTGCAACAGCATCTGGGCAAACGTGGACAGGGTCGTTATCAAGTACCTGCGCTTGAAACATCCCTCTCTGAAGAAACATTTCAAGAAGATTGTCAAAGCGGTGGTCCAGTACCCAGAATCGAAAATCGACACAATCATCCCAGAGGGCCTCGTGCATGCGATCCACATCAAAGAGGTTGTCAGTCACTTGAGGGCTCTCTTTCCGCTGCCAAGAGGGAAGCAGTTCAATACTAGAGCGCACCTGACAATGCGATTGTTCCATCACGTGCTTACAGAGTTGGGAGAGGTCGGACGAGTGGATCCGAAAGATAAAAAAACAAGAAAAAGTCACCCCCGTCTGTTCAGTATCCTTCCTCGCAAGAACGGCTTCACAATTTCGTACGTCCCGATGTCTTCTATGACTTTCATGAAGCTTCTCAGCATGGGTGATTCGCCACTTGAGAGTGTCTCTGGCGATGGACGTTACGAGAACCATACAATGCTGTGGCGAAAGTACTTTAATGTCCAAGGTCTTGAGACGAAAAGGTCTCGCTTTGACAACCGAATCCTCAGCGACGGTAAAGGGGTATCCGTCCAAATGAAGCAGAAGGGTAAAGAAGAGGTTGTTGACGAAGGAGAAAACGCAGGCTATCCAAAGGACGCAAATATCGTAGAGTGCAAGGACGCAGTGGGTGCGCTGCGTGTCGGAGTAGACCCTGGAATGACAGATATCGTCACGGTAGCATCTTCTGCAGGTCGCATCGAGTCTTTCAGCTCGGCTCGCTTTAGCGAAGTTGCTGGGTACAATACAAGCAAGCGTCGCACCTACAAATGGAATGACGAGACTCAAGACCTCGTGAAGTCCATTCCATCGCCCAATACGAGCAACATGTCCGACCTGCAGGACCATGTCAGAGCTTATCTCAAAGCGCTCCCGATCCTCCTACAACACAGAGCCAACAAAGGCTACCGATCTATGCGATTCTTTCGATACGTTGGTAAACAGAAGACGATTGAAAAGGTATGCGATGTGATTGCACCAAGGGCACAGACGACCGTTGTTGGCTTCGGCAACTGGTCCAACCAAGGGTATGGTATCAGTCGTTCGTGTTCTGGGCCCATCAAAGAGATCAGGAGGTGCCTCTCACGTCGTAAGAATGTTTTGTTCAAAAACGTCGACGAACGCAACACTTCTTGTAAATGTCACGGCTGCTTCCAGAGGCTTGTCAACATGAAGGCAGACAGCGTAGTCTGGCGCGGAGTTTGCAAAGAGTCCCCAATCGACGAGTCTATAACTGTTGAGAAGCAGAAGATGGTGGTGAAGAACGTCAAGGTCCACAAAGTACTGCACTGTAGAGACAGCGTCAAAAGCGCATCATCCAATGTGCGCTGTGGTGCAACCTGGAACCGAGACGTGAACGCTGCCAAGAACCTTCTTCTGCTTCTGACAACGTGGATGGACGGGAGAGAGCGACCTGAGGCATTCTGTGTTCCCTCGCCTCCCCCCAAAACCACAGTTTCCATCGAGGCGAGTGTGAGCGCTAAACCGACCGACCCACCTGGGTTTGTCAGCAGCTTTCCTTGTTATCCTTTGGGCCAGCTTAAATGCTGAAATACAGAGATGAAGGGCAAAAATATGTACTCGCCTTTAGCTGATCTACCCATTGGGTTCAAGGGTCACCGGTAGGGTGTCCCACAAATTGCGTCTCCGACTGTAGTTTGTCAATCAGACGTCTGCTTGAGACTGACTACACATGTGTTTCCCAGTAGTAAACATGTCAGCATATCTGACACGTGTGTTCGCGTGCCCATGAAAATACGAGTGTACAACATTTTCATTTTCATTTTCAACAGGTCAGCAGATCTGCCACGTGTTTCGCGCGCCTCGAAGTCAGCGAAAGCCGCCATGGTGTGTGTGAGGATGAGTTGACAACGATGATGGACGAACGTGGGGACGGGGCGGGGTCTGCGAAATCACAGTGTGCTGTGACTCGACTCGACTCGACTCGACACGACAGGATCCGCCTTGATGAGAGCGTGTAGTGGTCGCCGTGTGATGTGATGTGACTCGAGTCGAGTCGACAGTTCCGCCGTGATGTGAGAGGTCGGTCGCCATGTGACTCGACATAGGTTCCGCCGTGATGCGAGAGGTCGGTCGCCATGTGATGTGACTCGACAGGTTCCGCCGTGATGTGACTCGACACAGGTGCCGACGCCTGATACGAGAGGTCGCTTTGTGACTCGACACTTGTGCCGCCTGATGCGAGAGGTCGCCCTGTGATGTGACTCGACAGGTGCCGCCGTGATGCGATAGGTCGCTTTGTGACTCGACACATGTGCCGCCTGATGCGAGAGTTCGCCCTGTGATGTGACTCGACAGGTGCCACCGTGATGCGAGAGGTCGCCTTGTGACTCGACACAGATGCCGCCGTCCTTTATGAGAGTGGTGACTGACTCGACAAGATCCCCTATCCGTTCGTGTCCTACACGAACGGTGGTAAGCCCCCCACCAAGCCTGTGTAGTGCCGGAGGTACAATCATGCCGGGCATGATTAAAGGTCCGAAGATCCCCGAATCTGCATAATTTCCTTTTTGTTTTGTTCTCCTCTCTCTTCCTCATTTCTAGAAGCAGCATCATTCATCGAGCCTCTCTGCAGCACCTAGGGTGATCAACATTGTCAACCCACCCTTTCTCACTTGGTCATCATCGACATGACACAACACATCCAAATCGCCATTTAAATCCACGGAGCTAGATAAATCTGAGGCACCTAGAGTTATCAACATGGTCAGCCCACCCTTTCTCACTTGGCTATCATCGACATGACACAGCACACCCAAACCATCATACATGTATAAACTTGTCATGCTAACTTATATTCCTTGCTTGCAACAAAAATACGCGAATACACGCGCATTTGGATGCTGCCAAGTTGTGAGATCTGGTGCTACGTATAACACGTTGTTTGTGGGCATGGGGGCTGACAGTCTACTGCTCGTTTGCTTCAGAGGTGCACAAGCTTTGTTGGGCATTATAAGTCTGGGGCACGGTGGGACAAGGGCGCTGAGGTGGGTGGGGTTGCGGGACTGAGAATGCATCGAGTATTTGGTTGTTTGTTGCTTAGCGCTCTTGCTGTGTAGCTCATTTGAACATATTGACAAGTGGAACTAAGTCTCCTTTACACTGTCCACGGAGTTTGCTCCTTTTTCTTGTAAAACCAATGAATTTTATGAAACGATACACTGTTTTACTTGATAATCGTACATTGTGAGTACTTTTGAAAAAAGCAACAACGCCTCTTGCGGTTGTGCATTGAGTTGACAATAAAAACGATTTGAACAAATCCTTATTCGTCTCAAAAAGGTTGCTTACAAATTCACGTTGTTTTCGATTTACACCAAAGCGTTTCCATCTCCACAGAGTAGAACGACTGATGTTCGTAAACACAGAAGTTTTTAACACACCCAATTCAGAAACCATTCTTAACGCCAATTTTCTAACGGCGATGTCGTACATTTATTTCCATCTGATATATGTTTCATTTTACTGTTCCGCCGACTGTAGACGTGAGCATGATGGGTGTAGTGAATGCACTTACATCTGCTAGATTGGATGGTATGTTATCCAGAATGGATACAAGAACATCTATGTTGGAGCTGGTGATTTGTCTGCCACCAAGTGACCCAGATTCGCCACTACGGTATCATTCTTCGTACGAACTGTAACCGTCTCGTACCATCGACTTCTAGCCAGGTGGTACCGTTCCTCGTCATTGTACAGTTCATACTGTAGTTGCATCCACAACACGTCTGTGGTTTGATGCATACAAATCTGTAGTGCACAAGTGTGGTATCCAATCGCCATCATATTGATTGCTATAGGAATTGTTATCGGTCGGATTTTTCCTACAACTGACAAGCTAGCTTTCCATGTCCATGCATCAACATCTCCTATATTGATCCGCACCCACTTTATATGTTGGATCCCCATGCCAGCCAATGTGATGTTGCGCACCACATGACCCTCTCTAGGCAGTTCGTATTGTAGATATGACTCCCCATTGGTTTCCCTTCGGAGAAATTTGTCGCAGCTCAAGCATACCTGGTAGGACACCAATAGGTGTGGCCGCTTACCCGCTAACATTAATGATGTTTCTGGTATTCATTCATACATAATGTTTATACTGACGAACAACATTTGGAACATTATCGCTTGGTCAGATACTCGTTTTTCGAGGCGTACACGGAACACTAAGTGTCGCCTTTGATTAAAGCCACTGAGGAGCGCTGCCCCCCTTTTCAAAGTGGTAGAAGTTTATCCAGTCCCGTTCTGGAAGAAGAACCCTCACGCTGGTGTCCAGGGCTGTGGTGAGCCGACCATAGAAGTTGTAGACAGCGTTGGTTGCTACGTAGCTTGGAGTGCCGGCCATGTTGAAAACTGCAACCCTGCGAGCTTCAGTTCGAAGGATGTCGAGCTGTGTCAAAGCTTCCTCCACGTTCACATTAGTTGGAGTGGGTGCCTTCCTGCAACACTTTCACAGTGTCCTCCTGTGAGGGCGGCCATTACCTTCGCCGTCTCCTCGTCGCTCAGTGGCGGCGCACCCAGGCCAATCTGAGCGTCGTCTTTCTTACGCACGGCCTGCGTGCATAAACAGTAAAACGTGGAAAATAGTAAGGGGGTGTCGGCACATGGCGCACGTGTTTCATTTGCTTGTGTTGCGAGGAGACTTGTCGCCTCAATCTGAGGTCCAATTGGCCGCCACATGTCGCGAAGTGCACGACTTGCTGCAACCAAGAGTGACAGAAAACGTGTCTCGGCGGGTGCACATGCCACGCGTGTTTCAGTTGCTTGTGTTGCGAGGCGACTTATTGTCGCCTCAATCTGAGGTCCGATTGGCCGCCACATGTCGCGAAGTGCACGACTTGCTGCAACCAATAGTGACAGAAAACGTGTCGCGGCGGCGGTGCAGCGTAAAGAGTGTGGGGTGGAACCCTTTGTTGCAGAAATGCCTACATGTACATGCGTCCTCACCCCCATCTCCCCCCTCCTGGCTCGTGAACCCTTACATACATGTGAACATCGAGATACACGACGATGATTGCCAGGATACCGGGGATGGAAGTATGGAACGGGTGTGCAACTACATTGCGCGTGTGTGCTATGTGCCACACAAAATCATATTTAATTCAAAGCGGTTGACAGATGGCATGCTCATTGAGTGTGCGCGACGCGCTCGTGTGGTGTTCATAAGGAATATGGGAGAGGATTGCGACATCACAGATGCATGCATTCGAGAGCTGACATGTTGCGAACGCCTTGACATCGAACCATGCTCCAAAATCACACGTGCAAGTTTGGAATGTATGCCTCGTCTCATGTATTTGGTGTATGGAAATGGGTATCGGAACCCGGCTACGCATAAATGGTTTAAAACAATGCAGTCGCATGGGCTTCTCGGTGGGTGGTCCATTTGGTGACTGACCTCAAGATGCGTAGGATCCCAAAAAAATGTCTTTCGGGGAGAGAGACACAGGTTGCTGCCTTGATCCAAGCACTCGTCAAAGTTCCACGTTGTTGTCATGTCAGTGTTTGGCTCCTTTGAGAACTGGTAAAACGTTGGGTCGAAGAGGATCTTGTCCTCCTGCCTGTACAGCGCTTCAAACTCAGCGAGCGTCTTGATGTCGGTGACTTTCCGACCAGGGAGCACTGCAACCCAGTCGTGTAGGCATACATCCTCCTTCTCGCGATCGTTGACCTCCTCGTCCTTGGCAACTGTATCCGTGAACCATGACAACGGCTTCGCCATCCACCTCCCCGATGCCACAATGCACTCATAACCATCATCGTCCTTGAGCTCGGCATTTATTTCTTTCACGAGTGCATTGGAGAAAGATGAGCATTGCCGGTACATGGGAGGCGCTCCAGAATTTCCCCCTTAATTCCGCAGCGCCCAAACACGCCCTAGCACGTTTCACTACTTTCATTGTCGGCACGGTCCTCAGCCTCACGCCGGGCAGTAGTTTCATTGTCGGCACGACGGTGGAAGTATATTGTTGCAACCGCTATAATAAGGGTTGGGTACATGTTGTTGACCTCCTGCAAGGAAAAGAAAGGCAAGCAATCGCTTTCCATGTATGTGGAGGAAATTATGTGGCACAGTGAACGCGCAAATGCACTTCCTTTATCAATGTCTTTACCGATCAACAAATGTTTGAAGTGGTGAACCCCACTCGACTGGACAATACAATGCCAGCAGATGTAACTGAGGTATCCCCACCCAAGGAACGAGGTAGACCCACCCAAGGAACGAGGCAGAGGCACAGCCTCTTCCAGAAAATAGGGATTGATTGATGATTATTATTTTTTGTTGAAATAATTGTTGTTCCCAAGATGGAGAGTCTTTTCATAGGTGTTCATGTGAACACGTTTAAAATAGGGATTGGTTGATAATTCTTATTTTTTGTTGAAATAATTGTTGTTCCCAAGATGGAGAGTCTTTTCATAGGTGTTCATGTGAACACGTTTAAAATAGGGATTGGTTGATGATTCTTATTTTTTGTTGAAATAATTGTTGTTCCCAAGATGGAGAGTCTTTTCATAGGTGTTCATGTGAACACGTTTAAAATAGGGATTGGTTGATGATTCTTATTTTTTGTTGAAATAATTGTTGTTCCCAAGATGGAGAGTCTTTTCATAGGTGTTCATGTGAACACGTTTAAAATAGGGATTGGTTGATGATTCTTATTTTTTGTTGAAATAATTGTTGTTCTCAAGATGGAGAGTCTTTTCATAGGTGTTCATGTGAACACGTTTAAAATAGGGATTGATTGATGTGAGACATTCTCAGGCATTCTTCATACATTTTTTCGGTCAATCAAATGAATTCTTGGCGACCCGTTGTGGTTGACCAAGCATTGATCGATGCCTGCACCGAGAGCGAGCTAGGGGGGAGGACCATGTATGTGTAGCCAGTTGTTTTGTGTGTGCCACCGTTTGTTGGGATGTTTCATTGTACTGTTCCGCCGACTGTAAAACAGTGTATCGTTTCATAAAACTCATTGGTTTTATAAGAAAAAGGAGCAAACTCCGTGGACAAAAATCGATCGAGCGGTACCCAGAGGTACGAGGACTGCGATTCTCTCCAGAAACATGCATTTACTCGGACCGGGATTGCTCTTCTGCTCTCACAATCGCAAGGCTGCACTGCATGGAATTGATGGGTCTAGGACGACCTCTTCCATTTGCCCACAGCAGCTCTGTTGTTGTTGATGAATAAAAACTCGTATTGTTGTAGACACCACTCGGTCCCTCTCAGGTGGTCGCGACTAGGTTACACCGCAAGGTGTGCCGTACACGAAGCGGTTTCATTTAAGTATTCCATTGAATGTAATTGAGTTGCATTATTCATTCAATAAGTTTGTTATATTCGTATAATACACTCGACGGAATACTAAAATGAAACCGCTTTCTGGAGTGTACGGTACACCTTATGGTGTAACCTTATGGTGTAGCAACCCACGGGGCAGTGGAACACCATCATGTTTTTTTGTAGCCCATCAACAACACGCATCCCTGCAAAATGGAAGCGGTCTCCCTTGACCCAACAGTTCCATGCAGTGCAGCCTTGCGATTGTGAGAGCAGAGGAGCGGTCCCGGTCCGAGTAAGTGCTGGTTTCTGGAGAGAATCGCAGTCCTCGTACCTGAGGGTACCGCTTGATCGAGTTGTTGCCGACAAGAGAGGGGGCTAAGCCACCCCTCCTGTGTTTTTCTTGGATTTGTTTACGTGTGCAGTACACCCTCACCGCCAACTGGTCGCGATAAGAGACCTTTGGAGTCTCCTTCAATGGGGTGTGACCCAACAACTCGTAACCTAGACGAATCTGCCCTTCCGTGGTTATTTGGACACTTGGAATTTTGTAAACACATTCCTTCTTGGCACCGGTTTCCCAAGACATGAGAGTCGTCTTGAACTCATCTGTCACATGAACCTCCTCTTTGAAGAGGCGCTTGCAGGAAGCGAACATAGATCCCGTAGGCACAGCTACCTCTCCTGGCCCGGTAGCCTTCAGAGTCGTGATTGCAGAACCATATGCTACGCGAACCCTCAGGTCAGGATGATCCAACTTCATGTTGCGCTTGATCCCTGCCCAAAATGAGTCCATAGCCTTGCGCTTGCCAATGTACCTCTGAAAGTTGTCTCGGGATTCTCTGCGAAGGAGTGCCATCCTCCACCACTCGTCGGAAAACGTAGCGTAATTTTTCAAGTAAGCCGAGATATTGTCCGTCCTGGATGTACTCAACGCTGCTCCATTTTCACGAAGAGACTCCCATCTAGGAATCATGTCTGAGAAACGTTTTTCTTGCTGTTTTTTCTGTTTCTTGATACCAGACTTGTGGTAAAAAGCTCCGCGTGTAAGCTTCCATGTCTTGCTTTTGTCGTCTGCCAGATACGTGACTGTAGCGATGTTGCTCCTACCAGGATCCACACCCAGAACGACGATACCCATATCGGGCAATGTCGTTTTGAGTTTATGGTCATACTGTTCTGAGACGCTCATACCTTCATCGTCACGAGACCTCTTACTTGTCTTCTTCAGATCAGATACACGAACCTGTACTGTCTTGCTGTACTGCATGCTCAATGAGACTCCGTCAGTACAGATGCTACAATCGAACACCCACCCCGTCTTGACAGGTGGTTTCTTGAAGAAGGAACCTGCGACTGTTTTTTGGGCGTTCACGAGCGTGTCATACCTACCCTTTGCATGTCTGTACTCGTCAGTATCCTTGATATCATTAACGTCAGCATCGTACTTCTGTTGGGCCAACTTGTATGCCTCCCATTCACCAGGACCACATGATTTTTTCTTCTTAACTGCAGGCTTCAGAGGCAACATGAAGCGGTCGGGATCCTTTACATTTTTCCACTTTGTAAGCTCGACGATGTTTGGGTCTTTGGGGAACACGTGCCTGAATAGGTTCACGAGGGTCTTCATGTCAAGGCGGACATGTGCCCGTTGGACATTAAAGATGGGCATCAACCGGATACGACGTGCACCAATAGCCTCCAACCGTGTCTGCATCCAATAATTGAACCGGACCATGGTCGGGAAGTCCATGTCTTTGCCATAGTCATCATAAAGTCGACTTCCATCTGGAACTTTCAGCCTGACTCGAACTTCACGGACATACTCCTTAACAGACTCTGGCCAAGATTCCATCTCCTGTATTTCTTGTTGGATAACCCTCATCACGTCGTACACACGGATGGTCTTCGGAGCTCCCAGTGCATTCAAAGTAGCCTTAGTGAGGCGTGTCAGACGAGGTACCAAAGGAACCCATGCGTTGTTCAACACGACAGTGCTCAATGTGTGACCGGCATAGTTCAAAACCTGGTCGAAATAGATAGGGTAGGAGTTGATGTAGTCAGGGTCATCGCTACCAAGCACCTTTCCGATTACGTCTTTCACGGATTCGTATGATATTCTACTCTCTTCATCTGGAAAGACACCGTCAACTCCGATCCTTAGCCAATCCTTCCAGTAGGTATCCTTCATATCGTACATATTAGGAATCGGCAGGTCGCCCTCCATGAGCCTCGTGACATGGAAAGTCAGCACCAGACTGGAACGCCGCAACATGCGGCTCACCACATTGACGAGCTGATCCACATGCTCCATAAACTTACCGAATTCTTCATCGTCAAGACTCATTGCCTTCTTCAGGGCGCATTTCACGACACACATCTTTTCCACCGTCTTGTATTCTGGAGGGGGTCTGGCGATGAGACCATTGTCTTCGCATAAACGGACAATATCGTCCTTCTTGTCCTTTGATGAGCATGCTACTTCGGCCAATTTTAGTAGCTCCTTCAATTTCGCGACTGTCGGAGGTTTCGTTGCCATTCTACATAATTTATACATCACAGAACTCTTTATACAAACATCACATACGTGTTCCATACGTGGTCAAAACAACCCATAATGATTTTATCAGTGAGGTTGCTGAATGCTAAGGAAATCATATCAGACACGTGCGTCTTTGTATCGTTTGGTATATAGTTCAATCGACGAAAGTCCTTCTTCACCTTAGCGAAGCACAGCTCAATAGCATTGAATTCTGGACTGTAAGGAGGAGTGTAACAAATATTTACGGGGCTTCTGAGGACCAAGTTCTTATGGATACTGGCGTTGTCCATTATTACTACTGAATTATTGCACAAACTCAATGAGTCAATAAATGCAGCGAAGTCCGTCTTCTTCACACATCCTTTCTTCACAACGAACTCCTTCCTACCATCTGAAAAAACTGCCATCAACAAACTATGGTGTACCCACCCACCAGTAGTTTTAACGATAACAGGTTTTCCTACAGGGGAATACCCATAATGTGGCTTGAGACGCTCACTAAACCCACATTCGTCAACTGATACTACAATTTTCCCAGCATTGATTGTATCCTTGTATCTACTACAAAATTCAGTGACAAGTGGAACTAAGTCCCCTTTACACTGTCCACGGAGTTTGCTCCTTTTTCTTGTAAAACCAATGAGTTTTATGAAACGATACACTGTTTTAGTTGATAATCGTAAATTGTGAGTACTTTTGAAAAATGCAACAACACCTCTTGCGGTTGTGCATTGAGTTGACAATAAAAACAATTTCAACAACTCTTTGTTCGTCTCAAAAAGTTTGCTTACAAATTCACGTCGTTTTCGATTTACACCAAAGCGTTTCCACCTCCACAGAATAGAACGACTGATGTTCGTAAACACAGAAGTTTTTAACACACCCAAGTCAGCGACCATTCTTCACGCCAATTTTCTAACGGCGATGTCGTACATTTATTTCCATCTGATATATGTTTCATTTTACTGTTCCTCCGACTGTAGTACAATATCCCAAGTTAAATTATAGTTCTCACTTAACAAATACCAGTTCCATGTTTTGTCTATGTTTGATTGCACAAACTCACAAGTGACGTTTGAGTTAGTACTGATATAATTCCAGTTCCATGGTTTGTCAGGATTAGCTTGTACAATGTCCATTGTAATATTAGGGTTCATGCTTAATCCTATCCATGATATAATTCCAGTTCCATGGTTTGTGTGGGTATGATTGTATAATATCCCACGTCAGTCTTTTGTTCCAGCTGAAGTTGCTCCAGTCCAATTTGTTTTCAACACATTTGATCCGGTTCATTACCAAGTTATGTATTTCTATAGATATCACCGACTTCATATTTTGTATCTAAATTGTATACTTGCAATGAATGGCTCTTCTATTTTTGACAACGGAATATAGCTTTGCAACGAGCAGATCACTCTCCCAGTAGTGTAAACTACAAGCAATGCGCTTATACACACAAGATCGGTTACAAACTTGAATTGGTCAAAATTTCAGAATCCCCAAAAGACAAAGTGTCCATAGCTGTATGGGATGCATGCCCCCCCCCCTTTAATCTGCTTGAGACCCCATCTGATCACGTTGCGAGTCAGCAGCTGAATTCCACTGCCCCACTCCGTGGGTATGCGGCCTCCCTTCAGAATTCCCATAGTGTTGTCAAGCAGAAGCCTGGTTGAGACGACACGTGGTCTTGAGGAGTTGGGCACTGGAATTCAGCTGCGGACTCGTGTGAAGATTCGATGCGCGCGAAAAACACGTGGCAGATCTGATGACATGTCGGTTTACACTCGTATTTTCATGGGCGCATCATGGGGGACACGTGTCGCGTCGTCTCAAGCATACCTCTGCTTGACAATATATGTCGGGACACACGGTGTGGGGCAGGGAAATTCAGCTGCGGACTCGCAGAAACACGTGTCGGATCTGACCTGGTTACAGCTGGTCGAGCTGGCTGACCGCAAACGCTTGCATCGGTGAAAGGTGACCTGTCACAGGATAGACATGTCGAACGTCGCGATCTTCAGCTGAAACATGATAAGGGTTTGGTCGGTTTATATGCTCGGTGCAGCGAGGAAGCACCACATCTTTTGCTGGATACCACTCAATTCTTGGAAATTCGGAAGCTTCCAGGATTTCGCGACGAGTTGCATCGCCTGTTCGCTAATTGCTCAGGAAGTGCTTTTGCTCGCTCAATCAATCGCGTTTGTTCAACCAACCAGGTGAAGATGGTCGGATCTAGCTTACAGGATAGTTGTTAGATGCTGCTGCTGCACTTCCTTCCTGCACTGTCGCGAGTGTTCGATAGCTTACAGGATGCTATATCGTGTTGAGCTGGTCGGATCTAGCTTACAGGATAGTTGTTAGATGCTGCTGCTGCACTGCCTTCCTGCACTGTCGCGAGTGTTCGATAGCTTACAGGATGTTATATCGAGTTGAGCTGGTCGGATCTAGCTTACAGTATAGTTGTTAGATGCTGCTGCTGCACTGCCTTCCTGCACTGTCGCGAGTGTTCGATAGCTTACAGGATGCTATATCGTGTTGAGCTGGTCGGATCTAGCTTACAGGATAGTTGTTAGATGCTGCTGCTGCACTGCCTTCCTGCACTGTCGCGAGTGTTCGATAGCTTACAGGATGTTATATCGAGTTGAGCTGGTCGGATCTAGCTTACAGGATAGTTGTTAGATGCTGCTGCTGCACTGCCTTCCTGCACTGTCGCGAGTGTTTGATAGCTTACAGGATGCTATATCGAGTTGAGCTGATCGGATCTAGCTTACAGGATAGTCAAATGCTGCTGATGCACTGTCTGCCTGCCTGACTGATTTATGCTCCATTTTTTCGTAACACAGGAAACATGCCTGCCTGACTGATTTATGCTCCATTTTTTCGTAACGCAGGAAACATACTCAGGGACTCTAATAAGTCTCGAGGTGGGAGGAAAGCTGAAAAGATATAAAGGCTGCTTCATTGTTCGGAGCAGCCTTGGTAGTTGATGACATCCAATCTTGGTGAGTTTATCCGAGTCCCCAAATTCCGACTGTATGTGTTTTGTCTTCTCACTACGCTCGACACTGCGTTCCTGCCAGCTTGTAATTATGGTCACGGTTCACCAACTTGCTATTATCCATGGCGGAACAACACCATTCGAATCATATTGAATTTGCCGTCCTCTGTACATTCAATGTACAACTATTCTATTTTGCACATGTCATGTAACATTATTCACCGGTCTGAGTGTAACATCCACAGCTACTAATAAATGTTTACTTGTTGTTGTCCTTACACTGGCATATACCTGACACACACTGCATTCCCCATTGCAGTGTTGATGTGCATACTGACCATCTCGATTCTCATGGGAGCAGACTTCATTGAGGTTAACATCAAAGGAATCCTGAACGCTACCCAGCAGCAGATTTCTTCACACAACCCATAGTGAGTTTGTTTAGGGTTTCCTTGTCCAATTCATAGGTTGTTTCTTGATTGTAATGTTACTGTCATGTCAAGCACTTGTGTATGGCCATACTGAATCAATTAATGGATGATGCCTTGGCATAAACTTATGTTTGAATTGACGAATTCATTGGCAATTGTTGAGATGTGTCTTAAAACAGGGTTGTGCCTTGTCAAAATCATAGGTTGTTCTTGATTGTAATGTTACTGTTACTGTCATGTCAAGCACTTGTGTATGGTCATACTGAATCAATTAATGGATGATACCTTGGCATTTTGTAATGTTACTGTTACTGTCATGTCAAGCACTTGTGTATGGTCATACTGAATCAATTAATGGATGATACCTTGGCATTTTGTAATGTTACTGTTACTGTCATGTCAAGCACTTGTGTATGGTCATACTGAATCAATTAATGGATGATACCTTGGCATTTTGTAATGTTACTGTCATGTCAAGCACTTATATGGTCTCAATACCAAATGTCCCTAGCTGTATGAGGAATTGGTCGGTTTAGCGCTCAGAAAATGTAGAAATGTTCTGTGGCAGTGTACCGAAGATTTCTCTTTCATCCTCAGGTCACGTCGAAGATTGAAGGAGGAGATTTTGATGCACAATCGGACCGGTATGGAAGCGCTTCAGATGGACCTCGTGGTTTTGATCATGCGCCGAGCAGGCAGATGGCAGAAGGACGGGTGCTGGATGCATGCCGGCCTCATCAGTCGAGCCATGCATACTGCTTTCGCTGCTGACGCTGCATGTGAAGCACAGGCGCTCGTGGACAGATGTGATCATCTCAATCAGAACCCCATGAGGTTAGCGTGCAAGGCCGGGCGAGCCGACGTCGTCAGCATATTGCTAAAAGATCACAACGACATCCGGGCATTGGAGTACGCCGTTAAGGGAGGTCATGTGGATCTCTGCAAGCTTCTTATGGATCCGGAGTTTGCAGGCGAGCACTGCGCAAAGGCAGATGTTAACACCAGCCAAGCACTGAGTTACGCCGCTCAGGGAGGCTATCTGGATGTCTGCAAGGTTATGATGGATCCTTTGTTCGCAGGAGAGGAGCACCGTGCCAAAGCAGATGACAATCACAGCCAGGCACTGAGGTTAGCCGCTAGTGGAGTCTATCTCGATGTCTGCAAGGTTCTGATGAATCCGGAATTCGCGGGTGAGGAGTACCGTGCCAAATCTGATGCAATCTTCAGCTATGCACTGAGGTACGCCGCTAAAGGAGGCTATCTCGATGTATGCATGGTTCTGATGAATCCTGAGTTAGCGGGCGAGGAGCACCGTGCCAAGGCAGATGACAACGAAAGCCAGGCACTGAGTGCCGCCGCTAAGGAAGGACATGTGGATGTCTGCAAGGTTCTGATGAATCCGGAATTCGCGGGCGAGGAGCACCGTGCCAAAGCTGATGTAGACTTAAGCTATATACTGACTAAAGCCGCTATGGAAGGACATGTGGATGTCTGCAAGGTTCTGATGGATCCTGAGTTCGCGAGCGAGGAGCATAGTGCCAAGGCAGATGCATACGACAGTCTTGCACTGAGTGCCGCCGCTAAGGAAGGACATGTGGATGTCTGCAAGGTTCTGATGAATCCGGAATTCGCGGGCGAGGAGCACCGTGCCAAAGCTGATGCAGACTTAAGCTATGCACTGACTAAAGCCGCTATGGAAGGACATGTGGATGTATGCAAGGTTCTGATGGATCCTGAGTTCGCGAGCGAGGAGCATAGTGCCAAGGCAGATGCATACGACAGTCGTGCATTGAGATTAGCCGCTAATGAAGGACATGTGGATGTCTGCAAGGTTCTGATGAATCCTGAGTTCGCGGGCGAGAAGCACCGTGCCAAGGCAGATGACGACAACAGCGAGGCACTGTGTGCCGCCGCTAATCAAGGACATGTGGATGTCTGCAAGGTTCTGATGAATCCTGAGTTCGCGGGCGAGAAGCACCGTGCCAAGGCAGATGACAACAACAGCGATGCACTGAGGGAAGGTGCTATGGAAGGACATGTGGATGTCTGCAAGGTTCTGATGAATCCTGAGTTCGCGGGCGAGGAGCACCGTGCCAAGGCAGATGACAACGAAAGCCATGCACTATGTGACGCCGCTTGTGAAGGCTATCTGGATGTATGCAAGGTTCTGATGAATCCTGAGTTTGCGGGCGAGGAGCACCGTGCCAAGGCAGATGACAACGATAGCCAGGCACTGAGGTTAGCCTTTATTAGAGGCCATCTCGATGTCTGCAAGGTTATGATGAATCCTGAGTTCGCGGGCGAGGAGCACCGTGCATCGTCATCCGTGATTGGATTGGGTATTATGATGTTTACATACAGCTAGGGACATTTGATATTGGGACACCTTATATTTGGGGATTCTGAAAAGTTGACCAATTCAAGATTTGTAACCGATCTTGTCAATACAGAAACTGTCATCAGGTGATTGACACAAAAAATTCAAGGCATCTAAAGACACTGAATTTACATGTTCAAAGTACCCTTGTTATCCTTTGGGCCAGCTTAAATGCTGAAATACAGAGATGAAGGGCAAAAATATGTACTCGCCTTTTAGCTGATCTACCCATTGGGTTCAAGGGTCACCGGTAGGGTGTCCCACAAATTGCGTATTGCCCATTTACATGTTCAAAGTACCCTTGTTATCCTTTGGGCCAGCTTAAATGCTGAAATACAGAGATGAAGGGCAAAAATATGTACTCGCCTTTTAGCTGATCTACCCATTTGGTTCAAGGGTCACCGGTAGGGTGTCCCACAAATTGCCCCCGACTGTAAAACAATTGAAACCGCTCTTGACCCTAATACATTGTTTGTGCATACAATCACCCCGAAATCACAACGTCATTCTCACACGGCGGCTTAAAGCAGCCTCCTACTCGATTGGTTTCTGAAGGGGGAGCGCAGGCGGTTTCATTTTAGTATTCTGTTGACTGTATCGCAAGTCAGCAGAAGAATCCCTCAGCACCAAGTGGAATCACCATGCTAATTGTAACCTGACTCATTAGAAAACGGTGGTATGATGATGAAAATGTGTCAAGCAGTCTCCTTGGTGGATTGGATGTGACGGCCTCGTCCATCATTCTCACACACGCCACGGCGGCGTCATCGAAAAGACACCTGTCGTGTCGTGTCGAGTCACATCAGGCGCTGCAGCTACCACCGCTCCAGCCACCACAACTGCCCCCACCATAACTGCCCCTGCGATCAGGTAGCCTGCCCTAACCACTGCAGCCGAGTGGGCCACCCCGTAATAGCAGTGTGTGGCAAACGACTGGTAGTTACGCTTGCGAGCCTTGTAGTCCGCAGCGCCCAAACACGCCCTAGCACGTTTCACTACTTCATCAGGTGAGAACGGCGATGGCGGGCCGGACTCGATGCGTGGATCTCGACCCTGTGCCACAAACCACGACAGGGACGTCTCACGCACCCGTAGCTCGTCCAACGGCGCCTTACCACTACCATCGTCAAATAGAGACTGAGGGTCACCGCGGCAGAAGTGGATCACATGCACACTGTTCAGCACGTCAGACGCATCGCGCGCTGTGTACTCCTTGCTGTAAGAACGGCTTACGATGCCATCATGAGGGTAGTCCAGTACCCGGTTGCATGTCACCTTCACAAGCTGCCCACCAGATAGTTGCATGGCGAAATACGTGTGTGCTTCTTGTAGCTGCACATTTTTGTTCTTCTTGGACGTACGCCCCATGGACTGCACACACACATGCACGTGATTTGAGTGATACAAGGGGGGTCGAGTCCTGGCAGTGAAACACCACCACTGTAAGTTGGACTGTGTCAATACCTCGATACTGTAAGATATCACTCACAGATGACGGAAAACCCGGTAAAGTAATCGCAAACGATGATCACATGTCAAGCAGAGGTCTGCTAGACAATAGATCTCGTATATCGATAGGGAAATCGCGGGCCCCACGGAGTGGGGTAGGGGAATTGAGCTGCAGAAACCAAGTGTGTCAAGGCATCAATCAATCATCACACGCAAAACGGTGGAAACTTTCGCATCCACACCGTCCGTCCGTCCATTCATGACACACTCGTGGAAGTGGTGTAAACGCGCGCATTGGGATATATATAGCATACACATATGTAGGAGCAGCTCGACAGCAATCATGGCGCACATGACAACCAATGTCGTATTCGTGGCGTCGACAGCCTTGATTGCGGCACCGAGTTCGTGCCGTTGTTGAGAGAGAGAAGGAACGAGAGAATGAAGGCGTGAAATATGGCAAGGCTACCAAAGCATGGAACGCAATATCGAAGCGATGCGATATTCCCCGAAAGGGATGTGCCGGTGATTGTTGAGGCAGGGTCTTACGCAACCGCATGTGCTCAAACGAAAGCCGTGTGTATCAAGCAGGCTTGGAAATGGAAAAACGTTGGGGGGGTGCATGAGCTCACCTACGTGCGAGGAGATTAGCTTCGTAATAGCATGGATCGATACTGAATATACAACTGCACGAAAAACATAACAGCAAGCAGCTCCAGAATGCCCTTTTCCTGAGCGGAAGATACCCGAATAGCCTTACGTAATCGTCCATGTATTCCCACGTGTTTGCCGTGTACGTCTTTTCTATCTCTACAATCTTCTTCAATCGAGAAGCATTCTGGTCGTACTCAATTTTGGCACCAGATAATAGGTGGATTGTCGTGCCGTCAAACGTGAACATAGTCTTATTCATAACGTTTGATGTACTCCTGAAGTAGAATGTCTCTTTGTACAGGTCGAGTATTTCTAAACATTTCTTGGCGTCATCCTCATTATCGAATACCACCGTTCCATGTAAAATAATTTTTTTGCCATTCCACGTACTGCCCGAAACTGTGAAACACGCATACATGCTTGTATCCAACTTCTTGAAGTTATCCATTGTTTCTGTTTTACACAGAAGAGATAGGGTGCGCAAAGCAATATACTAGACATAGTCTTGATTTTTTATACTTAATGGGCGTTCCTGCCTCCCGGCCGATTTTTTTAAATTTCTAATCAGGATTTAGAGCCTCCTGAACGACTCGCTAGCTTGAGACATCAGCACAAAGGAATCACAAATCCGCTCCATACCATGTTTCGCAACCAGTCAAAATCGGCCGGGAGGCAGGAACGCCCATTACTTGTGAAAAATAAACATGGTATCATTCTCATCAGATCGATTTCTACCCCAGGATACAGAGATGGAGAGTCTTTTCAGAGGTGTTCATGTGAACACGTGTAAAATAGGGATTGATGTGAGCCTCCGGCATTCTTCAGTATTTATTTTTTGTTGAAATAATTGTTGTTACAGAGATGGAGAGTCTTTTCAGAGGTGTTCATGTGAACACGTTTAAAATAGGGATTGATGTGAGCCTCCGGCATTCTTCAGTATTTATTTTTTGTTGAAATAATTGGAGTACGAACGGAAATCAATCTGAATTCGCGCGCGGCTATCCAGGTTTAAAGGATACTGTCGATATTTACAATAAAAGCCACCACTGGCAATAGAGTGATGAATAACGGGCGTGCGTGTAGGCTGTCTATCATGCTGGATGAAGGAGAACTGCTCCGCATCACAAAGTGCGAGTCAGGTGAATACTCGATTACTGGGTCACAGGGTGTGTGTGTGTGGGGCAATGGTTCGGAGCGGTTTATTGCATCCTATATGACATCAATGTTGACTGGACATGACATAGAGCACATGGTGCTAACCAACAACATCTTCTTGCCTAACATCAAGCCATCTACTGCGAGCAACATGGTGGCGTGTGTGCTTGAACGATTGGAGTTCGTGAAGCACATTGTCCTACTCAAAGGCGGGCCTAACTCGTAGTATTCCGTCGACTGTACTTGATGAGGTAGCATAATGTTTTATGGACTGAGTCAGAGTACACTCGGACAAGGGAATAAAGAGAAAGATTTTCATATAAGTTATCAGGCATGGAGAAGAACTTTGCTTTTTTCTTTGTAAGCCCAAGCCTTTTTATCACAACGCGAATCAACTCTTTTGATACCTCAAATCCGAAAGCATCCTTTACCTTATGACGAAGACCAGAAAGAGATGCGAATGGATCTATTTTTAATGACGCCTTTAAGAACTCTATGACCACATCCGATTTTGTAGGTACACTTTGTACACTTTTTTAGTGGGGTTTGAGACCTCGAGACTGTCATGTGGCTTACATTCGCAAGTATAGCCACTCTCCTCAAACTTTGCAGCAATGTGTACATGTAGGTAACAATCGACCGTCTGTCCAAGTTGTACATAGAGAATTTGAATTGATTCAATATACTGTAACATTATTGACCGGTCTGACTGTAACTTGTGTTGACATGGTTTTAATTTATCACTTAATGTCAAAAAACAACATGCAGGATCCGGACATCATGCATGCTTCTATCAGCTTTCAAAAGGCTACGGGGTCGACTGGACCTGATGACATGTACATCACCGACGACATAAGGGCCGTGTTTGAAGCTTTCGCACTTGGCATAGTCAGGATGTCATTCAAGTATTCGGATGGAGCTCGGTGCAATCCTCCAGCTGGCCTTGCTGTACAAAGGGGTGGGCAGGTACTAGTTCAGCAGATCATTGACACTGATTTTGATACCAGGTGTTACGACGTGTCCATTCAAGAGTCCTACACAATCAAGCTCGGCAACGAGGACCTTTACAATATTGTGCCGCAGATGCAGAGCTATGTCAAGCCCTCGCCAGCAGGTTCGCTCACCAAGGCAAGGGCATTAGCTGCTGCGGCTGCCGCTGCTTCTGCACACGTAGCAGCACTTGCCATTGCTGTTACTGCAGACGATGCAATTGCTGTTGGTTATCTACAGTGAGCTTGTTCCTATTCACTCAAGCAGCTTCGTGTACGGCACACCTAACGGTGCATGCACAACACCGAGACGCGACATTGGAAATGTAGTGTAAACACAAGCAGGGTTGAGTGACGAATTGCTCATCATCGGAGGAGGACAAAAGAAGAGACACGCGTGGCTGATGACGCCTACAATCTTTTGCCGGAGTGGTGGTACACTACAGTACATGGCCCAGAGATTGAGATTGCGAAACACACGACTTAAGAAACAATCATCAGAATTTATAAACAATGATTGACAATTCTCAACTACTTATCTGCATCTCTACCTTCGCTCTTATTTACATGGCTCGACTGAAGATTGAGCTTGAGACTGAGCGCGCTCCAAAGAAGGCAGATGCTGCTCAAGTGAATAGTATGGAGATTGAGCTTGAGAATGCTCGAGTGAATAGTATGGAGATTGAGCTTGAGAATGCTCGGCTGAAGATTGAGCTTGAGACTGAGCGCGCTCGAAAGAAGGCAGATGCTGCTCGAGTGAATAGTATGGAGATTGAGCTTGAGCTTGAGACTGAGCGCGCAGAAGCGCTTGAGAAGCAACTGAGGTACGAGCTGTCAAGCATGACTATCGAGCAATGGAATTCCCTGAACGATAATGACAGGCGTCTCAATGAGGATCTTTGCAAACAATACGGAATCCCCCCCCCCAACATGCAGGAGTCGTCCTACCCAGATTCAACCGAACAGGATGGCGAACGAATCTACGACAAGTGTTCCATGTGCGCCTCGAAAAACGAGTGTAAACAACGCAAAATCCATACAGATTATTACAGCCATACAAACTCGAATCTCTCTCTGTCGAATTCATTGTCGGGGCCATTCATTAATATTCAGTGCACGGATGCGGTGGCGGATTCTCGTCCCTCATCGCCTCGCCTCGTATCGTAGTCCTCGAATTAAGTGTAAACAACCATTCTTCAGTGTAAACAACCATCAGCACAGCACAGAACACTTCACAAACGAATGAGTTCGTTTGAAGAAATCAATGAAGATGTATTGGAGATCATTCTATCTAATGCAATTTCGAACGAATCCCACCTCAAACAAGTGCCTCTCGTTTGCAAACAGTGGAGATGCGCCGCACCCCGGTGTGTCACAAGGATCCACTTAAGACATTATAACAGTTTGGAATACGCATTATCACGCATTTGAAGGCTCAAAAACATACACTCAACAACATACACCCGCCTGCTACTACTACTGCTTGCAAGTTGCATTATTGAGTATAAAAACATCATGCATCATGATTGGGATAAGTAATCAAACATGAACGATCCCTCAGCGATCACGATCACTCCTCATTACCTTCGTCGTCGTTGCATCACTACGATGCAAAGCTTCAAAAGGAGATTGAATCCATCAATGACCATTTCATGCACAAGAAAGAAGTACTTGAACGCAGAATATTAAAATTGGAGCAGGACAGCGAACAGCAAATCAAATTCGCAACCCAGCGGAACACTATTGCCAAAATGGAAGGCAAAGTTGATTTGGTGCAGGTCGCTGAAAACTATCGTCGTGTTGAAGCGATCGAGGATGAGTGCTGGGCTTCGAAAGTCACCTTGAAAGCGCCTGTACAAGTCGAGGAGGTGTCGTCACATGGGGTCGCCCCTCCTTGAAGCACAAGTTGTCGAGCCAGAGCCACACGTTCATTTGTGAAATGATAAACCGCGCGAAGAACGGAAAAAACGCCCGCAACCATCACAAACGTGACCCTCGCTCATGTGATCATGAACGGATTCGTTCTCGCCAATACAGTCAACGGAAGCTTCGTGTACGGCACACCTTGCGGTGTAACCTAATGTTGTTGCGACCACCGGAGGGGGACCGAGTGGTGTCTACAACAATACGAGTTTTTATTCATCAACAACAACAGAGCTGCTGTGGGCAAATGGAAGAGGTCGTCCTAGACCCATCAATTCCATGCAGTGCAGCCTTGCGATTGTGAGAGCAGAAGAGCGATCCCGGTCCGAGTAAATGCATGTTTCTGGAGAGAATCGCAGTCCTCGTACCTCTGGGTACCGCTCGATCGATTTTTGAGAATCGACAAGGGAAGTGGCGAAGCCACCCCTCCTGTGCTTCTCTTGTGCGCGTCTACGTTTATTGTACAACCTTACCCCTAAGTGGTCGCAATCAGCGACCTTTGGCATCGTTTTCGATTTCGTGTGACCAAAGCGTTCACCACCCAACCTAAGCTTCACGTCTGCTGAACAAACGCTTGGGATCTTGTAAACACGTTCTTTTTCTTTACCCGTCTCCCACGACATAAGAGTCGTTTTGAACTCATCTGTCACAGAAACGTCCTCTTTGAAAATTCTTTTACACGATGCGAACATGGCCCCAGTGGGAAATGCAACTTCTCCCGGTCCAGTAGGCTTCAGTTTCGTGATGGCAGATCCGTAGGCCACGCAAACCTTCATATCAGGAAGTTCTTTCATCATGCACCGCTTGATACCCGCCCAGAAAGAGTCTTTGACCTTTCGTTTTCCGATGTAAGGAGGTGTGTAACAAATATTGACGGGGTGACTGAGGACCAATTTCTTATGGATACTGGCATTGTCCATTATTACTACTGAGTTATTGCACAAACTCAATGATTCAATAAATGCAACGAAGTCCTTCTTCTTCACAGATCCTTTCTTCACAACGAACTCTTTCCTACCATCTGAAAAAACTGCCATCAACAAACTGTGGTGTACCCACCCACCAGTAGTTTTAACGATAACAGGTTTTCCTACAAGGGGAATACCCATAATGTGGCTTGAGACGCTCACTAAACCCACATTCGTCAACTGAGCTCTTAGTTCCTCTGGAAGCGGCACGCCCCTCTCCGTGAGGACTCTGACGCAGGTCAGGCTGTGCATAGCCATGCCCTGCATGGCCCTGAGTGTAACGGGGTTAATTTTAAACCATTTCATTATATTCCCGATAGAGTCTGTGTTGACATGCATTATAACTTGGGTTAGTATTGACATGGCGCCATATTTTTTGTATAGTTCTTGCTGATCTGTATCTACGTATGATATCACATATGTCTTGGGAAGATAGCAACATATTGGGGTTTCTGCTCAACTCATACCAGTCCCATGGTTTATCTGGGTTGGTTTGTATAATCTCCCACGTGATATTGGGGTTTGCGCTCATTCCACCCCAATCCCACGGTTTGTCTGGGTTGGTTTCGATAATATCCATCTTTATGACAGGGTTTTTGCTGATCCAGTTCCAGTTCCATGGTTTATCTGGATTGGCTTCGATCATTTCCCACGTGATGTAGGGTTTTCTGCTGATATAATACCAGTCCCATGGTATATCTGGATTGGCTTGTATAATATCCCATGTGATACTGGGGTTTTTACTGATCAAAAACCAGTCCCATGGTTTATCTGGGTTGGCTTTTATAATCTCCCATGTGATACTGGGGTTTTTACTGATAAAAAACCAGTCCCATGGTTTATCTGGGTTGGTTTGTATAATATCTAGTGTGATGTTCGGGTGTGAACTCAATCCACCCTATTCCCACGGTTTGTCTGGGTTTGTAATGACAATATCCCATTTAATGCATGGGTTTCTGCTGATCCAATACCAATTCCACGGTTTGTCGGGGTTGGCTTCGATCATTTCCCACGTGATGTAGGGTTTTCTGCTGATATAATACCAGTCCCATGGTTTATCTGGGTTGGCTTGTATAATCTCCCATGTGATGTTGGGGTTTATGCTCAACCCACCCCAATCCCAAGGTTTACTGAGGGTTGTAATGACAATATCAATCGTTATTGTAGGGTTTCTGCTGATATAATACCAGTCCCATGGTTTATCTGGGTTGGCTTGTATAATCTCCCATGTGATGTTGGGGTTTCTGCTGAACCAGTTCCAATCCCATGGTTTGTTGGGATTGGATTCGATGATATCCCATGTGATATTGGGGTTTGAGCTCAATAAACTCCAATACCACTTGTGTTCCATACATTTGACCCGTCTCGAGATGTGGTTATTTATTTCCACTGAAATCATTATTAATAGTAATAACTAAATAATAGATGGTAATAGATAGTAATATATCCACAAGTATCTTTATGCTCCGATTTGTACCTGATTTTAAAAGATTGTGGTGATTTCGCAGAATCCGTCCGTACATTCAAAATCCATGAACTCGGTGAAAATCGTTATCCATTATCCACGCTTATTACATGGTACATACTTAACCTTACTATCTCCTTGTTTGTTTTTGATAATATTTTTAATGCATTGTGTACCATTAACATTCCAAACTGTGCGTTCTACATATTTGCCACCTACTTTAACGGATGTCTTTGTTCCAGTATTTACAGCTGTATTTGTCTTCTTAGTTGTTGTCTTCCTAGATCCACCTCCATATTGTCGTGCTTCGTTTTCTGTACCGCATGCTAAGAACCAGCTTCCCCCACTTTCTCTCTCATCACTAGCTTTTAAGCCACTATTTGTGTTTTCCTTAGCTTCATTACAATCATTCATGGAATTGTACTTCCTATGTTCTATTCCTTGCGTTCCAGCCCCCCAATTTCTGATCGTGCCTGTTACCATTTTTATATATATAATACAAACATTTATTTTTCAATGGCCCCACAATATCCGGTACTCTTTCTCTTTCATTTACAGCATTGATTTGACAGCTAAAGGGAGTTGCCCAGCTGTGGGAGTCTGCTTGAACGATCCCATAACCGGGCACAGAGCATACCTTGCGCGACTCAGCATCGCTTCTCCACCTGATGCAAAACGCCTTGGTCAGCAAGCTGGTCCTTGTGGGCATCCAGATACCCGTGCAAGCAGCGCATCATCTCTTTTGAGAGCAGGTCGGAGGATGTGGCCAGCAGCCTCGGTAGCACCTCCCGCTCATAGGCATTGACAAAGAGCGGGTGGTGGACGGAGTAGCCGTAGTTGTTGCGGCGGAAGTCGGCGTCGGCGCGAGTGTGCACAAACATCAGCTGCCAAGGGGTTTGCACGTCCACACCCGGCCCGCCTGACATGCCCGGGAAGGTGCTGCAGGTGTGCTCTATGATGCGCTGAGAGGCCCCGGCCACCAGTTCAGTCGACACGACCAAGCGCGAGGGGTAGCACACATCATCCTCTAGGGCAAACGCACGTCGCAGGGCTAGATTTTCATCCAGCCGCCAGTCTGCTGGAGTAGGTAGCTGATGGCCCAGTAGCTCGGCCTCATCAGCGGCCTGCTCATAATCCGCCTCGGTGCGCAGAAACCTTTTCGCCCATTTGGCAGTCAGGCGATGAGCAAACCCCAGCACGCACACCGCGTCCCCATCCACCAGCTTCCTTGCGCTGGGAATGAAGAGCTGCATCGGACCCCCCTCAGGTGCCTTGGTGACCATGAACCCGAAGTCTGGCAGGACCTCAGCCTCACCGATGCGCTGCGAGGGCTGCGAGGGGATGTGTTCAGCCAGCTCACTAACGTTGCGCCCCGCTGTTAGCCAGCCCAGGTCCACAATCGCGCGGGGAACCGGCCGAGTGGACAGACTGGACGGCAGCACGTCTGTGCCGTAGCCGCACCGCCACTTCTGTTGCACGCTGGCGGGCATGAGGCAGTGCCCAGCGCTGCCCCACAACACCCCTACGCCGGCAGGTGCTGCGACTGGAAAGAAGGTGCCACTGCTGTGCCCCGTTGGCTCTTCCCACAGCCCACGCATGAGCTTTATGCCTGTGTACTTCCCGCTGCTCTGCTCAAGCAGCACCTCGTTGTCACTAGCTGCACCACGGATCAGCACCTTGCCTGTTATGTGGTCCACCGGAAAAGTGCGCTTGTAGGTTCCAGTGCCTTTGATGACAATCGGCTTTTCAGCAGCAGCCTGCTTCAGCATGTCCCAGTTGCCCTCCATGTTGCTGCCCATGTTGTTGATATATCTGTAGTGAGTGGGAACGCGGACAGGGAAGTCACGAACGAAGCGGTAAACGTCCCAATTACGTTTTTTATCTCAGAGATGTCGGTGAGAGGCGTTGGCCAGGCAGAGAATCCATGATTCTCAGGATATGCCAGCCACATTGTAACCCGATGTCTTAAGTCGCTGACTCACACGCACGCACGCACCGCCGCGGATGATTATAGATGATGATGCATGCATGGGCGGCTTGTGTGCTCTTGCGCGTGCAGGGAAAACACATACACGCGGACTTTTGGGGACTCATCATGTAACGTGCGGGTTCGAGGTGCCTTCACGACAGCGTGGATGAGTGTATACCTGCACTGGACGGTCAACAGATTGAAACATATTCCGGGTATTAGCCCAGAAAACAACGGAACGTCAGTGGACATCGTGAGAGGAAGTGACTCTCGCGCGGTTGGTCAACTTTTCAAAAGCCTCAAAAGACAGGGGTATATCTCTAAACCCTGGATATACACCGTAAGGTGTGCCGTACACGAAGTGGTTTCAGTTTAGTATTCCGTTGACTGTGTATCACCGCTTCTGCACTCTGCTACATGGGTCCAGAATAGGCATCCTGCATCATGCCACTGGTGCTTGCAAACATGGGCTTAGATCAAGCCTGGATATCCTGCTTGAAGCAGGTAGGTGTGAAGGTCGTAGTTGGGGGTGATGCCGATGCGCATGATTGTGGTGCCAAGTGCGCCCTTCACGACCCCCAGCAGACGGCCATGCTTGTCGACCACTGGTCTGCCTGAAAACCCGTCATCTGCGTGTGCAGTGATGGCCACTGAGCCAGGCATGGTGCTGGATAGTGAGCCCTTGGAGCAACTGGGCTTGTTCTCTGTGCCTGTGTACCCCAGTGCGTACACTGACGCCATGATTTCAAGATCAGTGGACCAAAGGCTCGTGGCAGAGCGGGAACCCTTCAACAGAATGAGGTCAGGCACATTGCCTGGAGGTGAGGGGGCCACGACCTCCAAATCCTCCTCAAAGCCGTCGGTTGGGTACCTTGCCTTAAAGGCCACAGCCGGTGATGTACTACCTAGGGGCTTGCCGCAGAACCCCTGCATGTGTCCTGCTGCCACGATGACTTCCCCATGCATGAAGCCGCTGAACTGACCAACTAGGCTTCCGTCCTGACTGAATCCAAGCAGCTTCACTACCAATGGTGACACCTTGGCATACACTGCCTGGTCGAGCATCTCCACTGCAGCACCGACATCCACCGGGTCAACACCATCATCCAAGTTTATCCGAAACCTGGCCATGTTACAATCAGACCGGTCAATAATGTTACAGTATATTGAATCAATTACAATTACAACTTTCTATGTACAACTTGGACAGACGGTCGATTGTTGTACACATTTACACATTAATGGGCGTTCCTGCCTCCCGGGCGATTTTTTTAAATTTCTAATCAGGATTTAGAGCCTCCTGAACGACTCGCTAGCTTGAGACATCAGCACCAAGGAATCACAAATCCGCTCCATACCATGTTTCGCAACCAGTCAAAATCGGCCGGGAGGCAGGAACGCCCATTCATTGCTGAAAAGTTTGAGGAGAGTGGCTATACTTGCGAATGTAAGCCACATGACTTGATGAGATGAGAGAGGTCGCCCTGTGAGTGGCTCGACTCGACGGGTGCCGCCGCCGTCCTTGATGAGATGAGAGAGGTCTCCCTGTGAGTGGCTCGACTCGACGGGTGCCGCTGCCGTCCTTGATGAGAGTGTGACTGACTCGACAGTGCATTGTTTCTGTTCCTGCTTGACCCTAACATGTTCCAACCTCCGGTGGTCGCGACAACATTAGGTTACACCGCAAGGTGTGCCGTACACGAAGCGGTTTCATTTAAGTATTCCGTTGACTGTAGGGGTCCAGATACAGAGGGAAGGGAAGGGAAGGGGCCCACTTGCGAGTACCTTATATTAATGTATGGAATGTAATTTATGGAATGCAACCATTCCAATTCGTATCCACAACGGAACCAATGACCCATGATGTTTTTTAGCCAAGCCTTTGCTCCGTCATACAGTTTGTGTTTGTCTTTGTCAGAAGGTTCTTGCATTTTGTTTAATGTCTTGTGTAATTCACGAACCATTGAAAACGAGGGCCCAATTCCTATTGAAGATGCAACGGCGGGAGTCGTTTCCTCGTCAGTGCAAATAAGTTGAAGTATGGTATTTTCAAACATGTAAGCACCTCGCCGAATTTGATCCACCCATAATATAGCCAAGATTATCCTACCATCAAATGTTTGTACTGATTGTATATTTGCACACGCCATAATAATGGAATGCTTTATTATTTTGTCTCGAGCCATGACGCACCGATATAAATCCCCAAAAGTCTGCATGTATGATGTGTTTTTTCTGCTTCTCCTTTATCCTAGTCTGGTTTTCGAATAACAAATTTTGCTGCGCTTACATTCATTCACATTCACGACGAATTCGAGGACCAGCGCGCACCAATCTGAATGGAGGAGCGCGGTGCATGGGGATTCAGTTGCTGACTCGCACAGTGAATACGTGGGGTTCCGCCAACACATTCAACTGATTCCTGAATACCACGAGTAGACTACTGCTTGACAACTCAGTTGGATTTATGAACGGGAGGAGCGCGGGCACCGTGTAGCGGTGCATAGGGATTCAGCTGATGACTTCGCTCACTCAGATTAAAGCAATTCACAATGAAGATCTTCTAATTCGTCTTCCTCTTGTTCAGTCCAGAAAGCGGTTTCATTTTAGTATTCCGTCTAGTGTAAGCGTACGCCGAACAAGATAAGTAAACGTGAACCCTTGGTTGAGCTTGAGCCCTTCATGTCAGAGCCACAAGTATACCTCGATTTATATGAATTCTGGGGTGTATACAACACTTGTTTCCGACCTGAGGATGGATATTCATGCCACGAAGTGTTCGTGCCTGATGTTGACTGTGCGATTGGTGCGGGCGGTACAATGGAGGAGGCTTTTGCAGCTGCCAAAGAAAAGCTGACTGACATGGTCAGTGATTTCATGTATCGCGGCGAGGCCATCTCGCCGCCATCACTCCCCGCCGACATCATCAACCGCAGACAGCAGGACAACGAGCAATTTGCCGGCTTCGTGGTCACCTTCGTCGGAGTCGTCATTGTTTCCACCCTGCCAAGTTTATGTGGCAGGCCAACCACGTGAACTGCTGCCGTGCCATGACGTGTGAACACCATCAATGACATAGTTCAATCCGCCATCGATCCCGACAAATATGCCGTGATGCCAGTACCCCACCGTCTCATCCCAAACCGCAATGTGATCCCCCGGCTCGGCCTTTTGTGCCAGCGTATCGCAGTCGCATTCGTCACAAGTGGCAAAATAACTAGCAGCCCATTCGTTCTTTCTTTGGATGGCTCGGGACAAAAATCGTTCAATGTCCATCTGCACTGCTATGCCACCGGACGGTACAACCTGCATTTATAAGGATGTATACCTATTTATAAGGATGTATACGCCAATGTCAAGCTGATGGCTGATTAAAAACCGCATGCGACCATGCACAACACCGAGACGCGACATTGGAAATGTAGTGTAAACACAATCAGATACACATTTTACACACTTACACATTTACCAACATGAATCCTGAAGCCGCCGGCACCATGTCCATGAGCTACTTGAAACGCCATGTGTACGAGCTGAGGACGTCCATGGATCCGAACATCGTTGTCAAGCTCCAGAGCCTCGATCATGACATGGCACGCATATGGGTTGAGAATGCGGAGGGCGTTTGTGTGGACACACATGAGGTCAGTGTGCATGAGGCAACTGGCGAGGAGCTTACAATCACCAATGAGGCTGTTCGCGTGGAGAGGTCGTATATCATCAAGATTAACAAGTCATATGTGGTGGCGTTCATGGGCAGCACGATCCTCAAGATTCACAAACAGCAGCAGCATGCACTGTTCACAGCGAATGGTGCTGATCTGAAGCGCATTTGAGTGGGTAGCAAATTTTGCCTAAAGGGGTCACAGAAACCTGGGGCATCGACCGCGTCGAGTCACAGAGCGACCGACCTCTCGCATCATGACGGAACCTGTGTCGAGTCGAGACCCCTGGCAAAAACATAGGGGTGAGATGTATTCCTAAATCGTTTTTTTATAACCCACAACGAAACACAGTTTAGCGAGGACACCGATGAATACATCGACAGCCAAGGCGACCCATGCATGTCTTTGCCAGCGGGAGAGCGCAAGGATTGCAAACAATAGGTATAACGTGCCATGAACAGGGCGGAGTTTCGACCACCAGATCTTCCCGCCATCTGGCGCCACCTCTATCCCCGTTTTCCGAAGGCCTCCAAAGTATATGACAAAGAACCCTATTGCTGGCACAAGGGCCAAGACGCCCATACAGCTAGGGACATTTGATTGTGGGACACCTTTTATTTTGGGGATTTGACCAATTCAAGCTTTGTAACCGATCTTGTCAATACAGATACTGTCTTCAGGAGATTGATACAAAACATTCAAGGCCTGTACAGACACAGAAGTTACATGATCAAAGTAGCCTGACAAGTCAACGTGTTGGCTTACATCGTGCGCATCAATAATCATTTTCAAAGCGTTCCTGTAATCAAATAATTCTGCTACATCTGGAATTATTGGGCACGCGCAGCGATATTTTCGCTTGAGCAAACTGAACACATTCTCAATAGTGTTGAACTCTGGACTGTAAGGAGGTACAAAGAGCGGGCGTATTCCTACAGAATCGAACGCAGAGATCGTCTCCTTTGAATGATGGAACTGGATATTGTCAAGGACAGCGACAGTACCCTGCTTTACATGTAACTCTGATACAAACTGTACAAAGTCGACTTTCTTGCAATTGTGATCAAGGATCTTGTAATGAACGATACCTTTGACAGAAACGGCAGCGATTAGCGTCAATTTGGACATTCGCAATGTCCGAGAAATTTGGATATTTAAACGTTTGCCACGTTGGCAGTACCCTCTGCGACAAGTGTCACCGATGTAAAAACCCGCCTCATCAATGCTTATCAAATCCGATGTCGGAACGGCCAGATACTCTTTACAAAAACTTTCGACAGAAGATTTGTGGTCATTCTTGTGTCGAACAGTTTTGTATGCGCGCTTGCGTGTGTAGCCAAGTCTGCGTGTGTAGCGTCCAAACGTTTTTGGAGACATCTTGATAGAGGACAGAGACGTCACACCCTCTGCAAGCTGAGACATTGTCAAGAATGGATTGGAGTCGATCAGTTTTTTTATAGCAACCTTGATATCTTCGGTAATGACGCTCGCCCGTTTCTTCCGATGATGTTTTATATTGGCTTTGGTGACCCAACGTTGGAGTGACGATTTTGATACTTTGTACAACAGACTAACTTTCCTCAAGCTACGATTATAGTATTTGTAGTGAACAACCGCGCGATGTCTTACCTCTGCATCAATCATGATAACGTGCGCGTATTAGGGTATAAGGAAATTGTCAGTTAGTATGGTATCACCAAAATAATAATCACTCCCTCTCGATGGGGGTGGTGACAAACAACGGAGATGACGACGATCTGGACATCATGGTGGTCAAGAAGACGCTTAATTCTTTGTGCATGGATGTATCGAGGCAGCAGATCTGCTCAAGGATCCAAAGCATGGTACTCGTAATCAACCACGCAGTTGCAGAGGCATACTTATTCGCAAATTTTCACATAACCAGATGCCTAGATGATGGAGACTTTGATGTCAAGCAGTTGCCGCACCTGGATCGGAACTTCTACTACAGGTGCATACTTGCGGTCTCGATATCCAATGTCCGAATTGATACGCTGGACCAGAGCTTGAAAGATAGCATGGTTGCTTTCGACGCTCTCAGGCCTGCAGGATACGTGAAGGTGGACGTTCGTCATTGGGGACAAGTAATCGCAGACGTCTCAATACAAATGGCGACGATGGCGTGCAACAGCGTCTGGGCAAACGTGGACAGGGTCGTTATCAAGTACCTGCGCTTGAAACATCCCTCTCTGAAGAAACATTTCAAGAAGATTGTCAAAGCGGTGGTCCAGTATCTTGACTCGGATATCGACAAAATCATCCCAGCGGGTCTCGTGCATGCGAACCTCATCAAAGACGTTGTCAGACGCCTGAGAGATCTCTTGCCGCTGCCAAGGGGGAAGCAGTTCAACACTCGAGCACACCTGACAATGAGACTGTTTCATCACGTGCTTACAGAGTTGGGAGCGGATCCAAAAGAGAAAACAACAAAAAAACGCCCCCGTCTGTTCAGTATCCTTCCACGCAAGAGCGGCTTCACCATTTCTTACGTCCCTATATCGTCCATGACACTCATGAAGCTTCTCAGCATGGGCGATTCGCCGCTCGAGAGCGTCCGTGGCGATGGACGTCACGAGAATCATTCCATGTTGTGGAGAAAGTACTTCAATGTCCAAGGACTTGAGACGAAAGGGTCTCGTTTTGACAACCGAATCCTCAGCGACGGCAAAGGGGTCTCCGTCCAAATGAAGCATCAGGTGGGTAAAGATATCGCTGGAGAAGGAGGAGGAGATAATGCGGGGTATCCCAAAGACGCAAGTATCGAAGACTGCCAGGACGCTTCTTTGCGCCAGGGTGCGCTGCGTGTCGGTATCGACCCGGGTATGACAGATATCGTCACTATAGCATCTTCTGACGGTCGAGTCGAGTCTTTCAGCTCTGCCCGCTTTAGCGAAGCAGCTGGGTACAATACCAGCAATCGTCGCACAAACAAATGGAATGCCAATACGCAAGACCTCGTGAAGTCCATTCCATCGCCGACTACGAGCAGTATGCACGACATGCAGGACCATGTCAGAGGTTACCTCAGCGCGCTCCCGACCCTCCTTCAACACCGAGCCAACAGAGGTTACCGATGGATGCGATTCTTTTGATATGTGGGCAAACAGAAGACGATTGAAAAGGTATGCGATTTGATTGCTCCAAAAGCACAGAAGAAAACGATTGAAGAAAAGGTATGCGATGTGATTGCTCCAAAAGCAAAGAAGACCGTTGTTGGCTTCGGCAACTGGTCCAACCAGGGCTATGGCATCAGTCGTTCGTGTTCTGGACCAGTGAAAGAGATCAGGAAGTGCCTTTCACGTCGTCAGAATGTTCTGTTCAAAAACGTCGACGAACGCAACACTTCTTGTACTTGCCACGGCTGCTTCCAGAAGCTCGTCAACATAAAGGCAGACAGCGTCGTCTGGCGCAGAGTTCAAAACGAGCCCGCCGCCCTCATCGACGGGGCTCCTACAACAACAACAACAACAACAACGTTTGAGAAGCAGAAGACGGTGGTGAAGAACGTTAAGGTCCACAAAGTACTGCACTGTCGCAACAGTGTCAAAAGCGCATCATCCAATGTGCGTTGTGGTGCAACCTGGAACCGAGACGTGAACGCTGCCAAGAACCTTCTTCTGCTTCTGACGACGTGGATGGACGGGAAAGAGCGACCAGCGGCATTTTGTGTGCCCTCCTCATCGCCCACCCCAAAAACCACAGTTTCCGGAGAGGCAAATGTGGGCGCTCAACCAACCGACCCACCTGGGTCAGTTAGCAGCTTACAATTGTTATCCTCTGGGCCAGCTTAAATGCTGAAATACGGGATGAAGGACACGAAGGATTGGGACCTTGATACAAAACCTTTAGCTGACCTACCCATTGGGTTCAAGGGTCACCGGTAAGGGTGTCCCATAAATTTTGTCTCTGACTGTATACCTTAGATACATAGGTGTCGCGAGAAAGGCAAGAATCACGAAAGCTGTCCTGATTCCTATGCACCCGATCCAGAAAGCTATTTGTCTTGAAATGTTGTTGGCCATATTGTTATCATTTAAGTTTTGTTTTTTGAGGAAGATTTCAGGTTGCCTTGTTCCACATGTATCTCGAGGAAAGCGGGGACAGTAAAGTGGTAATTCCACAGGCAGATGAAGAACAAGGGGGGCGTAAAAAAGACATCACGGTTGTTCTCATCCTCAACCAACCAACCTCAAAACTGCTTGTCAAGTGATATATGTCGCCAACACTTGGATGAGAACCACCGTACCACATTAAACAAGTGGCGGAGCCCCTTTCACCTATTCCCCCCCAGCGGAGCGACCGGGGGCGACCGGAGGGGAGCCCCCACAAAGGAGTCCGAGAGGAACCGAGCGGGTGGGCGACCGGAGGGGAGCCCACAGTTCACAGTTCGACCGCGATGTGAACGCTTCCAGGAACATCCTGATGCTTACACTTCACCAAGTCTTTGGGAGAGAGAATTCCAAGATGAGGTCTTCACATCAAGTATTAGACACACTACTGTGTAACTACAGTCGGTGGAACAGTAAAATGAAACATCCAAAAACCGGTATAAGACGGTAATATACTAAAATAGTTGTATAGAGGATGGACACAAAGACCGTATCGGAGCTTAGGGCGATGATGCTCACTAATGATGCTATCGAAGCTGATGATGCTATCGAAGAACTCTGCCGCCGGGCTGAGGTAACCGAGGCAGCTGCTGCTGTGCCTCCTCAGCCTGAACATCCGACGGCAATTGTTGCTCGCACTCTCTTTTCATGCGCAGCTCAAGCTCGTTTTTTTTGTATGAGGCCGATTTTGTAAAACCGTTTCATTTTAGTATTCAGTCGAGTGTAACTGTCAAGTCTTACACAATGTGTATGTTGTTTGTAAAAGATTCACTTGTTTGTAACACTTGGGTTTATTAGCACTGTAACGCTTGAGCTTCTTTCTCACTGGAACGCTTGGGCGTTCCCGATGTGCCGCCTCAAGTAGACTTCTAGGGCACATCAACAAAGATCCCGTGTTCTTTTGTGCCACGGGATCTTTGCCGCCCGTTCCTCAAAAAACGATATAAATGAAATGTGCTGTGTTCGGAAAAGCGTACTCCACTCTGGTAAATGACGTCAACCATGTGGACCACTGATCGACACTTGTACACTTATCCATTCTGCCCCAAATGGCACGGTTTCTTTTGATTTAAGCAGGAGGAAGGGTGCCATGACGATGAATTTCCATTCGAATACGTCCTGGCGCTTACGGAGCGAGTTCCTGAAATAGAAACATTGAGCATGGTTGCGTACAGCGCACCTCAGATCGTGAGAGTCCCTCGGGTCATGGTCGACACGCTGTGCGAACGACAACTGCACAACAATGTAGAGATGCATTGTCTTCACGAAATCGTCGATGCGTTGACTGTCGCACTCGAACGTTTCAACGGCGACTCTGATACGCACTCCAAGTTTCAAACGATCAAGCAAGACTTGGAGACAGCGATATCGAACACACAGGCGTCGTGTTCGAAAATGCGCATCCTTCTTCGGAACAAGATGATGAAGAAAGAGCTCGTCGAAGTCGCGTGGGCTTCTGAACGACATATTCCCTGGTGCCTCGACGAAGAAGAAAAAAATGGGTTGTAACACGATTCACGTAAATAAGATGTACAGTAGCATGAAAAGTCAAAGTGCTCACGATGTGAGCATCAATAATATTTTCAAAGCGTTCCTGTAATCAAATAAACACCCCCCCCTGATTGTGCGCCATACGTTTGAATCATCATGAATTTATTGCTGTGATATTGTAGAGAAATGGATCCCCCGACTCGCGAGCAAGTCGCTAAGCTGCAAAACTGTTATTGGGACGTCTTGGAGGAGAACGCAGAGTTAAAGACCTCCGTACTGGAAAAGGATGAGCTCATTGCTCGCTTGCGCCGGCAACTGAACACTGCTAACCACAAGGTGGCTAAGCTCCAACAACTGGTCGACCCGAAGATGTTCCTTGCCTCTACAGTCGGCGGAACAGTAAAATGAAACATATATCAGATGGAAATAAATGTACGACATCGCCGTTAGAAAATTGGCGTTAAGAATGGTCGCTGACTTGGGTGTGTTAAAAACTTCAGTGTTTACGAACATCAGTCGTTCTACTCTGTGGAGGTGGAAACGCTTTGGTGTAAATCGAAAACGACGTGAATTTGTAAGCAACCTTTTTGAGACGAATAAGGATTTGTTAAAATCGTTTTTATTGTCAACTCAATGCACAACCGCAAGAGGCGTCGTTGCTTTTTTCAAAAGTACTCACAATGTACGATTATCAACTAAAACAGTGTATCGTTTCATAAAACTCATTGGTTTTACAAGAAAAAGGAGCAAACTCCGTGGACAGTGTAAAGGGGACTTAGTTCCACTTGTCAATGAATTTTGTAGTAGGTACAAGGAGACTAATTTGTGAATAGATACTTGTTCAAATGCAATTTATGTTTATTGCAAACCTGAAGGAAGTGTAGTTCATCTGGATGTAGTCCAAAGATGTCAACGTATATGAGGGCTGTTTCGATGTCACATGGACATGTGTGACTCATGTTACAAATTGCCTGCAAGAAATAACTTTCCTTATTTACCAACAATCTCCCTGGTTCTCCAGTTGTTCGCATGTGAGGCAGATCAATTTCTATGTCTTTGAAGTCTTCACAGATCTCATTGCTCAGACTCACAGGTATATTATAGCATTCTTCACGTGAAAGAACTCTATCCACCTCAGCAACACGTTGAGTGGAAGCTTGAATTACCATGAGACATTTGTCCATATTTGATTTTTCATACAAAACGTTCTGACGTTATTCGTTTATTAGTGGGACACCCTTTATACAATTTGGCGAGACGTCGGAGTCATCTGATTAAGATCACCCAGATGTCTGAGTTTTTGGCACATTCATACCAATCTGGATGGTGCCCCTCAAGCGTAAGCCACCCCTCCGTACGAACGAACACACGCAAACTGAGGAACACTGACGACGACGATCGAAAAACATCTGACTCCACATGCAAACGGCGGAAACATGTCCTCGTCTCCAAAAGACACCACCGCGGATTAATGTGTGTCGCGTCTTTCGCAACCTCATTCACTATGGTCCGGTCATCCAAAGAAACCGTATTGTATCAAGCAGGCTCCTGCTTGAGAATACTATGGGAATTCTTAAGGGGGGATAGCGGGTCCCGCGGAGTGGGGACAGTGGAATTGAGCTGCTGACTCACTGACTTATCCCATGTGGCACCATCAAGCAAGGAACCCAGCTGCGGCTTGGCTGTTCCGTATACAAATTCAAAAAGACCCATCTTAAGAACAGAAGAGAGTGTAGTATAATTCAAATATAAAACAAAAAAAATCGCGTATTGTCATCACCTACGTGCGAGGATATTTAGCTTTGTAATAGCATGGATCGATACAGAATATACAACTGCACGAAAAGTATAACAGCAAGCAGCTCCAGAATGCCCTTTTCCTGAGCGGAAGATACCCGAATAGCCTTACGTAATCGTCCATGTATTCCCATGCCCACGTGTTTGCCGTGTACGTCTTTTCTATCTCTACAATCTTCTTCAATCGAGCAGCATTCTGGTCGTACTCAATTTTGGCACCAGATAATAGGTGGATTGTCGTGCCGTCAAACGTGAACATAGTCTTATTCATCACGTTTGATGTACGCCTGAAGTAGAATGTCTCTTTGTACAGGTCGAGTATTTCTAAACATTTATTGGCGTCATCCTCATTATCGAATACCACCATTCCATGTAAAATAAACGTGTTGCTCCTGTCATTCCACGTACTACCTGAAACTGTGAAACACGCATACATGCTTGTCTCCAACTTCTTGAAGTTATCCATTGTTTCTGTTTGGGTGCGCAAAAGCAATATACTAGATTTTTTTTTTTCTTGAATTTTTTTTTTTGAATTTGTAAGCAAACTTTGTGAGACGAACAAAGGTTTGTTGAAATTTTACTGTCAACTCAATGCACAACCGCAAGAGGTGTTGTTGCATTTTTCAAAAGTACTCACAAGTAATGGGCGTTCCTGCCTCCCGGTCGATTTTGACTGATGGTTAGATGTGACTGTTGTTGACATCAAGTGTTGTGATACGGTTCTCATCCAAGTGTTGGCAACATATATCACTTGACAAGCATGAGGTTGATTGCTTGAAATTTTTCATGTCATAGCACGCATTGTTCTTTCTCATCAGCACACCATACATCGGAAATTCCTTGTGAATGTAAGCCTCGTACACTATTCCCACGATACTTGTTGTCTTATCCAAGTCGTTGTGCGTTGTTGGGTTGTCTACGGTTACAATTACCACTTCCTCACTCTAGGTAAAATCATTGGGAACTTCCAGGAAAAAGGCAACGTTGTGGTGATGGGTGACTTCAACGCTCGGGTTGGTCTTGGTGTGGACAATGATGATACCGAGTTAGGAGATGAACCAGTATCCCAAACCAGTAGTACAGCCCCCAACCAAACCATTCAACCGAGGTGTAGCATGGACACAGCTCCCCCCAATCGATTGGGGGGGGCCCTACTCCAGCTATGTGTAGTAACTGGTCTTATCATCCTTAACGGTAGAACAGAAGGTGATATGCAAGGTGCACATACCTTCTTTGCAGATGGCATGGACAAGAAATCTGTCATTGATTATGCGCTAGCCGCCCCTAGTCTTCTCAACACCCCAGGAGTCAAGTTTAGTGTGGCTCCCAAGCATGACTGCCCTCTCAGGCCCGGGGGTGGAAAGTTTGACCACATGCCTATCACACTCCACATACCAGATGCTGCCCTTAGGCCTTCTCAAGGTACTATTAGTACACCTGCTGGTGGTAAACCTTCGCCCAAACTGAAATGGAAAGACAACTATGTCCAGATGTATGCACACACAATTAAGCGTGATCCAGACGTTAACCGATTACTTGACAATGCACTCCATAGCTCATCTATGGAAGATTCAGAGAAGGGGATTGCTAGTGCTATTGAACTAGCCATAAGCAAATGCACACCATGTCACAAACCTGTAGCTAAGCGTAAGCACGGGCCCGTGAACGCATGGTATGATGATGAATGCAATCGTGCTAGACAGGCAGCAAGCCAAGCAGAACATCAACATGGCTCTAGCTCTGACTTGGCTGGTTCTATGCACAAGGAGTACAAGAGGATTCTCAGAAGAAAGAAGAGGAAGTGGCTAGAAACACGCATGGAGAACCTTCATACGAATCTTCGGCATAATCCGAAAAGTTTTTGGAAAGACGTGCGTGAGCCTAACAAGGCCACTACGGCAGATATCACAATTCATGATTGGACTGATTATTTTGCAGACCTCTTTGATGTGCAAGTAGGTATTGATCCAAGTCTGGATGCTAGGGACTTTGTCCCTCAAGCTGATGGACCTCAGATAGAGGCCGCACCAACATGGTTATGTCAAGACTTTACCACCCAGGAGGTGTTTTCTGTTCTCCAATCCCTACGGAAAAACTCCTCCCCCGGGGTAGATGGTATCCCTGCAGAATGGTACAGATTTGCTTCCCATGAGGCCAACTCCCGATTTGTACAAGCTATGACTAACCTGTTTAATCTCATCTGGAAGACTTCTTACCCTAGCCAATGGGCTGCAGCTGCCTTGGTACCCGTACCCAAATCCAAAGGCAGTGTGTATGACAAGGACAACTATCGAGGTCTTGCGGTGAGCAACTCCATAGGAAAGATCTTCTCCCTTTGCATGCTACGTAGACTAGATGATTGGTCAGAAGAATTCAACCTCAGAGCCGCTGGCCAATATGGATTTAGAAGTGGTAGGGGTACTGCAGATGCATCATTCATTCTTAACCATATTGTAGATAAATATAGAGAAAAGAAAAACCACTCTTTGTGGCTTTTGTTGATTTCAAGAAGGCTTATGATTGGGTCAACAGAGACTTGCTATGGGATTGCTTAGCAAGGCTAGGAGTCAAGGACCCCTATCTCAGTATTCTGAAGTCCATGTATAATCATGTTGTTTTCCAAGTTCGCCTACATGGGGACATTGGATCCTCCTTTCCATCCCTTGTAGGAGTTAAACAAGGAGACCCCCTATCCCCACTCCTATTCGGTCTGTTCATTGATAGAATTGAATCGTTCCTCCAATCCAAGCTCCCAAATGTAGGGGCTGAGCTTAGGGGAAAGATTCTGCAACTGTTACTTTATGCTGATGACCTAGCTATAATGGCAGAATCCCCGGCAGATATGCAAGCGATGCTTGACTGCCTGAGAGATTTCTGCGAGGCTACTAAGATGGCTGTGAATATAAAGAAAACTGAGATTGTCGTTTTCAACAAACAATTCTGTGATGAGGCCCGCATGGATCCTGATTACAGATTTGTCTATGATGGAGCACAACTTTCTACAAAGTTATCTTTTATCTACTTGGGATCCCTCTTTGTGGATGGTGACTCAAGCAATCGTGCAAAAGCTGCTTTTTCTAGGATGCTCACTAAGGCCCAAAAGGCACACCACATGCTTCGTAGGCGATGCCATACTATGGAGATATACAATATTGATATTCTCACCCACCTGTTTGATTCTCTTGTACAACCTATCCTGAATTTTGGCTGTGAGGTGTGGGCTCCTTCTATTCTGAACAACACACTTATCTCAAATGACCATGCTTGTGAGAAATGGCATAGAGGTATACTTAAACAAATGTTGGGTGTTTGCCAATCTACTACATCTAATATTATCATGGAAGAGCTGGGTAGAACCCCGTTGTGTTTTGCTTGGCTTAAACAAGCTTTGCGCTTCTGGAACAAGACCATACATAAAGAACCTGAGGATCTCATTAGAATGGCTCTTGAGGAATCTTTTGACTCCAACACTGGCTGGGTTCATGACTTGCGTTGTGCTCTCCACAAGCTAGGATCCAGTAAAAACATCAACATTTTGGAGGCTGTCGATGTCGAAGGTATTATGTCTGAAGTTTTTGAGTCATGGAGGTTTAAGTACCCAAGTGACACCAATGCAGTTAGAGACATCCCTGATGAGAGAAGGGTTGGCTTTAAACGCCTCCGATACCAAAAATGGTTCGCAGCCAACAGCAATGATGAGAATGGCTTGATTCCCTTTACATCCGCCTTACATAAGCAGGATCAGATTCGTTCTATAGCACAGTTTAGAATGGGTTCCCATTGGCTGAACACAGAAAGAATGAGGGTGGTGGATAGAGCACACATCCCTCGCTCAATGAGACACTGTCAAATGTGTGGGTTCCAAAAAACTGAGGATGAAATGCATATGTTTGAGTGCCCTTTTTATAATGATATTCGCCTCCGCTACCAGAATCTGTTTACAGATATTTATAGGCATGTCCATGAGGATACCGACTTAACCGTATGGAATGTGGAATTCTGCGATTCCACATTCGGAACCTTTATGAATGGAAATGGCACTAAGTCTTTTTGGAGCAACCTAGCCGACTATCTTTCTACTTGTAGAAGAGCAAGACAGGAAGCCCTGGACTGCTTAGTGGCACCGTAATTTATTATCCCTTTTTTTTCTTCTTGAGACTTCTCATTTGTTAGCTTCTTACCTCCGCCACTGTAAGTGGTTGAGATCTGGGTCCTGCTCTAAGGGGTTTAATACCTACGCCACCAAAACGGTGGTTGGGAGTTTGGTTTGTTTGTCCTCGACACACCCCTGATGTAATGGGGTTTTTTGCTTTGTGGGTGCTTTTTCTTTTTGTTTAAAGCACAGAGTCTCATACACCCTCGCGGTGTCAAGTAGACTTTAACATGTAATGTAATGTAATGTAATGTAATGGACCCTACAGTGTACGTGGGATTCTGGTAAGGTAAGCAATCCATGTCTGAAGATCGTGTTTTGAAATATACAATATAAACCCTAAACAATTATCAGCATGGAAAGCGCGAAGGAGTGCTAGTCTCACCCAGCTACGCCTGCGACCTCCGTACGTACAGCACGACGGGTTTTGCAACGGATGTTGAGCGTTTTAAGGAGTCGCTGGGAGAAGGATTCAGCTGCAACGTTATGGGCGGCACTTCCGAGGTTCCAAAACGGGACCTGAGAGCCGCCATACTGCATCTCCTGCAGCCCGGCACGGATGTCGCAGTTCTGCTATTCTGTGGCCATGGGACGTGGAGTGGTTCAACGCAACATGTTGCCCTTGTCTGTTCGTTTGGGCAGCAGATTACAGCACAGGAGATCGAGGACATCGTAGCACAGCAAGGGTTCACCGGCACGTTTGTTCGTGTGCTGAACATGTGCGATGAAGGTTCAACGCAACACGCATCTACAGTCGGCGGAACAGTAAAATGAAACATATATCAGATGGAAATAAATGTACGACATCACCGTTAGAAAATTGGCGTTAAGAATGGTCGCTGACTTGGGTGTGTTAAAAACTTCTGTGTTTACGAACATCAGTCGTTCTACTCTGTGGAGGTGGAAACGCTTTGGTGTAAATCGAAAACGACGTGAATTTGTAAGCAACCTTTTTGAGACGAATAAGGATTTGTTAAAATCGTTTTTATTGTCAACTCAATGCACAACCGCAAGAGGCGTCGTTGCTTTTTTCAAAAGTACTCACAATGTACGATTATCAACTAAAACAGTGTATCGTTTCATAAAACTCATTGGTTTTACAAGAAAAAGGAGCAAACTCCGTGGACAGTGTAAAGGGGACTTAGTTCCACTTGTCAATGAATTTTGTAGTAGGTACAAGGAGACAATCAATGCTGGGAAAATTTTAGTATCAGTTGACGAATGTGGGTTTAGTGAGCGTCTCAAGCCACATTATGGGTATTCCCCTGTAGGAAAACCTGTTATCGTTAAAACTACTGGTGGGTGGGTACACCACAGTTTGTTGATGGCAGTTTTTTCAGATGGTAGGAAAGAGTTCGTTGTGAAGAAAGGATCTGTGAAGAAGACGGACTTCGTTGCATTTATTGAATCATTGAGTTTGTGCAATAACTCAGTACTTCCCTAATGTATTCACGGTAAGTGGGGTACCCGCCATTTCTCCGAGGATTCAGCAAGGAAGCGAATCATCCTCCGAGAAGCCCTGTGATGCAACATCGTGCAATTGCTGTTTCCGGCATGATCAGTCTGTAATCCACGATCTCAATCTGAGTCCCACTACAACTGTCGGGTCATATCCATATGTCGATACCCCTTCCTTTCCCAACAGAGTGATAAAAAAATTGTCAAAGTGATCTGGCAGCGGAACACAATGCTTGTGCATGTACTGCAAAAAAGCAATCTTTAAAATTTTGTAATCCATGTATGCGCCTGACTTCTTCTCACATTGCTCGAAAAAGGCAGCAATTATGTCGGTTAGTTGTTTTGTTGTCTCCATAAATCTGTAATTACACACAGCCCGGCGGTCGATAATGTTACAGTATATTGAATCAATTCCAATTCTCTATGTATACACTCGGACAAGGGAATTATGTTACATTCGCAAGTATACTGTAACATTATTGACCGGTCTGAGTGTAGTAACTTGGATCTTGAATGGATTCAACTGTTATGAAAGGGGAATCTCGCCCCCCAGTAGTGGGGCAGTGGAATTCACGAGGAGCATCTTCACTCCAGGTTCACGATGATCTTGTTCATGGTTGTCATCTTGATGGGACAAGGATGCACCGCCATGGATGACCTTGCCCCTCAGGTGAACTTCAAACATTTCAAGGGACCGTTTAAAGTTGGCTTCTGGTTGGAATGCGGTGGGGTTCAACCTTTGAATGTGCTTGATCGCATCTGTCATCGTAATGCATCTTTCCCACATCAGATAAGCAGCAACAACTGTTGCCGACCGTTGTCTTCCCAACCTACAATGCACAAGCACGACATTGTTTTGACTTAACACTCCATGCATCACCTCAACAATATATGGTAGATAGGATATGAGTTTCGTGACCTCTTTTTGCCTGCAGTTGTCTTCAACAGCAACCTTAATGTATGTTGTGTTTGGGTTCCTTGGTTTTATGTACGGTGTGTGGTTTGTGCAGTTCACAACAAGGTTGAATTGCAACGTTTTACAAAGTTGGTGGTTGAGAGCTGCTTCTTGGTCTGATAGGTAAAGATTGTCGCACACTTTGAACAAGTTATCGATATGCATCTTATTGAGATCAGCCATATTATTGTTAATTTTCCCAACACAGGACAACAACAGGTATTTTCAGAGGTGTTCATGTGAACACGTTTAAAATAGGGATTGATGTGATCCTCCGGCATTTTTTCATTATTTATTTTTTGTTGAAAGTGTTGTTCCCGAGATGGAGAGTCTTTTCAGAGGTCTTCGGGGGTGCCCATTTTTGTATTGTCTGTATGAAGTTATTCAATATCAGCTCGGTATGAGCGCAGATTGACTCCGGATGGAAAAGGGTTCCCCATATCCGTCGTCTCTTATGTCGGAACGCTACAACACGTTGGTCATGGACCTCATCGAGGCAAATCGGGCGCATGCACGGAGCTAGATCAGAAATTGAGTATGCAGCATAGAAGTCAGCCTCCAATTTCATTGGAACCCCCTCAACGAGCTCAATACGTGCCCCAATAATTTTGATGCCCCGTGTATGGTGTACGGCGGCACCTGTGAATTCGAGATGACCACCAAAGTATAAGTTGATAAACTGGGCACCAAAGCATATTCCAAGAACCGGAGCACCATGTCTGAGGGCAAAGGTGTTCATCGCCTCTCTGTCACGACCTATGTCATGCACGTGCAATTGCGATCCCGTGAGGATGAACCCAGAAACTTGCTTTGTCCGGCAAATCTCTACAACCTCTGAAAGAGTACGTGCGATTGCATGACCATGCCTTTGGCGCCTAAGAAAAGATAGGAGGTACTGCCTGAAAATAGGCTTGGGACCGATTGTATTGTCAATGACAACGAGCATTTTACAATAGAATTTATATCATACACTCCAGAAAGCGGTTTAATTGGTGAATAGATACTTGTTCAAATGCAATTTATGTTTATTGCAAACATGAAGGAAGTGTAGTTCATTTGGATGTAGTCTGAATAAGTCAACAGATATGAGGGCTATTTCGATGTCACGTGGACATGTTTGACCCATGTTACAAATTGCATGCAAGAAACGACTTTCCTTCATTACCAACAATCTCCCTGGTTCTCCAGTTGTTCGCATGTGAGGCAGATCAATTTCTATGTCGTTGAAGTCTTCACAGATCTCATTGCTCAGACTCACAGGTATATTACAGCAGGCTTCACGTGAAATAACTCTATCCACATCAGCAACACGTTGAGTGGATGCTTGAATGACCATTCGACATTTGTCCATATCGTTGTATGGATGGAGCTGTACATTTACAGTTGTTCTCAAGTTACCTTTATACAATTTGTCATCTGATTAAGATCACCCAGATGTCTGAGTTTTTGGAGAGACGTCGGAGTGCCAACCTGGATGGTGCCCGTCAAGTCATCGGAGTACTCACGCAAACGGCGGAACATTGTCGAGTGTGTTACGTCGCACTCAATCACTCACAGGCCCCCCAAAATACAAAACGAACGAACGCGAGAAGCATCATCATCGTGACACACGCCTCCTCAGAGAAAACGGCGGAACATGTGTCGAGTCACAGAGCGACTTTCGCATCAGGATATATCGACAGCCAATCTGGGATCACGAGTTGGGTTGCTGCTGAAACCAATCTTTATGCGTCCGTGTATCGGGTGTGTAGATGGCATCTAAAGACACTGAATTTTAGCTGATATACCCATTTGGGTTCAAGGGTCACCGGTAGGGTGTCCCACAATTTTTGTCTCCGACTGTAAAAAGAAAGAATGTCGGCACTGTTCGCTGCCCTGGTCATCGGAACCGTTGCAGGAACGCTCATCGGCACGATCGGCGCCGGCGCCGGCGCGATTCTGGTCCCGTCCCTCATGTTCTTCGCCGGCCAGTCCATGCAGGGCGCAGTCGGCGTGACGCTGGCGATGCAGACTATCCCGGTGGGGATCGGCGGGGCGTACTTGTACTACAAACAGGGACTCATCGACCTCTGGGTCGTTGCTGCCGTCGCCATCGGCATGCTCGCTGGAATCCTCGGCGGCGGGGCTCTGGCGACCTCGGGCGAGATCAGCCCGGTGAAGCTCGAGCTGCTCCTGGGCGTCGTCCTGGTCGTCCTCGGGGGCGTCACCATCGCCAAGACGCTCCTCGGCTACCCTAAACGGAACAGCTAATGTACGGATGTACGTGCACGAATTCACTAAAAATGGGCGTTCCTGCCTCCCGGCCGATTTTTTTAAATTTCTAATCAGGATTTAGAGCCTCTTGAACGACTCGCTAGCTTGAGACATAAGCACCAAGGAATCACAATTCCGCTCCATACAATGTTTCGCAACCAGTCAAAATCGGCCGGGAGGCAGGAACGCCCATTTAAACCCTAAACCTTCCCCAGAGCCCCGCCTCCGTCTCGTCTCTAAAAAATGTATCAAAAAAAAGAGTTTTTAGTATCTAAATAACTGAGTATCTAACTAACTTACTGAATGACTAAAGCTGGCTGAGGGTCAGGGAGCGAAGATCAATTGAGAGCTCGATAGCAGCGAGCTTCTTGGCGACGTACGCCTCACGCTTGGCGGGAGTCTGGTTCATGCACGCTAGGTGCGCGCACTTGCCAGTGGTGTAGGTCCCACCATTGGGGTTGCTTAAGAGCACCTGTTTTCTACCACACGGGTTGCCGTGAATGGTGACAGCAGTGCAGCCCATGGTGGGGGAATACCCCACGATGGTAAACTCACCGTGTTTGGATCCAACAGGAAGCTCGTTCTTTAGAACGGACCCGCGACCAACACGACCGGAGGCCAAGGAGGAGGACAGGGAGCACGTTGAGAACGAGCCAGCAGGAGAAGCAGGAGCAGGAGCAGCAGCAGGAGCAGCAGCAGTAAACGTAAAAGCAGCAGCAGGAGCAGCAGCAGTAGAAGTAGAAGCAGCAGCAGCAGCAGCAGGAGTAGGAGCCACAGAGGGTGAACCATTGGCGCGGCGCCTTTTACCGCCACTGCTGGAACTCTCCGACATGCATTCGTCCTCTGGGAGGGCAAGCAAGGCGGAAGGAGCAGGAGCAGCAGAAGCAGCAGACTCAGCAGCGACGGCAGCGACGGCAGCGACGGCAATAGGGAGAAGCATTGCCTGTAAAGGCTTTTTCTCCCCCCCGGCGGGTTTCTCTTCGAGAAACTTAGCGTGCGCAATTTTCATTGCGCAGACAGGGTCTGCGAGGCACGCAGGAACGCGGGGAAATGAAATTATGTTGTTGCACATGTCCTTCAATTGAGAGACTTTGAGTGCGTCGTTTATCTTCGTTCGGTCCTTCACTTGGACAACTGTCAATATACCGGAATTATTCAAGAATGATGTGAAATCGGTAGACATGTTGTTTGTAGACATGTTGGTGGTAGACATGATATCAAGTAGTTGTTGGTGTTGTTGTTGTTGTTGTTGTTGTTGTTATTGTTGTTGTTTCAAAGGAAGGAAAAAGGCGTCAATTTTTTTTTAGCATGGAAAATAATATAAAAGAAGAAGAGGAGAAGACATACAGAAGACAAAACAAGATGAAAAATACGATAAATACAAAGACATTGACCGTATCTTTACCTATTGGGTTTCACATGGGACTCGAAGAATGGATAGATTCGCAAACACAACACAGGGACGAGGCAATATACGCCCTGCTCGCACACGGTCTACACGCAGTGCGGACGATACCAACAACATCGAATGATTATGAGGGTCGTCGTTCAGGCAGATCGTCGGATACTGGTATGGTATGGTATGGTATGTTATGGTATGGTATGGTATGGTATGGTATGGTATGGTATGGTATGGTATGGTATGGTATGGTATGGTATGGTAATACTTGGGGGGTACAGTCAACGGAATACTTAAATGAAACCGCTTCGTGTACGGCACACCTTGCGGTGTAACCTAATGTTGTCTCGACCACCGGATGGGGACCGAGTGGTGTCTACAACAATACGAGTTTTTATTCATCAACAACAACAGAGCTGCTGTGGGCAAATGGAAGAGGTCGTCCTAGACCCATCAATTCCATGCAGTGCAGCCTTGCGATTGTGAGAGCAGAAGAGCGATCCCGGTCCGAGTAAATGCATGTTTCTGGAGAGAATCGCAGTCCTCGTACCTCTGGGTACCGCTCGATCGATTTTTGAGAATCGACAAGGGAAGTGGCGAAGCCACCCCTCCTGTTCTTCTCTTGTGCGCCTTTACGTTTATTGTACAACCTTACCCCTAAGTGGTCGCAATCAGCGACCTTTGGCATCGTTTTCGATTTCGTGTGACCAAAGCGTTCACCACCCAACCTAAGCTTCACGTCTGCTGAACAAACGCTTGGGATCTTGTAAACACGTTCTTTTTCTTTACCCGTCTCCCACGACATAAGAGTCGTTTTGAACTCATCTGTCACAGAAACGTCCTCTTTGAAAATTCTTTTACACGATGCGAACATGGCCCCAGTGGGAAATGCAACTTCTCCCGGTCCAGTAGGCTTCAGTTTCGTGATGGCAGATCCGTAGGCCACGCAAACCTTCATATCAGGAAGTTCTTTCATCATGCACCGCTTGATACCCGCCCAGAAAGAGTCTTTGACCTTAACAAATATTGACGGGGTGACTGAGGACCAATTTCTTATGGATACTGGCATTGTCCATTATTACTACTGAGTTATTGCACAAACTCAATGATTCAATAAATGCAACGAAGTCCGTCTTCTTCACAGATCCTTTCTTCACAACGAACAGGTAGTCAATTACATGAAGCATGCCACAAAAAACAGTTTAGATTGGTCTTGGTCTATAGGATTTTATGATAAGAGACACTTCTCAATTGACAATTCCCTCAAACATGATCAAATCTGTGTTCAAGGGCGCCGGCATGAAGAACTCGATGCCATGATTCATGTCACAACCCAATGAAATCAGTAAGCGGCAACTACTTTTGAGTCGGAGCACCTGCCCCTCTGCCCCCCGGAACCCCGTCCCGCACTGCCCTTCCCCTCACCTCAGTTGCTTCTCAAGTGCTTCTGCGCGCTCAGTATCAATCTGCATTTATGCCTTATTTCGAAAGCCGCCGTGCGTGTGTGAAGATGAATGAATGGACTGACGGGGGGCTGCTAAAGCCGCAGTGGATTTTGCAGCCCCCCGTTATAAAAACGAGTGTAAACAACGCAAAATCCATACATGGCGGCTTTCGCATCCTCCTCGGTGTCCACACATGCGAAGGCGGCGGCTCCATGTACACGCAAACGGCGGAAAACTGTCGCATCCACACATCCATTCATGATGTGTAGGGTATACCTGTCTAGAGGCCCGGGTCAGCCAGTTGGCATCGCAGCTCGCTAGGTTTCCGCACAACCCGTGTATGCATTTCTACGGCGATGGCAACATCACCCCTCCTTGATATTATCTCCCTTGGGGGCATGCCACGGTGACTTGCGCATACTCATTCTCACAAGTGAATTCAAGCAGAGCAGACAACCTACCCATACAAATACTGAACAACGCACACATGAAGTCCGCATTTCGAAAAAATATAATTATACGCAGGAAACCCTAAACCCTAAACGGCGCTTCCCCTAGGGAAGCTCATTATTGAGCAAGTAGATGATTTCGTACATCTCACTAGGAATCACGTGAATCACCTCGTTGAGTGCACTATTCAGATTCTGGGACAATTTGTCCATCCACCTGTGATCATCCTCGGTCATGCGCGCATCGCGCAAGGAGTTGGCCTTGTCGGGATGCAGACTCAGGATCATCATCTTCTGTTCATTCCTCGTCCAAACGCCTTTTACCCAGGTGTCAATGGCTTTGTTAGACAACCAGTACGTCCACCAGCTGGTGGACATGGTCCCCTGGGTAGGCCCGCCTGCGAGGAACGTTTCTAATATCCCGGTCCTCGCCATCATGCCGGCTACGTCTTCAAACGCGTGGGCCGGCTGATAGGCAGGCTCGGGCTCGTCGTCGGACATGGGCTCGGGCTCGGGCTCGGGCTGGGACTCGTAGTCAGAATCTGACATGGGATCGGGTTGGTCCTCGTAGTCAGAATCTGACATGGGCTCGGGTTGGTCCTCGTAGTCAGACTCTGACATAGGCTCGGGCTGGGTCGCGTCGTCGGACTCATCATCAGACGATACCAAGGATACAATGCACGGCTCATGTGCGTTCAGAATGCGGTTTAAGATTGGTGTCAAGAAGTCTCGAACAATGTCTTCATCGTCCATTGATAGGTCGATGATGCACGGTTGTTCTGACATGATTGAGTTGAGAAATGATAAATAGAGGCAAAGTGGAAGTATAATATGATATTACAGATCGAGCGAAACATTTCAATTTTTTTTTCACAAGCACTTCGAGGAGAAATACACGAAGGAACGCGCTTTCGATGATAACTACAATGACGGGCGCATTAATATCGCGCACCGCCAAGGGAACGCGGTGGCTTGCGCATCCTACTCGTCCATCCTCACCCACAACATTAAAGGGGCACAACGGAGAGGTCTTGTATTCAACAAGCGTCGGAGCCCCTTTCACATCTTCCCCAGCGGAGCGACCGGGGGCGACCGGAGGGGAGCCCCCACGGGAAGTCCGCGAGGAACCGCGGAAGACGGATTGAGAAGATCACACGACTCCTCCTGCTTGACATAATGAAGGCCTCAATGGTCATTACATTACATTACATTACATTACATTACATGTTAAAGTCTACTTGACACCGCGAGGGTGTATGAGACTCTGTGCTTTAAACAAAAAGAAAAAGCACCCACAAAGCAAAAAACCCCATTACATCAGGGGTGTGTCGAGGACAAACAAACCAAACTCCCAACCACCGTTTTGGTGGCGTAGGTATTAAACCCCTTAGAGCAGGACCCAGATCTCAACCACTCACAGTGGCGGAGGTAAGAAGCTAACAAATGAGAAGTCTCAAGAAGAAAAAAAAGGGATAATAAATTACGGTGCCACTAAGCAGTCCAGGGCTTCCTGTCTTGCTCTTCTACAAGTAGAAAGATAGTCGGCTAGGTTGCTCCAAAAAGACTTAGTGCCATTTCCATTCATAAAGGTTCCGAATGTGGAATCGCAGAATTCCACATTCCATACGGTTAAGTCGGTATCCTCATGGACATGCCTATAAATATCTGTAAACAGATTCTGGTAGCGGAGGCGAATATCATTATAAAAAGGGCACTCAAACATATGCATTTCATCCTCAGTTCATGTGCAATTCCTGTCACAAGATCAGGAGCGGTTGATGCAAGAAATTGGTATGTTGATAATTGTTCTGCGTACAACGTCCATTGTTTGTTGTCTGATGTTGACTCTTCTTTGCCTACATCCGCTTAAAGATTCCCTTTATTGTTCAATAACAAAGAACATATTGTTTTTTTGTAATTGTTTGTGCTACGAAGTGAAAAGAGAGCAGGTATTGGTTTTGGCCCGGGAATTACGCGCTGCTTCCTCTGAGCATGCCCTCGTCTTTGCCGTTCTGCAAGCGGCAGACCGCAGGCAAGTTGGATGATAAGAGGTTCACTATATCATGGTACCCGTTGTGTTGTGCGACGTACACTCGGACAAGGGAATTATGTTACATTTAAACAAGCGTGGAGAGACATACACCTGCAAGAACTGTCAATTCACATGCGACAGAGACATTGTGGGGGCAGCTGGCATCTTCCTGAAGGCAGTTCGAACAGAAAATCCCTGTTCGTAAAGGACAGCATCCCCGGGGGAGTTGACCCCTATGGAGAATTCATTGTCTTTCTTACTACATGTCCCCCGGGGACCCCCGGATGTGTAATAAGAAATTCATAGGTTCGAGGATATACGGGTAGCTTAAATTCAACGGGGTCATTCTCAGTTTCTGGCGTCGACTTGTGCAACGTGAATTCGTTGAATCGTGCGATCATCGCTGGTGTGTAGACCGGAAAACTACCGCTATCGTTTGCAGATAGATACCGCTACCGCTTTTAGCTACCGCTACCGCTTTCCGCTACCTCTACCGCCAGGCAAGTGCAACCAAGGGTTTATAGGGTTTATCCCAACTCACTATTTATTTATACAATCCTGTGCGCTTGAATGCATAGACACACATATTCATCGAAATGCATTCGCACACGCGATCATCGTTTCCATTACTAACGTCGGTTCACGATGACATTCTTGATCGTATTTTCATATTATCTTCCAACCCCAAGATTGTATTAGTGTGCAAAACTCTGCAAAACAAATTTTCAGGATTGCCCCTTGCCCGACTTATCCAACCACCACAGCGAGTTGGAGAGATGATGGCGAAAGGGGGGAGCGCCGACCTTCTAGCAGTATGCTTGGTGTCCAATCCTCTTGTACAGGTTGATGGGGCCCTACAATTGAGGGCGAACCAAAATGAGAACAAGCTTCTCCATGTGGCTGCGAAGGCCGGTCACGCCGATGTCTGCAAGCTGCTGATGGATCCAGAGGTGGCTGGAATTGAGTTCAGGGCAAGGGCGAACTCTAGCGACAGCAGGGCATTGTGGGAGGCTGCCAAGGCTGGTCACACTGATGTCTGCAAGCTGCTTATGGATCCAGAGGTGGCTGGAATTGAGTTCAGGGCAAGGGCGAACTCTAGCGACAGCAGGGCATTGTGGGAGGCTGCCACTGGAGGTCACACTGATGTCTGCAAGCTGCTTATGGATCCAGAGGTGGCTGGATTTGAGTTCAGGGCAAGGGCGAACTCTAGCTACAGCAGGGCATTGTGGGAGGCTGCCAAGGCTGGTCACACTGATGTCTGCAAGCTGCTTATGGATCCAGAGGTGGCTGGAATTGAGTTCCGCGCGAACGCCGACAACAGCAGGGCCCTGTGGGATGCAGCCAAGGCGGGCCACGCAAGTGTCTGCAAGCTGCTGATGGATCCAGAGGTGGCTGGATTTGAGTACAGGGCCCGGGCGAACTCTAGAGACAGCAGTGCTTTGTTGGTGGCTGCCAAGGCAGGTCACGCAGATGTCTGCAAGCTGCTGATGGATCCAGCAGTGGCTGGACCCAAGTACAGGGCCAGGGCGAACTCTGGAGACAGAAGTGCATTGCAGGCGGCTGCCAAGGCAGGCCACGCCGATGTCTGCAAGCTGCTGATGGATCCAGAGGTGGCTGGACCCAAGTACAGGGCCAGGGCGAACTATAGCGACGCCTTGTGGGAGGCTGCAAAGGAAGGTCACGCAGATGTCTGCAAGCTGCTGATGGATCCAGAGGTGGCTGGACTTGAGTTAAGGGCCCGCGCTAACTCTAGCTACAGCCGGGCATTGGGGGTGGCTGCAAGTGCAGGTCACTCAGATGTCTGCAAGCTGCTGATGGATCCGGAGGTGGCTGGAATTGAGTATAGGGCTCTAGCGAACTTTAGCGACAGCAGAGCATTGTGGCTGGCTGCCTATGCAGGTCACGCAGATGTCTGCAAGCAGCTGATGGATCCAGCGGTGGCTGGAATTGAGTTCAGGGCCAGGGCGAACTCTAGCGAAAGCAGGGCCTTGTGGGCGGCTGCAAGGAAAGGTCACGCAGATGTCTGCAAGCTGCTGATGGATCCAGAGGTGTCGGGACTTGAGTACAGGGCCAGGGCGAACCATATGACCAGCTGGGCCTTGTGTGAGGCTGCAAATGAAGGTCACGCAGATGTCTGCAAGCTGCTCATGGATCCAGCAGTGGCTGGACTTGAGTATAGAGCCCGGGCGAACTCTAGCGATAGCAGGGCCTTGTGGTCGGCTGCCACTGCAGGTCACGCAGATGTCTGCAAGCTGCTGTTGGATCCAGAGGTGGCTGGAATTGAGTATAGGGCCCAGGCGAACTCTAGCGATAGCAGGGCATTGTGTGTGGCGGCCATTGCAGGTCACGCAGATGTCTGCAAGCTGCTGATGGATCCAGAGGTGGCTGGACTTGAGTATAGGGCCCAGGCGAACTCTAGCGATAGCAGGGCATTGTGTGTGGCGGCCACTGCAGGTCACGCAGATGTCTGCAAGCTGCTGATGGATCCAGAGGTGGCTTGACTTGAGTACAGGGCCATTGTGAATATTGACAGCAGCTAGGTCTTGTGTTAGGCAAGACACGTTTCTTGCCACCGTAGAGCAAGTATTTATCCACTCTCCTCAAACTTTTCAGAAATGTGTTCAGTTTGCTCAAGCAAAAATATCGCTGCGTGTGCCCGATAATTCCAGATGTAGCAGAAATATTTGATAATGAGTCAGGAACGCTTTGAAAATGATTATTGATGCGCACGATGTGAGAAAGTACTTTGACTTTTCATGCTACTTTGAAGATGTAACTTCTGTGTCTTTACAGTCCTTGAATGTTTATATCCATCAATCTACTGAAGACAATATCTGTATTGACAAGATCGGTTACGAACCTTGATGAAACTTGAATTCCTTAATGTAAGAAAGACAATTTGCACCAGTACATTTGTTAATGGGCGTTCCTGCCTCCCGGCCGATTTTGACTGGTTGCGAAACATGGTATGGAGCGGAATTGTGATTCCTTGGTGCTGATGTCTCAAGCTAGAGAGTCGTTCAGGAGGCTCTAAATCCTGATTATAAATTTAAAAAAATCGGCCGGGAGGCAGGAACGCCCATTTGTTCCTGCCTCCATCGGCGGAGAGGTTTTGACTGGTTTAGGAGACTTTACAGTCAGAGACAGAATTTATGGGACACCCTTACCGGTGACCCTTGAACCCAATGGGTAGGTCAGCTAAAGGTTTTGTATCAAGGTCCCAATCCTTCGTGTCCTTCATCCCGTATTTCAGCATTTAAGCTGGCCCAGAGGATAACAATTGTAAGCTGCTAACTGACCCAGGTGGGTCGGTTGGTTGAGCGCCCACATTTGCCTCTCCGGAAACTGTGTTTTTTGGGGTGGGCGATGAGGAGGGCACACAAAATGCCGCTGGTCGCTCTTTCCCGTCCATCCACGTCGTCAGAAGCAGAAGAAGGTTCTTGGCAGCGTTCACGTCTCGGTTCCAGGTTGCACCACAGCGCACATTGGATGATGCGCTTTTGACACTGTTGCAACAGTGCAGTACTTTGTGGACCTTAACGTTCTTCACCACCGTCTTCTGCTTCTCAAACGTTGTTGTTGTTGTAGGAGCCCCGTTGATGAGGGCGGAGGGCTCGTTTTGAACTCTGCGCCAGACGACGCTGTCTGCCTTCATGTTGACGAGCTTCTGGAAGCAGCCGTGGCAAGTACAAGAAGTGTTGCGTTCGTCGACGTTTTTGAACAGAACATTCTGACGACGTGAAAGGCACTTCCTGATCTCTTTCACTGGTCCAGAACACGAACGACTGATGCCATAGCCCTGGTTGGACCAGTTGCCGAAGCCAACAACGGTCTTCTTTGCTTTTGGAGCAATCACATCGCATACCTTTTCTTCAATCGTTTTCTTCTGTGCTTTTGGAGCAATCAAATCGCATACCTTTTCAATCGTCTTCTGTTTGCCCACATATCAAAAGAATCGCATCCATCGGTAACCTCTGTTGGCTCGGTGTTGAAGGAGGGTCGGGAGCGCGCTGAGGTAACCTCTGACATGGTCCTGCATGTCGTGCATACTGCTCGTAGTCGGCGATGGAATGGACTTCACGAGGTCTTGCGTATCGGCATTCCATTTGTTTGTGCGACGATTGCTGGTATTGTACCCAGCTGCTTCGCTAAAGCGGGCAGAGCTGAAAGACTCGACTCGACCGTCAGAAGATGCTATAGTGACAATATCTGTCATACCCGGGTCGATACCGACACGCAGCGCACCCTGGCGCAAAGAAGCGTCCTGGCAGTCTTCGATACTTGCGTCTTTGGGATACCCCGCATTATCTCCTCCTCCTTCTCCAGCGATATCTTTACCCACCTGATGCTTCATTTGGACGGAGACCCCTTTGCCGTCGCTGAGGATTCGGTTGTCAAAACGAGACCCTTTCGTCTCAAGTCCTTGGACATTGAAGTACTTTCTCCACAACATGGAATGATTCTCGTGACGTCCATCGCCACGGACGCTCTCAAGCGGCAAATCGCCCATGCTGAGAAGCTTCATGAGTGTCATGGACGATATAGGGACGTAAGAAATGGTGAAGCCGCTCTTGCGTGGAAGGATACTGAACAGACGGGGGCGTTTTTTTGTTGTTTTCTCTTTTAGATCCGCTCCCAACTCTGTAAGCACGTGATGAAACAGTCTCATTGTCAGGTGTGCTCGAGTGTTGAACTGCTTCCCCCTTGGCAGCGGCAAGAGATCTCTCAGGCGTCTGACAACGTCTTTGATGAGGTTCGCATGCACGAGACCCGCTGGGATGATTTTGTCGATATCCGAGTCAGGATACTGGACCACCGCTTTGACAATCTTCTTGAAATGTTTCTTCAGAGAGGGATGTTTCAAGCGCAGGTACTTGATAACGACCCTGTCCACGTTTGCCCAGACGCTGTTGCACGCCATCGTCGCCATTTGTATTGAGACGTCTGCGATTACTTGTCCCCAATGACGAACGTCCACCTTCACGTATCCTGCAGGCCTGAGAGCGTCGAAAGCAACCATGCTATCTTTCAAGGTCTGGTCCAGCGTATCATTTCGGACATTGGATATCGAGACCGCAAGTATGCACCTGTAGTAGAAGTTCCGATCCAGGTGCGGCAACTGCTTGACATCAAAGTCTCCATCATCTAGGCATCTGGTTATGTGAAAATTTGCGAATAAGTATGCCTCTGCAACTGCGTGGTTGATTACGAGTACCATGCTTTGGATCCTTGAGCAGATCTGCTGCCTCGATACATCCATGCACAAAGAATTAAGCGTCTTCTTGACCACCATGATGTCCAGATCGTCGTCATCTCCGTTGTTTGTCACCACCCCCATCGAGAGGGAGTGATTATTATTTTGGTGATACCATACTAACTGACAATTTCCTTATACCCTAATACGCGCACGTTATCATGATTGATGCAGAGGTAATACATCGCGCAGTTGTTCACTACAAATACTATAATCGTAGCTTGAGGAAAGTTAGTCTGTAGTACAAAGTATCAAAATCGTCACTCCAACGTTGGGTCACCAAAGCCAATATAAAACATCATCGGAAGAAACGGGCGAGCGTCATTACCGAAGATATCAAGGTTGCTATAAAAAAACTGATCGACTCCAATCCATTCTTGACAATGTCTCAGCTTGCAGAGGGTGTGACGTCTCTGTCCTCTATCAAGATGTCTCCAAAAACGTTTGGACGCTACACATGCAGACTTGGCTACACACGCAAGCGCGCATACAAAACTGTTCGACACAAGAATGACCACAAATCTTCTGTCGAAAGTTTTTGTAAAGAGTATCTGGCCGTTCCGACATCGGATTTTTTGGTGACACTTGTCGCAGAGGGTACTGCCAACGCGGCAAACGTTTAAATATCCAAATTTCTCGGACATTGCGAATGTCCAAATTGACGCTAATCGCTGCCGTTTCTGTCAAAGGTATCGTTCATTACAAGATCCTTGATCACAATTGCAAGAAAGTCGACTTTGTACAGTTTGTATCAGAGTTACATGTAAAGCAGGGTACTGTCGCTGTCCTTGACAATATCCAGTTCCATCATTCAAAGGAGACGATCTCTGCGTTCGATTCTGTAGGAATACGCCCGCTCTTTGTACCTCCTTACAGTCCAGAGTTCAACACTATTGAGAATGTGTTCAGTTTGCTCAAGCGAAAATATCGCTGCGCGTGCCCAATAATTCCAGATGTAGCAGAATTATTTGATTACAGGAACGCTTTGAAAATGATTATTGATGCGCACGATGTAAGCCAACACGTTGACTTGTCAGGCTACTTTGATCATGTAACTTCTGTGTCTTTACAGGCCTTGAATGTTTTGTATCAATCTCCTGAAGACAGTATCTGTATTGACAAGATCGGTTACAAAGCTTGAATTGGTCAAGTCCCCAAAATAAAAGGTGTCCCACAATCAAATGTCCCTAGCTGTATGGCTCCTGTGTATTCTCCCTCAGTTTCTGGCGTCAACTTGTGCATCGTGAATTCGTTGCGTAGTGCGATCATCGCTTGTGTGGAAAACTATCTTCGTGCTGAAGCGATCGAGGATGAGTGTTGGGCTTCGAAAGCCATCCTGAAACCGCCTGTACAAGTCGTTCATGAGGCTCTAAATTCAGTACAAAAAATCCGCCGTAATCCCATTCTGTACCGCTTGCAGATACAGCTACAGCTACCGCTACCGCTACCGCCAGGCAAGAGCAAGTGCAACCAAGGGTTTATAGGGTTTATCGTACCACTCAGCACATATAGTGTTCAGAGTGCCCTCCTGAGCTGGCACTTGCCTCTTGCATTAGCGTTGTAAATACATCCTTTATTGCAGCAGGGAGCCTAGTCGCCTTGTAATCTCCATCCAGTACAACCATAGTGACCTGGCATTTTGCGATCACCATGTCCTTTTCCTCACCGTCGCCATTCGTCACAGACTTTAGAATGACCTCGTCCATGACAGCACGAGCGCCAGTGACTCGACTCACTCCGGATAACACTCTGAACCTGTCCTTAGATCTTAGCGGAGCCTTGTATGACAGCCTCATGTCAGTTATTGCCAGCCCTAGGTTTGCTCTTGCATAGGCATCGCAGTCAATACCCAGTCGCTCCAACCCATCGTGTATAGCATGTTGGAAGTAGTTGGCAAACACGGCATTGTTCACCACTCCAAATTGATCCAGCTCATAGTCTCTCACACCCATCTCTAAGCAGTACACTCCATCCACCCAGCCATCATAAGGACCGATTAGGGGATCTGGTAACTCCCCCTCCCGACCGGTAACCGACACACTCCCATTCGGTTGGGCACTGCATTGCGCCTTCTGATCCCAGTACAAGCGGATGGTGTTGGTGGTGCTGCCGAAAGTGCGGGTGGGCGCGGGATGAGGGGGGCATACCGGGGTCGTGGGGCGAATGTGGCATAGGGTGGCACGACGACTAAGAGCCTGGCTACCGCATGTTGCTCGTGCGATGTGCAACATGGAGAGGTGGTGCGAAGGTGTGGTGGGGTCTGTGGCCTTGGGGCGGGAATGGGCAGGGGGGATCACAATCTCTCACCAAATATTGGTGGGCATAACATTTATACTCGATTACAAAAAAGAGGTGCAAAACATATTTGGCAACAAACTGTACAGTTGTTCTCAAATAAAGTGGGACACACCTCATAATCATCCAGACTGCAGATCGTTGCTTTTGGGCAACGTTGGGGGGTGCAGCAGGTTGAAGATGTTCTCGAAGATATTCCGAGTAGCCTCTTTGGTAAACCGTTCAACCGTCTGTGTCCCCATATCAGTATCAGGGGGTGGGGGTGGGGTTGTCGAGGAACTTCTCGGCGCGTCTCGGCGAAACGCGAGAGGACGCTCTCTCCCAAAGACTTGGTGAAGTGTAAGCATCAGGATGTTCCTGGAAGCGTTCACATGGCGGTCCCAAGTCTTCCCGCAGTGAAGCATACCACCGCTCTGTTATGAATCCGCTTGCGTCCTTCTGTACATTCCCAAGCTGTACCGTCTTGCTTCTTACGATGAGTGAGTGCCACCATGTTGCAAAGGTGGTTCTCACAGCAGATGCATCGTTGAGATGTTCTGAACTCATCGATGTCCTCCATGATGACGTTTTCTCGGTATCGGTTTGTATCGACGAAGCAGGATTTTAAGCAGTCGAACAAAGAAAATGTATCTTTTCAGAGGAGCCTCCGGAAGAATTCTTCAGTATTTATTTGTTGTTGAAATAATTGTTGTTCCCGAGATGGAGTGTGCGTTTTTGCTGAGTTTGTGAGCAATGCACTTGTCATTCAGCGCGGATACGTGTTCGGCCCCTGACAATTTTATAGAAGTGCCTACACCTGTTCTTCATTGGAGTCCCGTCACTCCACACATGATATTGTAAGAATTTGAGACAAGACTGCAGCTGCTTGTTGTGTTGCACCTTGAATTTCTCAAAAATGTCTTCCTCTATATTTTTACACATTGTTAACGAAACTAGATCATGCAACACCTTTGAGTCGTACAGCAAGATCTTTGTTTGCGTATCAATCATGTTGATGATCGTGTCTAACACATCTTGTGGCAATGCACCCATGAGCTAAGATGTGTTTTTAGTTACACTCAGACCGGTCAATAATGTTACAGTATATTGAATCAATTACAATTCTCTATGTACAACTTGGACAGACGGTCGATTGTTGTACACATGTACACATTGCTGCAAAGTTTGAGGAGAGTGGCTATACTTGCGAATGTAAGCCACATGACAGTCTCGAGGTGGATCTCAAACCCCACTAAAAAAGTGTACAACCGGAATAAACCTACAAAATCGGATGTGGTCATAGAGTTCTTAAAGGCGTCATTAAAAATAGATCCATTCGCATCTCTTGCTGTTCTTCGTCATAAGGTAAAGGATGCTTTCGGATTTGAGGTATCAAAAGAATTGATTCGCGTTGTGATAAAAAGGCTTGGGCTCACAAAGAAAAAAGCAAAGTTCTTCTCCAGGCCTGATAACTTATATGAGAAACCACGTCATTCATAAGACAAAGGGAACGGTTAAAAGAGGAAGGGAGGACTTTTGTATCGATCGACGAAACTTCATTTGGAAGACATACGAGAGACGTGTTTGGCTACTCACCAAAGGGAGAGCTACTGGTTGTACCGAGGTTGAGACCTAGGGTGACGACAATGTCGGCACTTTGTCTTATTCAACAAGGAAAAGGAGACATTTATTTTAACATCAGGCAAGGGTCTTTCAACACGCATACTTTTGTTGAGTTTTTAGAAAATTTGGACTGTCCAACTGACACAGTAATTATACTTGACAACGTTGCTTTTCACCACTCCAAGAAGGTCAAAACACTTGCAGCTTCAAGGGGGTGGGAGCTCCTATACACTCCTCCCTACTCACCTTGGTTCAACCCAATAGAAGGGGTGTTCTCCATCGTCAAACGCGATTTCTATAAAAGCCAAGATGTGTATAAGGATTTGAGTTCTGTTAAAGAGAAACACGTAGAGGCTTTTTTTCGAAAGTCATTGAATACAATTTCTGGACCTTGATACAAGGAAATAGATACATTGGCTACTAAATGGAGACGATAGTCAATAAAGAGCCTCCGGACAAGCGTACGCGACCGGACCGGGCGGCCAAAATTAAGGACAGGAAAAACGGCGAGGAGAACGTGGTAAAGTGTACACTGAGTCGGATCATAGCGGATAAGGACAAGGTGATTAAGGAGCGGGTCGACAGCGTATCCAAGAGGACTTATCTTGCCGGTGTTGCGGTGAACCGGATATTAAAAGAAGTCTTCGAAGGGGTACCAGATGCGCAACTTCACACTGTAAGTGTCCCTAGCGTCGACCAGAACTTCATTCGGCAGCTTATGGTGGGGTCGAGACAGGCGCACATGGAGACGAGGGACGCCACAGTCGAAAGGTTCTTTCACAACAACTATTGGTTTAGGGAGAAGATTGAGGGGCGCGAGGTAATTGTGAAAAAGAAGAAACAATACGTGGGTGCCATTGCTCGCTACGATGGCGATCGAAACCTGTACAGCCACGCGTCGAAGAAGTACCTGACCAATTTCAATAACCACTACAGAGTCCATCTCTCCACATGGATCAAGAAGTTCGTTTACTCGAAGGAAAACAGGATCTTGGCCAAGGAGTTCAAAGATGAGCACGGCATTGACGAGACCGTATTACACCGATACCTCCTCTACGATATCCACTCTTGGGGAGTAAAGGAAGACATCATAGCGATACATTCGCTCCTACCGGAGCGAACAAAGTTGTTGCTGAAGATTCAGCACTCGATCATCGGACGGGACGAGATCAACCGACAGTGGCTTAAGAGCGTTTCCAACAGCGCCAAGATGATCCGGTACAACGTCTTTATCAATCGATACCTCGAGGCCACAGAGGACGAGGGCTACGCCAAGCTGGTCAACATCGCTCCCATCCCAACAGTCAAGCACTCCTTCATCACGATAGACACCGACGGCCTACTGGGCGTCCTCAAGGACGTGGGTCTCGTCGAGAGTCTCGAAAAGACGCTGACGAACAAGGAGCACTGGGAGTCGGTCTTCGATGTGGAAAACATCCGTTCTACTGGGAAAGGTGTGTTTACATGCACCATAGACACTGACGGCGTAATGGCTTGTACCCACTTTCTTAGGGCCGAGAAGAAAAAGATTTCAATCAAGGACGACGGAACGGCGATTAAGAAGCAGACCAATACTCTCCGCGAGTTTTCCGAGTCCGACCCCAATGTGGTGGTCGTTGCAAACGACCCTGGTTTGTATAAAGAGTTCTGTGATGTATAAATTATGTAAGATGGCAACGAAACCTCCGACAGTCGCGAAATTGAAGGAGCTACTAAAATTGGCCGAAGTAGCATACTCATCAAAGGACAAGAAGGACGATATTGTCCGTTTATGCGAAGACAATGGTCTCATCGCCAGACCCCCTCCAGAATACAAGACGGTGGAAAAGATGTGTGTCGTGAAATGCGCCCTGAAGAAGGCAATGAGTCTTGACGATGAAGAATTCGGTAAGTTTAGGGAGCATGTGGATCAGCTCGTCAATGTGGTGAGCCGCATGTTGCGGCGTTCCAGTCTGGTGCTGACTTTCCATGTCACGAGGCTCATGGAGGGCGACCTGCCGATTCCTAATATGTACGATATGAAGGATACCTACTGGAAGGATTGGCTAAGGATCGGAGTTGACGGTGTCTTTCCAGATGAAGAGAGTAGAATATCATACGAATCCGTGAAAGACGTAATCGGAAAGGTGCTTGGTAGCGATGACCCTGACTACATCAACTCCTACCCTATCTATTTCGACCAGGTTTTGAACTATGCCGGTCACACATTGAGCACTGTCGTGTCGAACAACGCATGGGTTCCTTTGGTACCTCGTCTGACACGCCTCACTAAGGCTACTTTGAATGCACTGGGAGCTCCGAAGACCATCCGTGTGTACGACGTGATGAGGGTTATCCAACAAGAAATACAGGAGATGGAATCTTGGCCAGAGTCTGTTCAGGAGTATGTCCGTGAAGTTCGAGTCAGGCTGAAAGTTCCAGATGGAAGTCGACTTTATGATGACTATGGCAAAGACATGGACTTCCCGACCATGGTCCGGTTCAATTATTGGATGCAGACACGGTTGGAGGCTATTGGTGCACGTCGTATCCGGTTGATGCCCATCTTTAATGTCCAACGGGCGCATGTCCGCCTTGACATGAAGACCCTCGTGAACCTATTCAGGCACGTGTTCCCCAAAGACCCAAACATCGTCGAGCTTTCAAAGTGGAAAAATGTAAAGGATCCCGACCGCTTCATGTTGCCTCTGAAGCCTGCAGTTAAGAAGAAAAAATCATGTGGTCTTGGTGAATGGGAGGCATACAAGTTGGCCCAACAGAAGTACGATACTGACGTTAATGATATCAAGGCTACTGACGAGTACAGACATGCAAAGGGTAGGTATGACACGCTCGTGAACGCCCGAAAAACAGTCGCAGGTTCCCTCTTCAAGAAACCACCTATCAAGACGGGGTGGGTGTTCGATTGTAGCATCTGTACTGACGGAGTCTCATTGAGCATGCAGTACAGCAAGACAGTACAGGTTCGTGTATCCGATCTGAAGAAGACAAGTAAGAGGTCTCGTTACGATGAAGGTATGAGCGTCTCAGAACAGTATGACCATAAACTCAAAACGACATTGCCCGATATGGGTATCGTCGTTCTGGGTGTGGATCCTGGTAGGAGCAACATCGCTACAGTCACGTATCTGGCAGACGACAAAAGCAAGACATGGAAGCTTACACGCGGATCTTTTTACCACAAGTCTGGTATCAAGAAACAGAAAAAACAGCAAGAAAAACGTTTCTCAGACATGATTCCTAGATGGGAGTCTCTTCGTGAAAATGGAGCAGCGTTGAGTACATCCAGGACGGATGATATCTCGGCTTACTTGAAAAATTACGCTACGTTTTCCGACGAGTGGTGGAGGATGGCACTCCTTCGCAGAGAATCCCGAGACAACTTTCAGAGGTACATTGGCAAGCGCAAGGCTATGGACTCATTTTGGGCAGGGATCAAGCGCAACATGAAGTTGGATCATCCTGACCTGAGGGTTCGCGTAGCATATGGTTCTGCAATCACGACTCTGAAGGCTACCGGACCAGGAGAGGTAGCTGTGCCTACGGGATCTATGTTCGCTTCCTGCAAGCGCCTCTTCAAAGAGGAGGTTCATGTGACAGATGAGTTCAAGACGACTCTCATGTCTTGGGAAACCGGTGCCAAGAAGGAATGTGTTTACAAAATTCCAAGTGTCCAAATAACCACGGAAGGGCAGATTCGTCTAGGTTACGAGTTGTTGGGTCACCCCCCATTGAAGGAGACTCCAAAGGTCTCTTATCGCGACCAGTTGGCGGTGAGGGTGTACTGCACACGTAAACAAATCCAAGAAAAACACAGGAGGGGTGGCTTAGCCCCCTCTCTTGTCGACAACAACTCGATCAAGCGGTACCCTGAGGTACGAGGACTGCGATTCTCTCCAGAAACCAGCACTTACTCGGACCGGGACCGCTCCTCTGCTCTCACAATCGCAAGGCTGCACTGCATGGAACTGTTGGGTCAAGGGAGACCGCTTCCATTTTGCAGGGATGCGTGTTGTTGATGGGCTACAAAAAAACATGATGGTGTTCCACTGCCCCGTGGGTTGCTACACCATAAGGTTACACCATAAGGTGTACCGTACACTCCAGAAAGCGGTTTCATTTTAGTATTCCGTCGAGTGTAGGAACAGTTTGTTATCAAATAAAGTGGGACAAAAATGTAACTACAAGAGCAATGTGGAATTTTGCGAAAATATAACACTCCAAGAAAATTGTTCATGTCCAGTCCAGTACCAATGTGTCTAACTTTATACAGACCCAATCATTGGGGATATAGGTACTCCAATTTCATCATGATCGCGCGCCACACTCCTCATAATCCACAATCACTAGCTACATCAGGTGCCTCGCCAGGGCGTGCATCTGCGACTGCAAGTTTTTGGTCGACATACACACATTGCAGTTGCAGACGCTCACGACGTGTGCTGCGGCTCTCATAATACCCTCCTCGTCCTGTCTGATCTCGAAAGGTTTATCACGAAAAAGTACACTGAATGCCATGTTAGCCATTGTACATGCGTCAAACGAAGTGAGGCCTCTCTCGAATAGCATGTGCATGATGGTAATGTGCCCGTGGGAAAATGCCTTGTCATAGTGATCGTCGGCGTAGCCAGTTCTGTCTATCGCATTAGCGTCCAGTAGGATCTGCACGACCTCAGCGTACCCAAACTTGCAGGCAATCATGAATGGGTCGTCGAAGAGGTTCCGACGGAGACGCACGGGTCCTCCAGTGATGAGGAAACTCCTCACGATGTCTGGGCGGTTGCGTCTGATGGCCAGGCCCATGCACTCAATGACAAGATTGTCATTGATGACATCCTTCCAGTATTCTTGCATGCATCTCAAAGCTTCAATGCTCCCGTCACTGTGTATGGCCGCCTGAGTCTCACTGAGCATGCAAGAGCGTGCTACTTTGGGAGAGAAATCAGAGTTATCTTGGACTAAAGCGAGTATGCACTTCATGTTTCCCATTGATTGCATGGCACGAACTGCATTCCGCATGGAGCGGAATCTAGTCACCAACAGATGTCGCATGTACCCAGTGGTCTCCGACGCTGCCTTTTGCATGGAGCGGCTCAACTCCCACGGAAAAGGCGTTGAGGATCCGCTACGGTCCACAGTCAATGATGCTATGTGTAGCCACACCTCGGTTGGGATCCCATGATATGGGACGGATCCCATGATGTTGATTGTTGTGCCTGAGGGAAAACAAGTGCGTGGAATTAAATGTTGTAGTCATCAAATGAAGAACCAATGAATAGTCAATGATATTGATTGTGTTTACCTTGGACGTGAAGAAACAAATGGGGATAAGTAGGGATATATTGATGTGGTGAATGGGTTTTGTGAATGAAATAATGAAATAATGGAAGAATAAATAGATCGCGAAACCCGCTCCGCAACCCCATGGCACACACCGCATGCCCCATGCCTCATGCAACCCCATGGCACACACCGCATGCCCCATGCAACCCCATGGCACACACAGCAACCACATGGCACACACCGCATGCCCCATGCAACCCCATGGTAAACACAGTAAAAAACTGTGTGTACTGTAGCAGCAAGGTAAGAAAAACGAAAGAAAACAAGCGACGATGACTGGGGAGGAGGGATGGGGGGGTATCTACAGAGGAGTATGGCGACAGGGGAGGAGGTTGAAGAAGGTGCAGCAGGTTGAAGAATTTTACAGAAGCGTTGGTTGCCATACATGGCATTCTGATATTTAGTACATGCAAATTCTTTATTACACGTCAAGCCATGCCAAATGTTACCAACTCCCATGTGACACCCGGAGCCAAGAAATCTGTGTGGACGATGCAGTTGCATGCCATCATGGTGATGTAGTTCTCGTAGGTGTGTCCTGCTCGAAAACCTAACCAAATATGAACGCAGCAATTTAAGCCAACTCAGTATTATAGAGCAAGTAGATGATTTCATACATCTCACTGGGAATCACGTGGTGCACCTCGTTGAGTGCACCATTCAGATTCTGGGACAGTTTGTCCATCCACCTGTGATCATCCTCGGTCATGCGCGCATCGCGCAAGGAGTTGGCCTTGTCGGGATGCAGACTCAGGATCATCATCTTCTGTTCAGTCCTCGTCCAAACACCATGAAACCAGGTGTCAAGGGCTTTGTTAGACAACCAGTACGTCCACCAGCTGGTGGACATGGTCGCCTGGGTAGGCCCGCCTGCGAGGAACATTTCTAATATCCCGGTCCTCTCCAGTAGCCCGGCTACGTCTTCAAACGTATGGGCCGGCTGATATACGGCCTCGGGCTCGGACTCGTCGTCAGACTCGGACATGGCCTGGGCTTGGGCATTGGACTCGGACTCGGACTCGGCATCGGACTCGGACATGGCCTGGGCCTCGTCGTCAGACTCGGACTCGGACATGGCCTGGGCCTCGTCGTCGGACTTATCTTCAGACGATACCAAGGATACAATGCACGGCTCATGTGCGTTCAAAACGCGGTTGCATATTTGTGTAACACAGTTCCGAACAATGTCTTCATCGTCCCTTGATAGGTCGATGATGCACGGTTGTTCTGACATGTTGTATGCAGGTCTTGTAATCACTCATCTGCATACACAAGCCGATATTCAGCATTTTCATGTCATGTGCCAGCACCAACTAGAACAACCGTCTCAGGATCCATTTTTACTAATCATCACAATTTTTTCGTGTTAATTGTACGCAGGGGGTGGGGGGCTGGACAAGCAGCAGTTGTGCAAGGCAGGAGGAGCCCCATTGGGATGACGGAAACTCTTTGGCACATCGACCTAATGCATCAGTGCATGCATGCATGCATGACCATGGCATGTCAAGTATGCTATGTATTCATACAGTCGGCGGAATACTAAATACATAAATAAATACATATTCATACAGTCGACGGAATACTGAAACCGCCTCGTGTACGGCACACACCTTACGGTGTAGCAACCCACGGGGCAGTGGAACACCAATACGATTTTGAATCAACAAATTGCAGGTACACACAGCATGCCCCATGCAACCCCGTGGTACAGACAACATGCCCCATGCAACCTAAAGACCTCAAATGCCGGGCTTCGCCCCTACACAAAACGTGAGTGATCCTGTGTTGTAAATCTATCTATCACTCTTCTTCACGTGCGTGTGCGTTATCGCATGCTTTCGGTCGAGTCCGACCAACTGTCAAAATGTAGAGAATCTTTCACAAACAAACACACTGAAAAATAGGTGTCTGCACATGAGGACAATCAAAATAACTGTCAAAATGTAGTGAATCTTTCACAAACAAACACACTGAAAAATAGGTGTCTGCACATGAGGACACTCAAAATAACTGTCAAAATGTAGTGAATCTTTCACAAACAAACACACTGAAAAATAGGTGTCTGCACATGAGGACACTCAAAATAACTGTCAAAATGTAGAGAATCTTTCACAAACAAACACACTGAAAAATAGGTGTCTGCACATGAGGACAATCAAAATAACCGTCAAAATGTATAGAATCTTTCACAAATAAACACACTGAAAATAGGTGTCTGCACATGAGGACAATCAAAATAACTGTCAAAATGTAGTGAATCTTTCACAAACAAACACACTGAAAAATAGGTGTCTGCACATGAGGACACTCAAAATAACTGTCAAAATGTAGAGAATCTTTCACAAACAAACACACTGAAAAATAGGTGTCTGCACATGAGGACAATCAAAATAACTGTCAAAATATAGAGAATCTTTCAAAAACAAACACACTGAAAAATAAGTGTCTGCACATGAGGACAATCAAAATAACTGTCAAAATGTAGAGAATCTTTCACAAACAAACACACTGAAAAATAGGTGTCTGCACATGAGGACAATCAAAATAACTGTCAAAATGTAGAGAATCTTTCACAAACAAACACACTGAAAAATAGGTGTCTGCACATGAGGACAATCAAAATAACTGTCAAAATGTAGAGAATCTTTAACAAACAAACACACTGAAAAATAGGTGTCTGCACATGAGGACAATCAAAATAACTGTCAAAATGTAGAGAATCTTTCACAAACAAACACACTGAAAAATAGGTGTCTGCACATGAGGACAATCAAAATATTAAAAGCAAACAATTGCATGTACCTTGGTCCTCTGACGACGACGATATATAGCATGACATAGGATGACTTGGGTATGTTTCCTGTGTTACGAAAAATTGGAGCATAAAATCAGTCAGGAAGGCAGTGCAGCAGCAGCATTTGACTATCCTGTAAGCTAGGTCCGACCATCTCAACTCGATCTAGCATCCTGTAAGTTATCGAACAATTGCGACAGTGCAGGCAGGAATTGCAGCAGCAGCATTTGACTATCCTGTAAGCTAGGTCCGACCATCTCAACTCGATCTAGCATCCTGTAAGTCATCGAACAATTGCGACAGTGCAGGCAGGAATTGCAGCAGCAGCATTTGACTATCCTGTAAGCTAGGTCCGACCATCTCAACTCGATCTAGCATCCTGTAAGTTATCGAACAATTGCGACAGTGCAGGCATGCATTGCAGCAGCAGCATTTGCCTATCCTGTAAGCTAGATCCGACCATCTCAACTCGATCTAGCATCATGTAAGTTATCGAACAATTGCGACAGTGCAGGCAGGCATTGCAGCAGCAGCATTTGACTATCCTGTAAGCTAGGTCCGACCATCTCGAACAATTGCGACAGTGCAGGCATGCATTGCAGCTGCAGCATTTGCCTATCCTGTAAGCTAGATCCGACCATCTCAACTCGATCTAGCATCATGTAAGTTATCGAACAATTGCGACAGTGCAGGCAGGCATTGCAGCAGCAGCATTTGACTATCCTGTAAGCTAGGTCCGACCATCTCGAACAATTGCGACAGTGCAGGCATGCATTGCAGCAGCAGCAGCATTTGCCTATCCTGTAAGCTAGATCCGACCATCTCAACTCGATCTAGCATCATGTAAGTTATCGAACAATTGCGACAGTGCAGGCATACATTGCAGCATCAGCATCAGCATCAGCATCAGCATCTACCAACTATCCTGTAAGCTATATCCGACCAGCTCAACTCGATATAGCATCATGTCAGTTATCGAACAGTCGCGACAGTGCAGGCTGGCATTGCAGCAGAAGCATCTAACAACTATCCTGTAAGCTAGATCAGACCAACTTCACCTGGTTGATTGAACAAACACGATTGAGCGAGCGAGCAAGCACTTCCTGAGCAATGCGAGCAAGCACTTCCTGAGCAATGCGAGCAAGCAGTTCCTGAGCAATGCGAGCAAGCAGTTCCTGAGCAATGCGAGCAAGCAGTTCCTGAGCAATGCGAGAAAGCACTTCCTGAGCGAGCGAGCGACCACTTCCTGAGCAATGCAATTCGGCAATGCAATTCAAATTAGCGAACAGGCGATGCAACTCGTCGCGAAATCCTGGAAGCTATTTCAAAGACACCTCACCTTGGGCTTCCGAATTTCCAGGAATTGAGTGGTAACCAGCGAAAGATGTGGTGCTTCCTCGCTGGACCGAGCATATGAAACCCTACCAAACCCTTATCATGTTTCAGCTGAAACTCTCGACGTTTGACATTAATGGGCGTTCCTCGCTCCCGGCCGATTTTGACTGGTCAAAGGTTCGGGTCTGTCGCATGGTCGCGATTCCGGGATGGTCGAAATCTCTGGCCGGCGATTCGTTCCCAAGGCTCTAGCTTCTGCGCAGCTTCCGAATCCATCAACGGCGATATTCGACCGCGTTCGAGTTCACAGTTTGAAGCTGACGAGTCCTGGAAAATTCAAAAATCGTCTATCCTGTGACACATCACCTTTCACCGATGCGAGCGTTTGCTGTCAGCCAGCTCGCGACACGAACCTCCGGGCATCGTGTGGTTTCGCATGTCCGGGCAGAGTGTGGTTTCGCATGTCCGGGTAGCTCGCGACCCGAACCTCCGGGCATGCCCCATGTAACCCCATGGCACACACCGCATGCCCCATGCATCATGCAACCCCATGGCACACACCGCATGCCCCATGCATCAAGCAACCCCATGGCACACACCGCATGCCCCATGCATCATGCAACCCCATGGCACACACCGCATGCCCCATGCATCATGCAACCCCATGGCACACACCGCATGCCCCATGCATCATGCATCATGCAACCCCATGGCACACACCGCATGCCCCATTATACCGTTTTTTTACTGTTCCGCGACTGTAGGGATAGGAGGAAGACGGGTATAGATATCGGGCAGGAAGGGGGGGGGGGGGGGGGGTTCCGCAGGGGTGTTCCGCAGGGGGCTTTGGGCAGGAGATTTGGCTTGCGGGGCCAGAGAGGTAAGGTGACGTCGGGATTAAATGGGCGTTCCTGCCTCCCGGCCGATTTTGACTGGTTGCGAAACATGGTATGGAGCGGATTTGTGATTCCTTTGTGCTGATGTCTCAGGCTAGCGAGTCTTTCAGGAGGCTCTAAATCCTGATTAGAAATTTAAAAAAATCGGCCGGGAGGCAGGAACGCCCATTATTTACTGTTCTGCCGACTGTAGGCCCGGATTCATATATCCACATTTGTACACAGAGGACAAATTGGCAACGTTTGTGAGAGAGTGCGGGGTTCTCAAACGACAGTACACGGAAATGTTGAGAAACGATTGAGTATTCAACTTTTACAACGGAGACTGATACAGATTTTGAAACTGAAGCAATAACAAGACGGTAAAAATCTCATTAGAAAAGCCTAGATATACTACACTGTAGTTTCTAGGCAACGCCGTGACCCAAACTGTATCAGAACTGTATCAAAGGGGGTGTGACCCAAACTGTATCAAACTGTATCAAACTGTATCAAACTGTATCAAAGGGGGTGTGACCCAAACTGTATCAAACTGTATCAAACTGTACCAAACTGTACCAAACTGTATCAAACTGTACCAAACTGTACCAAACTGTACCAAACTGTACCAAACTGTATCAAAGGGGGGGGTGACCCAAACTGTATCAGAACTGTATCAAACTGTATCAAAGGGTGTGTGATCAGACCAAGTGAATCAGGGTGTGTGATCAAACTGTATCAGAACTGTATCAAAGGGGGTGTGATCATCAGGCCTGCGCGCATTGCAGCTTCTAGGCAGCTCCCAAAGCCATCAATCGTGCTCTAACCACCAAATCTCAAGAGAAGTTTGGCAACTTCTATGTGTCCACCCTGTCTAGCCAACTCCAGAGCAAGCCCCCTCTGGCGTCTAAATGCTTCCATAAGAGCAGCTCCTCCTAGACAGTCTGTGTGTGTAGGGTGGACTGGAGCAGACAGGAGGAGTCTGACCACCTCGGTGTGGCCACCCTCGGCTGCTCTCAGCAGAGCATCCATCTGGTCGTCCGCTCGCGCAGGGTGGACTGGAGCAGACAGGAGGATTCTGACCACCTCGGTGTGGCCACCATAGGCTGCTCTCAGCAGAGCACCACCCATATGGTAGTCCGCTCGCGCAGGGTGGGCTGGAGCTTCCATGAGGAGCCTTACTGTATCGATGTGACCCTCACCAGGTGCGCTTGCCAGAGCACGCCCCCTCTGGCAGTCTGCGTGTGCTGGGTGGTCTGGATATCCAATGAGAAGCTTGGCCACCTCAGTGTGACCACCCCAAGCTGCTTCTATAAGAGCAAGTCCATTAAGACAATCTGCTCGCGCAGGGTGGATAGGAGCAGACAGGAGTAGCCTCACTGTCTCGATGTGTCCACCCTCAGCTGCTTCCACAAGAACACGCCCCCTCTTGCAGTCAGCTCGCGCAGCATGCTCTGGATATCCAATGAGAAGCTTGGCCACCTCAATGTGACCACCCCTAGCTGCTGCCTCAAGAGCAAGTCCATCAAGACAATCTGCTCGCGCAGGGTGGATAGGAGCAGACAGGAGTAGCCTGGCCACCTCCATGTGACCACCCTCAGCTGCTTCCACAAGAGCAAGCCCCCTCTGGCAGTCTGCACGCGCAGCATGCTGGGGTGATTCCAAAAGAAGCCTTACAATCTCGGTGTGACCACCAGCACCTGCTGGCACAAGAGCACGCCCACCTTGGCAGTTTGCATGTGCAGGGTTGACTGGAGCTTCCAAAAGAAGCCTTACAATCTCGGTATGGCCATTCTCTGCTGCTTCTATTAGCAGTTCACTATCACCACTATTAGGTATGGTCCCTGCAGCAAACCTAGGGGTCTGAACAATAGCCCTGACCAGGTCGGTATGTCCACCGATTACAGACTGTGTCAGCAGAGCATCGTAGTTAAAAGAGCCTGGTACGGTCAGATCCAACAGCTGCAAAGCCACATCAATGCGATCGTATGCCATAGCACGTTCGAATGCGTTCGTGATAGTGAATCTGCGCAACAGGATGTGAGGAAAGTTGGCTGATGCGTAGTCCGACCAGGCTGGGAAGAGAGTAGACAGTTCCAAACATTGATGAATACCAATTGACTCGAATAGAATGCGCGATATTAGCTCTGGAGGAATAGTAGGGAGAGGCATCGAAAAATCTGAGAGAAGCAGAAAGAAGCTGAGAATAGAGGCTGCGATCCTAGAAGAAACCCTTCGCACACTGCGGACCCCTCAATATTCGAGAGACCGGACATGGACCCCTGCGTCCTTCCAATCCGATCGGGACCCCAAGCTCTATTTTAGGGGGCTGCTCGGTCTCTCGAATATTGAGGGGTCCGCAGTGTGCGAAGATCTAAAAAAGAACCACGATATTCTCGTTAACATCCTGCAATTTGTTGATTCAAAATCGTGATCTAAAAAAGAACCACGATATTCTCGTTAACATCCTGCAATTTGTTGATTCAAAATCGTATTGGTGTTCCACTGCTCCGTGGGTTTCTACACCGTAAGGTGTGCCATACACGAATTGGTTTCATTTTAGTATTCCGTTGACTGTACACGAAACGTTCGTGATCCTGTGTTGTAAATCTATCTATCACTCTTCTTCACGTGCGTGTGCGTGCGTTTGCATTATCGCATGCATTCGGTCGATAGTACAATGATCAATGAATCCAGTCTCATGCATGTGAACTGTGGGGCCCCCTCCCGCTGGGGGGGGGTGTAATATGTGTACATAGATGGCTGGATGTGAATCGCGGTAGTCCGATATCATGTTTCATTTGCGGTATTCGAACTGTGGAAGAGTCCTTGGTGGCATGTCAGGGGGGGGGGGCTAAGAACAATATCAGAGGCGATGACTTTAAACATTACAGTGTGTACCTGGTTTCAGGGGATATCATTCAAATTATACTGAGTGTCCCAAAATTATTTGAGAACAACTGTATGAATCATAAATACGGTGTATGCAACTAAATGAAACAAATTTGGTGTATACAAACTTAATAAATCAAATTTTGTGTATGCAACCAAATGAAACAAATCTGGTGTATGCAAATTCAATAAATCAAATTTGTGTATTAAACCAAATGAAACAAATTTGGTGTATGCAAATTCAATAATCGAATTTTGTGTATGCAACCAAATGAAATAAATTGTGTCCTTATCATTCAGGTATATACCATACGATGATACCATCAACAAAATTAACTATCACCACCACTATCTCAGGTGTGAGGCTCGACAGGCATGTGTCAACACCACCAAAAAAATCAACTATCACCACCACTATCTCAGGTGTGAGGCTCGACAGGCATGTGTCAACACCACCAAAAAAATCACCACCACTATCTCAGGTGTGAGGCTCGACAGACATGTGTCCAACTCCACCAAAACAAATAACCACCACTACAGTCGGCGGAACATAGTTTTAGATTTCCATAGTTTTAGATTTCCAGGGTCAGGGTCATTAATGCGTTCCCAACCTCCGCACATGTGCTAGTGCGGACACAGGTTGTGTAGCAAAACGGATCCTCTCCCACCCCTTGACCGCATCCGCATTCTCCTTCACGAACGCCACCCAGGTGTCGCTGCGCATGAAGGCAGCGAACACTTGCAGGTCCACCAGATCGTCGACCGGCTCCCAGGTGTCGTCCTCGGCAGTGTAAGGGTCATGCCACCGCACCTGCGCACAACGTGAATAATGTGTGTTAATCATGCAGTTATTCAGTCAGTCAGTCAATTATGCAATCAGTTATTCAGTCAGTCAACAACCTATGAATTTGACAAGGGCACAACCCTGTTTGAAGACACATCTCACTGCACCAGTCATCCTACAAGTAGGTCTGACAATTGCCAATGAATTCGTCAATTCATACATAAGTTTATGCCAAGGCATCATCCATTAATTGATTCAGTATGACCATACACAAGTGCTTGACATGACAGTAACATTACAACATTAACAACAATCAGAAGGACACCTATGAATTTGACAAGGGCACAACCCTGTTTGAAGACACATCTCACTGCACCAGACATCCTACAAGTAGGTCTAACAATTGCCAATGAATTCGTCATCATACATAAGTTTATGCAAGGCATCATCCATTAATTGATTCAGTATGACCATACACAAGTGCTTGACATGACAGTAACATTACAATCAAGGACAACCTATGAATTTGACAAGGGCACAACCCTGTTGAAGACACATCTCACTGCACCAGTCATCCTACAAGTAGGCCTGACAATGCCAATGAATTCGTCAATTCATCATAAGTTATGCCAAGGCATCATCCATTAATTGATTCAGTATGACCATACACAAGTGCTTGACATGACAGTAACATTACAACAAGGACAACCTATGAATTTGACAAGGTCACAACCCTGTTTGGAAGACACATCTCACTGCACCAGTCATCCTACAAGTAGGCCGAACATTGCCAATGAATTCGTCAATCATACATAAGTTATGCCAAGGCACATCCATTAATTGATTCAGTATGACCATACACAAGTGCTTGACATGACAGTAACATTACAATCAGGAAACCTAATTTTTTTTTTTAAACGTCGGTAAGTCAGTCAGTCAAATAAATTCTGAGTAGAAATTTCAAAAAATCCGCCGGGAGGCAGAAACGCCATTACTTACTCGGAACATTGGATGTAGAGGTAGTGAGGCGCCACCACACACAACGCAATCACTCCCAAACACATCTTCACATCACAATGCTGCGGACTGTGAATTTATAATCATCTCTGAAAAGTTGGCGTGCCGACCTTTGCAAGATCGTCGAATCATATCCACCTGCAGCACCAATGAATTGAATTGAATTGAAAACTGTGTGTGGTGATGCAACCCATTCCTCGTGCAACCCATGGCCACACACCGCATGCCCCATGCAACATCCATGTTAAACACAGTATCCCATGCAACTCCCTCCTCATGCAACCGCCCATGTCACACATCCGCATACCCTACAACCCACGTGGCACACATCGACCGCCAGCCCCAATGCACCCCCTATGCCACACCGGCATGCCCATACCCCCATGCACCACCAGCGCTGCCCCATGCACCCAGGCACCCCATGGCAACCTCAATAGTAAACACGGCATCAACCTCAGAGTAACCAGCATCCCCATGGGTACACAAAACCGCCTTCCCCAGCCACCCGAGGAAACACAGCATGAACCCATGGTACACACCGCATGCCTCAATCACACCCATGAAATCGCCTCCGGTCAATAGCATATACACAAGGAACTACTCCCCCTATGGCTCTATACAATCCTGGGTGACCGCCTTTGTGTAGTGGTCAGCCAAGGTAAGAAAACGCAGAGAAAACTCACGTGTACTCCCACACGATGACTGGGAGAGGGCTGGGGGGGGTAGCAACAGGGGAGGAGGTCTGGGGGGGGGGGGGTATTACGACAGAGGAGTATGCCGACAGGGGAGGAGGGCTGGGGGGTAGCCGCAGATGAGGATGGCGACAGGGGAGGAGGCTTGTGTGTGGGGGGGAGTAGGCGACGAAGGGAGAGGGCTGGGGGGGGGGGGACACAGGGGAGAGGGCTGGGGGGGGGGGGGGGTAGCGAGCAGGGGATGAGGGGCTGGGGGGAGGGGTCATCGAAAAGAATATGGCGACAGGGGCAGGGTATCGAAAGAGAATATGTCTACAGTGAGGAGTGCTGAGGACCTCTCAAGCTGTAACGCCACATTGGGGAGTCTCATTTCCAATGCCTCCATTAAGGAGTCCTCCGTCATCCGAAGAGACAAGCATGACAGGTCGATAACGTTCCTTGACGATCCACGCCTTAACACGGACCACATTGGGGGGTACGCAAGTATCCATGACTGCCATTGAGGATCCTCGGGCATCCGAAGACTACAAGCTGAACCAGGTCGTAACGCCATGGAGTCTGCCCAGCTAAGAAAGCAGCAAACATTGAAATCAATGCCCCATCACAAAATAAGCTGGGAAAACCACCACAGGTTTCGTCGTAGCTGGAAACCACGCCGCACACAGTCCTCAGTAAGCTTGGAAACACCACAGGTTTCGTCAGTATCTCCTGGAACTCCACGCGCGGCACGCATCGTCAGTCTCTGGGAAAACACGCTCGGCAAACGCAACACTCACTCGACCATAATTCATCATAGTAGTTTCCACTCTCGATGCAGAGTCCTTGAAGAAAAGGAGTAGGATAGTAGAATAGTAGAATATAGTAGAAGTGTAGAATAGTAGTTTTTAGAAGTAGACGAAGGACGAAGGACGAGAAGGACGAAAAGGACGAAAAGGACGAAGGACAGGTTCTTTGGAATGCTGGCTGACCGCAAACGTCGCGCGAGCTGAAACATGATAAGGGTTTAGTAGGTTCATATGCTCGGTCCAGCGATGATGCACCACATCATTCGCTGGTTACCACTCAATTCCTGGAAATTCGGAAGCCCAAGGTGAGGTGTCTTTGTAATAGCTTCCAGGATTTCGCGACGAGTTGCATCGCCTGTTCGCTAATTTGAATTGCATTGCTTAGGAAGCGCTTGCTCGCATCGCTCAGGAAGTGCTTGCTCGCATCGCTCAGGAAGTGCTTGCTCGCATTGCTCAGGAAGTGCTTGCTCTCATTGCTCAGGAAGTGCTTGCTCGCTCGCTCGCTCAATCGTGTTTGTTCGATCAACCAGGTGAAGTTGGTCGGATCTAGCTTACAAGATAGTTGTTAGATGCTGCTGCTGCAATGCCTGCCTGCACTGTCGCGACTGTTCGATAACTGACAGGATGCTAGATCGAGCCGAGCTGGTCGGATATAGCTTACAGGATAGTTGTTAGATGCTGCTGCTGCAATGCTTGCCTGCACTGTCGCGACTGTTCGATAACTGACAGGATGCTAGATCAAGTCGAGCTGGTCGGATATAGCTTACAGGATAGTTGTTAGATGCTGCTGCTGCAATTCTTGCCTGCACTGTCGCGACAGTTCGATAACTGACAGGATGCTAGATCGAGTCGAGCTGGTCGGATATAGCTTACAGGATAGTTGTTAGATGCTGCTGCTGCAATGCTTGCCTGCACTGTCGCAATTGTTCGATAACTTACAGGATGCTAGATCGAGTCGAGCTGGACGGATATAGCTTACAGGATAGTTGTTAAATGCTGCTGCTGCTGCTGCTATTCCTGCCTGCACTGTCGCGACTGTTCAATAACTGACAGGATGCTAGATCGAGTCGAGCTGGTCAGATATAGCTTACAGGATAGTTGTTAGATGCTGCTGCTGCAATGCTTGCCTGCACTGTCGCAATTGTTCGATAACTTACAGGATGCTAGATCGAGTCGAGCTGGACGGATATAGCTTACAGGATAGTTGTTAAATGCTGCTGCTGCTGCTGCAATTCCTGCCTGCACTGTCGCGACTGTTCAATAACTGACAGGATGCTAGATCGAGTCGAGCTGGTCGGATATAGCTTACAGGATAGTTGTTAGATGCTGCTGCTGCAATGCTTGCCTGCACTGTCGCGACTGTTCATTAACTGACAGGATGCTAGATCGAGTCGAGCTGGTCGGATATAGCTTACAGGATAGTTGTTAAATGCTGCTGCTGCTGCTGCAATGCTTGCCTGCACTGTCGCGACTGTTCAATAACTGACAGGATGCTAGATCGAGTCGAGCTGGTCGGATATAGCTTACAGGATAGTTGTTAGATGCTGCTGCTGCAATGCTTGCCTGCACTGTCGCGACTGTTCAATAACTGACAGGATGCTAGATCGAGTCAAGCTGGTCGGATATAGCTTACAGGATAGTTGTTAAATGCTGCTGCTGCTGCTGCTGCTGCAATGCTTGCCTGCACTGTCGGGACTGTTCAATAACTGACAGGATGCTAGATCGAGTCGAGCTGGTCGGATATAGCTTACAGGATAGTTGTTAGATGCTGCTGCTGCAATGCTTGCCTGCACTGTCGCGACTGTTCAATAACTGACAGGATGCTAGATCGAGTCGAGCTGGTCGGATATAGCTTACAGGATAGTTGTTAGATGCTGCTGCTGCAATGCATACACTGTCGCGACTGTTCAATAACCGACAAGATGCTAGATCGAGTCGAGCTGATCGGATATAGCTTACAGGATAGTTGTTAGATGCTGCTGCTGCAATTCCTGCCTGCACTGTCGCGACTGTTCGATAACTGATAGGATGCTAGATCGAGTTGATCTTGTAGGATCTATATTACAGGATAGTCAAATGCTGTTGCTGCACTACCTTCCTCCCTGACTGATTTTATGCTCCATTGTTTCGTAGCACAGGAAACATGCCCAAGTCAACCCAAGTAGCCCAGAATACTAAGGGACCCTCGAATAAGTCCCTAAGAGGTGTGAGGAAAGCTGCAAAGCTAAAGGCTGCAGCCTCCGAGTCAATGCGTAGTCCTTCATTGTTCGGATCAGCCTTGGCAGTTGAAGGAAGTGGGGGGGCTGATGCTTTTAAAAAAGACACATCCAATCTTGGTGAGTGAGCCAGAAGTGTGTGTGTGTGTGTGTGTGCAAAGTTCTGTGTGGAAGTGCATGGATATTAATTTGTATTCTGCTTGCATATCCGTATATTTGAGTGTGTTTGTGTTTGCATGGGGTCATCTTGTAGTGCATGGACATCCAGATGTGTGTGTGGGGAATGCACAGTGAATTGTGGAAGTGTAAGGATGGCAATTTATTTTTGCGAGCGTGTGTATTTGAGTGTGTTCATGTTTGCATGGAATGGGCGTTCCTGCCTCCCGGCCGATTTTTTTAAATTTCTAATCAGGATTTAGAGTCATGAACGACTCTCTAGCTTGAGACATCAGCACCAAGGAATCACAATTCCGCTCCATACCATGTTTCGCAGCCAGTCAAAATCGGCCGGGAGGCAGGAACGCCCATTATGGGGTTGTCTTGTAGTGCATGGATAGCCAGATGTGTATGCATGTACTGACACGCAGCAATGTGCTAGTATATGGATAGCAAATTGTTTCTGTGTGCATGCTTGATTGGCTGAGTGTGTTCATGTTTGCCTGATGTGTGTGTATGTACTAGCACATAACTGTGCGACCATGTATGTGTAGCCAGTTGTTTTGTGTGTGCCACCGTTTGAGGTTTTAATGCCAGCGGTTGACCATAATTCAGATGCCACGTGTCCAGGCTGTCAAGACTATGCACGCAATGGAAACGCCTAGCCGACTTAAAAAATTCAAAAAATTTGATTGTGGGATATGCCTGTCAACTGTGTGTGTGTGTGTGTGTGTGTGTGCGTCCTTCCGTCACAAACTACTTTTTCGGGATTCACCTGTTATCACAATAAATCGAATCTTGTTGTTGTCCTTAAACACTGCATTCCCCATGGAACCCCATTGCACAGGGATGACTGTGAAGTCCATTCTGAAGTCCACACGAAGAGGAGAGTTGTTGATGTGCATAATGACCATCTCAATTCTCATGGGAGCAGCCTTCATTGAGGTTAACACCAAAGGAATCCTGCACGCTACATTCAACCCAGAAGCTGATTTCTTCAAGCAACCCCTAGTGAGTTTGATTTTTGTGACGTACTTTACTTGTTTAATTCATAGGTTTCTCTTGATTGTAATGTTACTGTCATGTCAAGCACTTGTGTATGGTCATACTGAATCAATTAATGGATGATGCCTTGGCATAAACTTATGTATGAATTGACGAATTCATTGGCAATTGTCAGACCTACTTGTAGGATGACTGGTGCAGTGAGATGTGTCTTCAAACAGGGTTGTGCCCTTGTCAAATTCATAGGTTGTTCTTGATTGTACTGTTACTGTCATGTCAAGCACTTGTATTGTCAACATTAATTTACTCTCCTTCGTCTTATCTTATTTAATGTATCCTTTTTTTTGTAGACTGACATCCGAGACGCTCGCGTGAAGGCGTCCAATTCCGATTCAAGTGCAGGCTGTATGTATTGCAGAATTAAAACCGAAATTCTGACGTACGCCAATGAGAACCATCTTGTGTGCCCATTATGTTGGGATATGAGAGTGTTGGGTCCTCACATGACTATATTTCTGGATAAGGACATCTCTGCTGTAGCTAGGAAGGTGTTGGAGTTAGTTTCTAATGCGGCAATTACGATTGATATGCACAGATACGCTCCCACTATTGTCTCCACATTGTGGGAGGTATTACCCACAGCATCCGAGCTGTTCAGAATCATTCAGGACTCCTTCGATTCTGAAGAGAAGTTTAACATGCTTTCCGAGAAAATAAGAATTAATATGCCTCGTGTCACTAAATTGACTGTCCAAAATACTGAGTATTATATCGCACGTGTATACTTCCAAACCACATTGGATTTATTGCACAACAATCAGCTAGATAGTATAGCGAAGGCTCTATTTATGAACGCTGCTGCAGTAAATATCCGCCCTGACCAGAACATACGTATGAAAACGATGTTGTTTCTGTCAACGCAAGGAGGAGATGGAACTGGTTTACATTGGGATATTACCCGGGGACTTAATGTTGCTTTCTCATTGACCCCAGGTGTGACTGGTCCATTAGCATATTGGCTTTTTATCCCCCCTTGGGAATTTGAAGAATTTATTGCTTTTGTGCAGTCTGGCAATTGTGTGAAGGTAGTCAGAGACAAGTTTGAGGAAGCTATTAGACTAAAAACTGACTTTCCCTTGTTGTCAGCGGATGAAATGTTTCAATTACATCGCCAAGTCCCCAACTTGGTCCGAATTGTTTCCCAAAGCCATGGACAGGTAGTTCATGTGGCTCCAGGATGGATTCACAGTGTTGTGAATGTTTTACCAAATTGGAAGCTAGCTTTTGATTTCGAAAGATTGGAAGAGTTCCCTTTATATGCATATTACATAAAAATATTTGGATCTGTTTTTTTTCAGGATAGATGCCCAGAAGATTACGTCACACTGGATGCAGTTATCAAAGACAATGTTGATATGATGACGAAGGGTCATGTACCCGATTCGTTGACACAAGCAACCTAAAATATGTATTGGGTTTATGCTCGTGTATTTATATATGTGACCCACTTTATTTGAGATATTGACATATTTGACATTTAGTACAACATCTTAAATTGGCTACAAGCTCCAAAGCACAAGTATCACACTCCTATCGGTCAGACGACAGAGTGGCCCAGATTTCCCTAGCCTCATCCTCAAGATTTTCCAGTTCCTGCTCCGACAACTGTGGCACACAACCCGGTGGTACAGACTTGACTGTTACAACGTCACAAAACTTAGAATCGAACCCATCCACCTGCATTTTCTCCTCCATCAAACCACGTTGTTTTACCGATTCCTGGCTCAGTGGTCCCGGTATGACCTCTCCATTGGATTGCATCCCTGTAAGAATGATCGTCAGCATCACTGCAGCTGCTGCAATCGCTTCATCCAATGTCTCCCCACCACCAATGACGGATGATAATCCGGGCACCCACACCTCGTGGAATTCAAAACCGTCTCTTGAGCATATGTTGTGAACACCAAGGAATTCGTACGCATCACCATACTCAAAAAATCTGGTAATCATGGCGATCGTCGTCCTGCAAGGAATAATATATGTTTACGCTGTAGAATAAGTGGGAGCTTTACGGCGCCGGTGAAATACCACTACTTATAACAACACCTTGTATTTTGGGGATTCTGAAACCCAGCCCCAGACAAGGCCTTTAGGTAAATTGGCGTGTTTTTGTTGTACGATTATTGTAACTCTTCTTTAATATTGTATGTATTCACATGCTGACAAGGTGCATGCGATGAAGAGTGGACAAGAAGTCGCCGTGACCCTTGAACCCAATTTGTTTAAGAACGTACCTCGCGTGCATGAATCAGCCTCCCTCACAGCGTGAGGCGTACCTCGCCACCAAGCGAGCTACGCACGACGTTCTACGCACGACGAGCTACGCACGTCGAGCTTGCAATTGAGCTTCGGTCCAGTACCTGGTACAGCAGACGACGTTTCTCACATGTTCAAATGTCCCTAGCTGTATGCGATGGATGAGGTAGGATTATAGATTGCGGGGTATTACGTCGCGTCCCAAGGGATTGGTCTCATGGCATAGCTGCGCAAGCCTGGGCGTGGTCGACGAGCAGAGCCAGGCCCTCAGCGCCGTCACTAGGGAGGCCTTCGAGGCCAGGCGGGGCCGGATCCTCGAGTGGTGGCTGAGGCAGCTGCGGGACGGAGAGGTGGACGCAGAGTTCCTTGCCGACCTCGTGCCAGGCGCCAGGTGGTAGAGTGCAGACACCGCACTATAAAGATTATGGATAGCGCTATCATGAGCCCGACTCCAACATATAGGATGTTTGAGTTGTTGTACAATTTCGAGCAACCCAGAACAACGAACGATATCACGTGTTCAAGAAAGGTCGTTGGGTCCGCGGACTTCCTCATGAGCTCACGGCTAAAGTGCGTCCAAGAGTTGTTTAGGTCGTGTGTGAACTTGATGCATGATTGAGGCGATGTGGGGTGAATGCAGAGGAAGTGCAGTTTCAGCAGGATACGTATTTCCCCGGGAGGGATGTATCCTTTGACGCAATGATAGTCATTGTTGTAATCGACCCCATTGAAGTTCAGAGTTGAGAGGACGCTCGTGTTTGACTCGATTGTTGTGTATGTTGTGGTGTTTTCGTTCAGTGCAAGGATGATGCGTATAAATACATTGCCACATTGAGGGACGTATTTGAACGGCGCATCGTAATGGCAGGCACTGAGGACGACATCACTGTTGCGTCTCTTCAGCGGATCAACGCTCAAGTATACTTCGTCGCAATTCTTTTCCGGGACGATGCGGTAGCCTGGATAAGATTCCTGTATCTTGTCAATAATGACTGGCGCATCCCGCAATGCTTTTATGGAGTTGCGCACATGCAAGGGTGCATCAATGGTGTCAATCCATAAATGGACAGACGTCACATTTTCATCGTTGTATCTTTTTGACTTAAAATACGAGGTGACATTTTGGGCATGGTTTGCGTATGCGTACGTTGGCAGCTTGCCTTCAATCAACATGTTTATTCATCGGATACATAAAAACATACGTATGTAGGAATCTGAGTTCATGGCAGAGCGAGGACTTTCCCATGCACCCGCCGGCCACGCCCATTATTATTCGCCTCCCCGCCTCCCAAACTGGGCATCGAATGAAGTGTAAACAACCATTCATTCTTCAGTGACAGAAACGAATCAATTTAATTTTTCATGAGTTCCTTTGACGAAATCAATGAAGATGTATTGGAGATCATTCTATCCAATGCGATTTCGAACGAATGCCACCTCAAACAAGTGGCTCTAGTTAGCAAACAGTGGAGATGCGTCGCACCCCGGTGTGTCACAAGGATCCACCTGAGACATTATAAAAGTTTGGACTACGTCTCACGCATTTGCAGGCTCCAAGAGTTGAAAATCTGTATCAATCGGGGGAAAGAAGACGTGCTCGACATATCACCTCTGTCCGGACTCACTTCGTTGGTTCACCTCGACATATCTTACACCTACGTGACCGACCTATCACCCCTGTCCGGCCTCGCTTCGTTGGTTCACCTGAACATGTCGTCGTCCCCACGTGTGTACGACATATCACCACTGTCCGGACTCACTGCGTTGCTTCACCTCGACATTTCGTACACACTTGTGGACGACATATCACCGCTGTCAGGACTCACTTCATTGGTTCACCTGAACATATCGTCCACACGCGTGGGCGACGTATCACCGCTGTCCGGCCTCACTTCATTGATTCACCTGAACATGGAGTACACCCACATGGTAAACGACATATCACAGCTGTCCGGTCTCACTGAGTTGGTTCACCTGAACATGTCGTCCACACGTGTGGACGACATATCACTACTGTCCGGCCTCACTTCGTTGGTTAATCTGGATATATCGTACAACGACGTGGGCAACGTATCACCTCTGTCCGGCCTCACTTCATTGATTCACCTGAACATGGAGTACGTCCACATGGTGGACGATATATCACCGCTGTCCGGACTCACTTCGTTGGTTCACCTGAACATGGCGTCCACACGTGTGGACGACATATCACCACTGTCCTGCCTCACTTCGTTGGTTCACCTGAACATATCGTACAACGACGTGGGATGCATATCACCGCTGTCCGGCCTCACTTCATTGATTCACCTGAACATGGAGTACACAAACATGGTGGACGGCATATCACAGCTGTCCGGACTCACTTCGTTGGTTCACCTGGACATATCGTACACCTACGTGACCGACCTATCACCTCTGTCCGGCCTCGCTTCGTTGGTTCACCTGAACATGTCGTCGTCCACACGTGTGGACGACATATCACCACTGTCCGGACTCACTGCGTTGCTTCACCTCGACATTTCGAACACACTTGTGGACGACATATCACCGCTGTCAGGCCTCACTTCGTTATGCGTCTACACGCAAGGAGGATGCTGTGGCACACAGGGAGGATGCGGTTTCGTGAACCTCCTTTCATGACGCATTGCACATCAACAAAGACCCCGTGTTCTTTTGGGCCACGGTACTGGGGAATAGGCGATCGCTTAAGTGCGGCTGGTCCTTCAATGGACACTCTCGAAAGTACCGACAAAATAACGATACGGAGTCTGCAGGATTGAGAGCCGTGATCTAAAAAAGAACCACGATATTCTCGTTAACATCTTACAATTTGTTGATTCAAAATCGTATTGGTGTTCCATTGCCCCGTGGATTTCTACACCATTAGGTTACACCGTAAGGTGTGCCGTACACGGTTTCATTTTAGTATTCCGTTGACTGTATATACACCTGCTTATCGTGATGGGCCAACGCTACATTGTAGTGCTTCAGTTCAAAGACATACTCGCGCCTGCGAGAAACCAGGGCATTCTCCACAACATTGAATGTGTGGCCAGTAGTAGGTGGTTGAGATCCTGAAGAAGGCAAGTATGCAATTACTGTCAAGTAGGCCTTGGTTGAATGAGACTCTAGGTGCGCGGTCATCCCATGGCCAAGGGCAGACCGGTGCACCTTTTCTGTGTTAGTTGCTTCATAATATGACACTTCATCTCCGCCCCTGACTCCTGCATCTCCAACAGATACATTGAAGTTTGCATCTATTCTCCGCCTTGCCAGCACGCGTTGATTGTTCAGGGGTGACAACTGGATTTCCAGCAACTGGCCTGTCTGATTCGTCACATGAATTGCCCCTGAAATAATAACCCTCCATGTGCACCTCACTGTAGCGAATCCCTCGATGCCCCGCAAGTTATCATACATCTCCTTGCACATGTAATATGCCACACAGGGATCCGCACAATAAAATGCACTACTTGCACAATAAAATGCACATGTAATATGCCACTACAGTCGGCGGAACAGTAAAATGAAACATATATCAGATGGTAGGAAGGAGTTCGTTGTGAAGAAAGGATCTGTGAAGAAGACGGACTTTGCTGCATTTATTGACTCATTGAGTTTGTGCAATAATTCAGTTGTAATAATGGACAACGCCAGTATCCATAAGAACTTGGTCCTCAGAAGCCCCGTAAATATTTGTTACACTCCTCCTTACAGTCCAGAATTCAATGCTATTGAGCTGTGCTTCGCTAAGGTGAAGAAGGACTTTCGTCAATTGAACTATATACCAAACGATACAAATACGCACGTGTCTGATATGATTTCCTTAGCATTCAGCAACCTCACTGATAAAATCATTATGGGTTGTTTTGACCACGTATGGAACACGTATGTGACAAGGCAAATAGCAAACACAAAGCCTGACGTTGTTGCGTGACAGCATCAAGACGCTTCGCAAAGCAACGGATGTAATGAAGATACACGAATTGAATACAACAACAACAACAACTCCCGCCTGCCTCCCTGAATGATGAATGAAAAAATCACTCACACACTTTCCTGTATGTAAGGAGGTTTCTTTACTGGACGAAGAAGCTCATCATACATTAAAGCGACCACTCTCATCAATTCGGATCCTTTACAGTCTCGTCACACAGATGTGGTAGGGTCCTCCAAATAAGCAAAAGTTCCTGCACAGGGCACCCAGATCCCGTGTAAAAAATATAAAAAATGAGACAAAAAAAATCTCGTCCACTCGTCATCGAATGATGTGTAAACAAACATTCATTCTTCAGTAACACAAACGAATGAGTTCTTTTGACGAAATCAATGAAGATGTATTGGAGATCATTCTATCCAATGCGATTTCGAACGAATGCCACCTCAAACAAGTGGCTCTCGTTAGCAAACAGTGGAGATGCGTCGCACCCCGGTGTATCAAAAGGATCCACCTGAGACATTATACAAGTTTGGACTATGTCTCACGCATTTGCAGGCTCGAAGAGTTGAAAATAGGTATCAATCGTGGGAAAGACGTCGTACCCTACAAAAAAATGTCGTACACCTCAGAGGGCGAAGACCTATCACCGTTGTCCGGCCTCACTGCGTTGGTTAACCTAGACATTTCGCACACAGACGTGTTTGACATATCACCGCTGTCCGGACTCACTGCGTTGGTTTATCTGGATATGTCGTACACCTCAGCGGGCGAAGACCTATCGCCGTTGTCCGGCCTCACTGCGTTGGTTCACCTAGACATTTCGCACACAGACGTGTTTGACATATCACCGCTGTCCGGACTCACTGCGTTGGTTTATCTGGATATGTCGTACACCTCAGCAGGCGAAGACCTATCACCTCTGTCCGGCCTCACTTCGTTGCTTAACCTGTACATGGCGTACAACGAAGTGGAAGACATATCACCTCTGTCCGGACTCACTTCGTTGACGCACCTGAACATGGAGCACACCTACGTGTTTGACATATCACCACTGTCCGGCCTCACTTCGTTGGTTCGCCTTAACATCCCTTACACACGTGTGGAATACATATCACCGCTTTCCGGCCTCACCTCGTTGGTTCATTTGAACATATCGTACACCTCCGCTGGCGAAGTACCATCACCTCTGTCCGGCCTCACTTCGTTGCTTCACCTGGATATGTCGTTCAACGAAGTGGAAGACATATCACCACCATCCGCCCTCACTTCGTTGACGCACCTGAATTTGGCGCACATCTACGTTGCCGACCTATCACCGCTGTCCGGACTCACTTCGTTGATTCACTTGGATATGGATAACACGATTGTGGACACCATATCACCTCTGTCCGGACTCACTTTATTGACGCACCTTAACATGTCGTACACACGTGTGGACAACATATCACCGCTGTCAGGACTCACTTCGTTGCTTCACCTCTACATTCCGAACATCGAAGACAGGATCGAAGACTTATCACCGCTGTCCGGCCTCACTGCTTTGGTTCACCTAGACATTTTGCACCTCCACATGACCGACATATCACCGCTTTCCGGCCTCACTTCATTGGTTCACCTGAACATGGAGGGTACCGACGTGGAAGACATATCACCACTGGCAGGACTCACTTCATTGGTGCACCTGGACATTTCGAACACCGATGTGGGCGACATATCACCGATTTCCGGGCTCACTTCGTTGATTTATCTGAAAATGACGGAAAAACGGTAAAGTAGTCTCGAATGTCCCGTGGAGCAGGAAGATGGATTCAGTTGCAGAAACCTACAATAACCGGCAGAAAACTGTCGAATCCATCCGTCCGTCCATTCATTACACACGATGCGGTGGCGGAATACAAGTAAACACAACTGTTGCAATATTGTATTGATGTGTAAAGACAACTGTTGCAATATTGTATTGATGTGTAAAGACAACTGTTGCAATATTGTTCAGTGCCAGCACACTTCACAGTATTTGATCGCAATTTATATCCAGTAGCTGAAAACAGAAAAAAAACGAATCAATTTAATATGAGTTCCTTCGCCGACATCCCTGAAGATGTCCTGGAGATCATTCTCTCCAATGCGATTTCTAACGACTTCCACCTCAAACAAGTGGTTATCGTTTGCAAAGAGTGGAGATGCGTCGCACCCCGGTGTGTCACAGGGATCCACATAAGCCATTACGAAAGTTGTGCGCAAAATATCTTCTCTGTCCTTCCTCAATTCGTTGGTTCATCTCAACATGTCGCACACCTCAGCGGTCAACCTGACACCTCTGTCAGACCTATCTGCGTTGACGCACTTGGACATGTCGGAAATCGACGATCTCCAAGACCTGACACCTCTGTCCGGTCTAACTTCGTTGGTTCACTTGGACATATCGAGCACCGACGTGGACGATATATCACCGTTGTCCTGTCTAACTTCGTTGGTTCACTTGGACATATCGAGCACCGACGTGGACGATATATCACCGTTGTCCTGTCTAACTTCGTTGATTCACATGGACATGTCGAGCACCTACTTTACCTACCTATCACCTCTGTCCGGCCTCACTTCGTTGGTTCACCTTAAAATATCGCACACCTTCTTGGACAACGACATATCACCGCTGTCCGGCCTCACTTCGTTGGTTCACCTCGACATTTCGGAAATCGAAGGCAGGCTCGAAGACATATCACCGCTGTCCCGCCTCACTTCGTTGACGCACCTGGACATATCGCACACCTCCGTGGAAGACATATCACCGCTGTCCCGCCTCACTTCGTTGACGCACCTGAACATATCGTCCACATACGTGGACAACCTGACACCTCTGTCAGACCTAACTGCTTTGACGCACTTGGAGAGCACATCAAAGAGATCGATACAGTCGGCAGAACATTAAAATGGTACTGGCACTCTCGAAAGTACCTACAGTCGGCGGAACAGTAAAATGAAACATATATCAGATGGAAATAAATGTACGACATCGCCGTTAGAAAATTGGCGTTAGGACGCAAAATTGATTACAAGCTGACAGTTTCTTTACAGAACGCAGTGTCGATCGAAGTGTAGAATATAAACACATACAAGAGGACTTTGAGAGGATTATTACGTAACATAATTCCCTTGTCCGAGTGTATAACAATACATATAATGCAGTGGGGACTCGGTGTTGAGCACGAGTTCAACGTCTCTCTATCTTCTTCCCCACGAGCGCAAGCGCTCCTTCCGTCAAAGGTCCTCCCCGAGTACGGCGGGTCGTATTACTCTTCGATAAAAAACGATGAGAGCGTGTCCGCCGTGCGCGCACCCGCAGGCGTCGACCTGGACACAAAGGCGATCCTCGAGCACCTGCAGCACATCGCAAGACTGGATGGGCTTTTCTTGGACTCCGAAAAAGCAAAGTCTAACGCGTCCAGGTCATTGTCGATTAAAACCTTCATGCGCAAGCAAGGCAAGGATACCGTACAGACGAGCATTTACAGTGGGGACACACTGTTTGTCACCTGCTGCTATGATGACATATATTCGATCACGGTGATCCCGAACGAAAAGCGACCTAGCACACCGCTGTCCGATGAGGACACACTGCGCAGCCTGTGCGCGCTCCGCGCAGTCAAGGTATCGAAGAAATCCCAACAACAAAAACAAGAACAACAACAATCAAAAATAAACAAAACTTACGACGTGGACGGCCCATTCCTGGAGACTCGCAGCACAAAGCACAAAAACGCGACCGTTGCCGGCGTGGCAAGACAGCTGCACGAAGCCGAAGCAGCGGTCCTGGCACGCGCGAACGAGGAGGGAATCACCGGCGCGCAGATATTTCCGTGGAGCGGCAGAATCACCCCACAGGGCGAAGCCTTATACGAGGGCAGCTTCCACGTCTGGGTGACGCTCCCGCACGATCGCAATGTAGACATGACCTTGCGCGAGTACAAGCTGCTGCAACTGCAGCACGCGTACCTGGGCCATCTGCTGCAGACGGTTGAGCCATTACTCATGAGTCTTTTCTCGGGCGACCCCCGCGCCCTTGGCGACGACAAGAACACGCACAACCGCGCCAGTATGCGCGCGGACACCAGTAACTTTGCCGGATATGGCACCACAGCCGTGAAGTACATCGCACGAGGGCCGGACGTCGATTTGATTACCGGGTTCCAGGTCATGTGGTTCGAAAACGAGTCGGACATGCTGGCAAGACGCGGGGCACGCATGCAGCGCGACGACATGTCCAAGCTATTCGTGTGGATCGATGGCAAAAAGGTCCCGTTCACAGCATGCATTGGCTCACATATGCGGAACGGGTATTATTACCCTAATTACACGTGGAATATCCCATTACATAAGAGTCCAGAGGCAGGGACGGGGGCCGACATCCGCAGCAGGCTCTGCGACTCTTTAGACATGTCCCTGAAGAAGGGTTGGGTGCCCCTCTGGCTCCGCGTCCGCGACACACTGGAACTCCGGTTCGTGCATGGAGAGGGGACGCCGAAGGTCAAGGTGTCGCGGAACGCGCCTATTGACGCGAGGCGGTGGGGGAAGGAACTCGTCGGCATCGAGTTCCGCGCGATCGACAACATGCCCACGCACCAAATCGATCATGTGCTTCACCTCGTCGTGCTCTTGGGCGCAGCCGCCGTCTCGCAGGTCGAAAAAATATGGCATGATAACGCCGACTCTGACCCAGACACCCAAGCCTTCTTTGCCACGCACGCCGCCACCCTCTCGCCCCACTGGAACGCCGCGCTCGACGCCGTACGCAAGCAGGGAGCGCACGCCCCATTACCCAAGGCGTACACCACCTACATCGCGTCCCAGGCGGGTATTTCCCTGAAGACACGCAATGCATCATCCGCCACCGCGTTCGGTGCGCTGCAGGACTTCGCGAAGAGCCTTCACGCAGAGTACTTCGCCCACTCCGTCACAGCCCTCATGCATCCGCGGTCGAACGACAAAGGACCACCCGCGTTCTCGAACACCAACCAGGAGGCGTGGGAAGCGATGTACAACGAATTGGATGCTACGGAAAAAATATTGGTAGAAAAGTCAAAATTGGACGCACCATATCTCGTCGCAATGATGAACAGAGCGACGCATTCTACAGTCGGCAGAACAGTAAAATGAAACATATATCAGATGGAAATAAATGTACGACATCGCCGTTAGAAAATTGGCGTTAAAATTCTTGCGAGTCCAAAGAAATATTGCAAACTGGAAATTGATTACAAGCTGACAGTTTCTTTAGATAACGCAGTGTCGAGCGTAGTGTAGTAATTCCCTTGTCCGAGTGTACCACTACAGTCGGCGGAACAGTAAATGAAACATATATCAGATGGAAATAAATGTACGACATCGCCGTTAGAAAATTGGCGTTAAGAATGGTCGCTGACTTGGGTGTGTTAAAAACTTCTGTGTTTACGAACATCAGTCGTTCTACTCTGTGGAGGTGGAAACGCTTTGGTGTAAATCGAAAACGACGTGAATTTGTATGTAAATCGACAACATTAGGTTACACCGCAAGGTGTGCCGTACACGAAGCAGTTTCATTTAAGTATTCCGTCAACTGTATTGTATGTTGACTTTAAGGCTATTGATAGCGGTTAGTCCGGACAGAGGTGACAGGTCTACCAAGCTGTTGGAAGAGACGTTAAGGATCTTGAGAGAGGTTAGTCCGGACAGAGGTGTCAGGTCTACCACTCTGGTGCGAGCGACGTTAAGGCTCTTGAGAGCGGTTAGTCCGGACAGCGGTGTCAGGTCTACCACGCTGTTGAAAGAGACGTCAAGGCCCGTAAGAGCGGTTAGTCCGGACAGCGGTGTCAGGTCTACCACGGTGTTGCCAGAGACGTTAAGGCCCTTGATAGCGGTTAGTCCGGACAGCGGTGTCAGGTCCACTACTCTGTTGTCATAGAATTGAATATCCGTGAGAGCGGTAAGTCCGGACAGCGGTGTCAGGTCCACTACTCTGTTGCCATAGAATTGAATATCCGTGATAGAGGTTAGTCCGGACAACGGTGTCAGGTCTACCACTATGTTGAAAGAGAATTGAATATCCGTGATAGCGGTTAGTCCGGACAACGGTGTCAGGTCTACCACTATGTTGGAAGAGACGTTAAGGCTCTTGAGAGCGGTAAGTCCGGAAAGCGGTGTCAGGTCTACCACTCTGTTGAAATAGAAGTTAAGGCTATTGATAGCGGTTAGTCCGGACAGCGGTGTCAGGTCTACCACTCTGTTGAAAGAGACGTTAAGGCCCTTGAGAGCGGTTAGTCCGGACAGTGGTGTCAGGTCTACCACTATGTTGAAAGAGACGTCATGTCCGTGAGAAGCGTAAGTCCGAAAGCGTGTCAGATCTACCACTCGTGTTGGAAGATACGTCCGGCCCGTAGAGCGGTTTAGTCCGGACAAGCGGTGTCAGGTCTACCACTCTGGTTGTGAGCGACTTAAGGCTCTGAGAGCGGTTAGTCCTACAGCGTGTCAGGTCCTACCACTCTGTTTGAAAGAGACGTTAAGGGCCGTAAGAGCGCGGGTTAGTAGTCCCCGGGGCAAGTTCTGAGGTCGCTTACTCCGGTTTCCGAGTATCCAACTCGGGAACACACCGGTGGGCGCTACGTCTTCTCCACGTTTTGCAAACGAGAAGAGCAAAATCAAGGGGGGGGGGTACACCGAAATATGTAAGTGAGCCATGGATAATATGAAAGTCAATAATAGCAGGGTGATCAACCGCTGGACATATAAAAAAGAGAGAACAAAGCGTCAGTGTCGAACGCAGTCGTGAAGAGGTCTCATACACACGTGGCGACTGTGTGTGCGACGCTGACAAGACGTACTATATACGAAAGACCTGATCAGGTGGACTCCAATAACTAGCCCACTGCTGGTCGTGCCTCTGTCGCCCTGGCTAGCTGGGTGTGGGACTCCCGACGGGCTAACCGCGGGGGTTCATCACATGTCAGGCGTGTCAGGTTGGTCAGGTCAGGGCTCCGGGTCTCAGGTGTCACGAGCGAGGGATCAGTCAAGGTGTCTTGTCCAGGATCATGTCTAACACTTCCAGAGGCTCTCAAGAAAGAGAGGGCTCTCCACGTCAAGGTCGCACATGTTCAATACTAACTAGACCCTAATTCATTAAACCGCATGGTCATTCAGGGTCAGGCCCCAGGTGGGCGTCCCCACTCAGGTCAGGTCCGGTGGCTCAGGGGTGGTCCAGGCATACCCTCATCATGCGGATGTCAGCCGGTAGGTGGTGGGCCATCAGGCTTAACCTGACGGTCAAAGGAACCTCGGCTAGTGTCAATCGTTCAAGGTCCCTCAGCGATCCAAGCTCAAAGCCTACAAGAGCCCTCTAAGATACCACGCGGTGTCAGGTCGGGTCTAACCACTTCTGGTGTGAGCGAAACCGCTAAAAGAAGGCCCTCTTGAGAGCGGTTAGTTCCGGAAACAAAGCGGTGGGGGTGTCAAAAAGTGTCAAGTGTGCAGCGGTGTCATTCTACCCCACTCCTGGTTTGAAAAGAGACGTTAATAAGAGACGTTAAGGCCGTAAGAAGCGTTTTAGTAGTGTCCCGGGGCCAGCCCAGATTTCTGAAGGGGGGGGGAGGGCTCCGCTTACCTCCCCCTCCTTTTTTTACCACATACACTCCCGCAACCCTCTACTTCTCCCTTACACCCCCCCTACCTACCCCCTCTCCCGGTTTCCCGAAGATATCCACCTCGTGGGACACACCGGGGGGCGCGACGTAGCATTAGCTCCACGTTACGTTTTTTTTTTTTTTTGGCAAACGAGCACACCACCTTCTTCTTCACTACTTCTTTCTTTGAGAAGTAGCACTTGCCAGCAATTTCCTTTCCCCCCCTCCCTTTCCTTCCTTCCCTGCGATTTTTTTTTGGATTTTTTCCTATTTTCCCCTTCCTCCTGTTTTTTTTTCTTTTCCTGCGATTTAAAACAAAATTAAAAAAAAAAAAAATTTTTTTTTTTTTTTTTTAAAAAATAAAAAAAAAAATTTAAAAATAAATTTTTTAAAAAAAACAAACAATAAATACAACACAAACATTAATTTTTTAAATTTTTTTTACAAAAAACACTACACCCCACAAAATAAAAAAAAAAAAAAAACAATTTACAACTCAACTAATAAAACTAAAATTTTTTTTTTTTTTTTTTTACATATTTTTAACAAAAACAACAACATTAATCGCATTGTGGAGAGTGATCTCCAGGACATCTTCAGGTATGTAGTCGGCAGAGAAACTCATTGAGAATATTGATTGCCAGGTTTTGGAATGGATATTAGGGTTTATGGTTCACAAAACATAATGCGGATCTTATCCGAAACTGTCGGTACAAGGGGTGGATTCTGGTTTGTTCGGCGCATTGTATATGTCGCAGTTCGACGGATAGATTCGCGTGTATCTGTATCGCGTGGTTCTGAATGTTTACACTCGTTTTTCGATGCGCGTGTGGAACACGTGTCTTCGCAGCAGACTGCATTTTTGTCATTCTTAGTCATCTTCTCCATGAGTTCAAACCTACCATGACATTTGCTCTCGATACAAGATTCGAGGGGCTTTGAAGTTTTCTCACCGACCTTACCAGCAGACGATACTTTCTCGTTGCATTTTGTTACTTTTCTGTACTTCGAGGCGTTCATGCGGAGCGCGCCGGCCCACTCGATCCATTCATCAAGCGTCCGTTCTTTTTTGTCAGAGTAAACGCGACGAACTCTTCGGATGTACGAGTCGTCCTTCTTTCCGCGTAGAGCGACTGATGTTCGTAAGTAAACACAGAAGTTTTTAACACACAATGGGCGTTCCTGCCTCCCGGCCGATTTTTTTAAATTTCTAATCAAGATTTAGATCCTCCTGAACGACTCGCTAGCTTGAGACATCAGCACCAAGGAATCACGAATCCGCTCCATACCATGTTTCGCAACCAGTCAAAATCGGCCGGGAGGCAGGAACGCCCATTACACCCAAGTCAGAAACCATTCTTAACGCCAATTTTCTAACGGCGATGTCGTACATTTATTTCCATCTGATATATGTTTCATTTTACTGTTCCGCTGACTGTAGTAGGAGAGGAGACAGTCAACACCATTTCCGGTGATCCAAAATGCTTAAAAAGATGTACCGGTATTACTGTAAATGATGATTCATAGAAGTGTGGATGGCATCGTGATTCTGCGATGCATGAAAAAACCGGTGCACATGTGGTATTGGCACACGTGCGTGCACAGCATCCGAGCGGTGCACCCGACCATGCCGGTGGTCATCGTAGACGACCACTCGGACCCGGACATGCGCGCAGCATGCATCCCCATCGAAGTGACGATACCTCATCTTACCGTGATTGAATCGGACTTGCAGGCGGGGGCTGGTGAGATCATTCCGTTGTACTACATGTTCACTAAGCGCTTGTTCGAGACGGCGCTGGTCATTCACGACGCTATGTTCCTGAACCAACCTATACCTGAGTCTATTGCCCTACACACCCCCGGCTTCAGGTTCCTGTGGCACTTTTCGAGCAAATTCAGACACGAGGAGGCCACTATGCAGACGATGGGCGCTCTATCTTCGGAAACGCAAAAGGAGATCATGCGTGTGTACAATAATGGGGGGGAATGGTTGGGGTGCTTCGGCACCGCTATGTACGTCACGCTAGACGCACTCGATAGTATAGAGACACGGTTTTTGGGCATCACCAAACTCGCCGCGACTGTCAATACTAGAAGCATGCGCAGTGGCCTAGAGAGAGTCATCCCCTTAATGCTAATGATCATAAACGACGACAAGTCGTCGACGACCGGTGTGTATTCGAAATGTGAGTATTCGGTGTTTGGGGACATTTTTTTGAATCATCCTATGCCATTCAAGCTGACCTTTGAGAATTACATGCAGAATACAGGCACGTTCAAGAACCGGCCGGTTGTCAAAGTGTGGTCCGAAAGATAACACGTTATTCACTTTTTCCACGAAATGCGGAAGCGTTCGGGGGCGAAGACGACGAGACCTGTACCGGTAGATAACATAATTCCCTTGTATCACCCTGTGGGATGATGACGTTTGAAGTGTTTTACATTGGAACGATGATTACTTGAATGACGGTCGTACGTCTCTTCGAATGTGTTCTTTTCGACCCTGTACACCGCAAGGTGTACGGCACACCTTGCGGTGTAACCTAATGTTGTCGCGACCACCGGAGGGGGACCGAGTGGTGTCTACAACAATACAAGTTTTTATTCATCAACAACAACAGAGCTGCTGTGGGCAAATGGAAGAGGTCGTCCTAGACCCATCAATTCCATGCAGTGCAGCCTTGCGATTGTGAGAGCAGAAGAGCGATCCCGGTCCGAGTAAATGCATGTTTCTGGAGAGAATCGCAGTCCTCGTACCTCTGGGTACCGCTCGATCGATTTTTGAGAATCGACAAGGGAAGTGGCGAAGCCACCCCTCCTGTGCTTCTCTTGTGCGCCTTTACGTTTATTGTACAACCTTACCCCTAAGTGGTCGCAATCAACGACCTTTGGCATCGTTTTCGATTTCGTGTGACCAAAACGTTCACCACCCAACCTAAGCTTCACGTCTGCTGAACAAACGCTTGGGATCTTGTAAACACGTTCTTTTTCTTTACCCGTCTCCCACGACATAAGAGTCGTTTTGAACTCATCTGTCACAGAAACGTCCTCTTTGAAAATTCTTTTACACGATGCGAACATGGCACCAATGGGAACTGCAACTTCTCCCGGTCCAGTAGGCTTCAGTTTCGTGATGGCAGATCCGTAGGCCACGCAAACCTTCATATCAGGAAGTTCTTTCATCATGCACCGCTTGATACCCGCCCAGAAAGAGTCTTTGACCTTTCGTTTTCCGATGTAACGCTGCAAGTTGTCACGGGATTCTCGGCGTCGCAAAGCCAATCTCCACCACTCGTCAGAAAACTTAGCGTAATTTGACAAGTACGCGGAGATCTTATCCGTCCTCGATGTACTCAAAGCTGCTCCATTTTCACGCAGAGACTCCCACATAGGAATCATGTCAGCAAAACGCAGTTCCTTTTGCCTTGTCTGCTTCTTGATACCCGACTTGTGGTAAAATGCACCACGTGTCAGCGTCCATGTCTTATTTTTATCGTCTGCCAAATACGGTACCGTAGCGATGTTGCTCCGTCCTGGGTCCACACCCAGGACGACGATACCCATATCGGGCAATATCGTTTTAAGTGAGCCGTCGTATTTTTCTGCGATCTTGATACATTCTTCTTTACGAGGCTTCTTACAGGTCTTCTTCAGATCTGAGACAAGGACCTGTACTGTCTTGCTGTACTGCATGCTCAAGGAGACTCCGTCAGTACAGATGCTGCAGTCGAAAACCCACCCATTCTTGACAGGTGGTTTTCTGAAGAAGGAACCTGCGACTGTTTTTCGGGCGTTCACAAGCGTGTCATACAAACCCTTTGCATGTCTGTACTCGTCAGTAGCCTTGATATCATTAACATCATCATCGTACTGCTTCAGGACCGACTTGTATGCCTCCCATTCACCAGGACCACATGATTTTTTCTTCTTCTGTGCAGGCCTCTGGGGCAACATGAAGCTGTCGGGGTTCTTTACATGTTCCCACTTGGAAAGCTCAACGATGTTCTGGTCATTGGGGAACATGTGCCTGAACAGGTTCACGAGGGTCTTCAGGTCAAGGCGAACATGCACCCGTTGGACATTGAAGATGGGCATCAATCGGATACGACGTGCATCCATATCCTCCAACCGTGTCTGTATCCAATAATTAAACCGGACCATGGTCGGAAAGTCCATGTCTTTGCCATAGTTATCATAAACTCGACTTCCATCTGGAACACTCAGCATCTCCCTAACTTCATTGACGTACTCTTGAACAGACTCTGGCCATCCCTCCATGTTTTGGACTTCTTGCTGAATAGCCTGCATCACGTCGTATCCCCGAATGATCTTCGATGTGTCCAGCGTCTTCGGGGCATTTAATTTATTTAAAGTGGTGGAAGTGAGTCTGGCCAGACGTGGTATCAAAGGAACCCATGCGTTGTTTGACACGACAGTGCTCAATGTGTGACCTGCATAGTTCAATACCTGATCGAAATAGATCGGATAAGACTTGATGTAGTCAGCGTCGTCATTACCAATTACATCGCCGATGGAGTCCTTCACAGCTTCGTACGATATCTTGCTTTCCTCATCAGGGAAGATTCCGTCTACCCCGATACGGAGCCAATCCTTCCAGTAGGTATCTTTCATGTTGTACAGGTCTGGAATATCCAGACCTTTCTCTAATAGACTCGTGATGTGGAAAGTCAGCACCAGACTGGACCGCCGTAACATGCGGCTCACCACATTGACGAGCTGGTCCACATGCTCCCTAAACTTACCGAATTCTTCATCGTCAAGACTCATTGTCTTCTTCAGAGCGCATTTCACGACACACATTTTCTCCACCGTCTTGTATTCTGGAGGGGGTCTGGCGATGAGACCATTGTCTTCGCATAAACGGACAAGATCGTCCTTGTTGGACTTCGACAAGTATGGTATTTCAGCCAATTTCAGTAGCTCCTTCAATTTCGCGACTGTCGGAGGTTTCGTCGCCATCTTTCATAATCAATACGTCACAGACCGCTTTATACACATAAGTGTTCCAAACGTGTTCAAAACAACCCATAATAATTTTATCAGTGAGGTTGCCGAATGCTAAGGAAATCATATCAGACACGTGCGTCTTTGTTTCATTCGGTATGTAGTTCAAACGACGAAAGTCTCTCTTCACCTTAGCGAAGCATAGCTCAATAGCATTGAATTCTGGACTGTAAGGAGGTGTGTAACAAATATTGACGGGGTGACTGAGGACCAATTTCTTATGGATACTGGCATTGTCCATTATTACTACTGAGTTATTGCACAAACTCAATGATTCAATAAATGCAACGAAGTCCGTCTTCTTCACAGATCCTTTCTTCACAACGAACTCTTTCCTACCATCTGAAAAAACTGCCATCAACAAACTGTGGTGTACCCACCCACCAGTAGTTTTAAAGATAACAGGTTTTCCTACAGGGGAATACCCATAATGTGGCTTGAGACGCTCACTAAACCCACATTCGTCAACTGATACTAAAATTTTCCCAGCATTGATTGTCTCCTTGTACCTACTACAAAATTCATTGACAAGTGGAACTAAGTCCCCTTTACACTGTCCACGGAGTTTGCTCCTTTTTCTTGTAAAACCAATGAGTTTTATGAAACGATTTTAGTTGATAATCGTACATTGTGAGTACTTTTGAAAAAAGCAACAACGCCTCTTGCGGTTGTGCATTGAGTTGACAATAAAAACGATTTTAACAAATCCTTATTCGTCTCAAAAAGGTTGCTTACAAATTCACGTCGTTTTCGATTTACACCAAAGCGTTTCCACCTCCACAGAGAACGACTGATGTTCGTAAACACAGAAGTTTTTAACACACCCAAGTCAGCGACCATTCTTAACGCCAATTTTCTAACGGCGATGTCGTACATTTATTTCCATCTGATATATGTTTCATTTTACTGTTCCGCCGATCTTAGAGAGAAGATCAATACCTTGGCACAAAAGCAAAAGCATCAGTCAAACCAAATACAGAAGCAAAAGCAGCATGAACAAGTTCTTCAGAAGTTCTAGGAACAACAGCAAAAGCATCAGCAGCAGGATCAACACCATCAACAGCATCGACCACATCAGAGATCACATGGTAAAGTACGGCCTGCAGAGGCGCCTTCTCCCATTTAAAGGATAAGACGAGAAACCTCGCGTGTGCCCTCTTCATTGCGCCGACAGAGTCGGCGAGGCACGCAGGAACGCAGATCAAGGAAATGATCGCGTTACAGGTGTCCTTCAATTGAGCGACGGTGGCTCTCTGGGATATCCTCTTTCGGTCAGTCTTCAGGAGAATGTCAAAGATACGGGTGGTATCGATGAATGCAGCGATCTCGGCAGACATAGTTGTAGACATGGTGACGGGAAAGTTGAAGGAACGAGGGGGGAGAGGAGAGATATTGATATTGATTTCGGTGTTACGTTTCAATTTCTTTTATAAACTTTTTAGAGGAACGGCGACCACTCTCATCAAGGACGGCGGCATCTGTGTCGAGTCGAGTCGAGTCACGTGGCGACATCTCGCATCACGGCGGCATCTGTGTCGAGTCGAGTCGAGTCACATGGCGACATCTCGCATCACGGCGGCACTTTCTTTGAGTGTAAACGAATGGTTCCACTTTATTTAATTGCACACAATAATGCTCGACGCAGAAATTAAGAGTCACATACTGGATCGAGTCAAATCCGGAGAATGCAAATGGGATTGGGGTCACTTGAGTGATAATCCATACCTGACATGGGACGTCGTGTCGAGTAACCCAGACAAACCGTGGGATTGGCGTAAATTGTGCTTAAACCCCAATGTCGTCACTTGGGACGTTGTGTCGAGTAACCCGGACAACCCATGGGACTGGCATTTATTGCGTGCGAATCCCAGGGTAGCTACGTGGGATATTGTATCGAGTAACCCGGACAAACCATGGGATTGGTATTTGTTGAGCACAAACCCCAGTGTAGCCTCGTGTGACATTGTCTCAAGTAACCCGGACAAACCATGGGACTGGTGTGGATTGAGCACAAACCCCAGTGTAGACTCTTGGGACATCGTGTCGAGTAACCCGGACAAGCCGTGGAACTGGTGTGGATTGAGTGTAAACCCCGGGGTAGACACATGGGACATTGTCTCGAGTAACCCGGACAAACCATGGGATTGGTATTGGTTGAGCACAAACATCTTGGTAGCCACCTGGGACATTGTCTCGAGTAACCTGGACAAGCCCTGGAACTGGCGTGTATTGAGTGCGAATCCCAGGGTAGCCACGTGGGACATTGTCTCGAGTAACCCGGACAAACCATGGGATTGGTATTGGTTGAGCACAAACCCCAGTGTAGCCTCGTGGGACATTGTCTCGAGTAACCCGGACAAACCATGGGACTGGCGTGGATTGAGTGTAAACCCCGGGGTAGCCACCTGGGACATTGTCTCGAGTAACCCGGACAAACCATGGGATTGGTATTTGTTGAGCACAAACCCCAGTGTAGCCTCGTGGGACATTGTCTCGAGTAACCCGGACAAGCCGTGGGAGTGGTATGGATTGAGTGTAAACCCCGGGGTAGCCACCTGGGACATTGTCTCGAGTAACCTTGACAAACCATGGGATTGGTTTTATTTGAGCTCAAACAATAGTTGCGTGGTCACCTGGGACAATGTCTTGAGTAACCCGGACAAACCATGGGACTGGTGCAGATTGAGTAGAAACCGCAACATGTTGGTATCCGTCCAAGACGCGTGCCGTTTAGTGCGAAGTCGCAGAGCCGCAGCGACTATTCAGAAAACATGGAGACACGTGAATACAAACCCGATTTATGTTGTGTGCCGACACCGACTCTTTAAAGAATTCAGTACACTCCCTACACTGCACACGTAAACAAATCCAAGAAAAACACAGGAGGGGTGGATTGGCCCCCTCTCTTGTCGACAACAACTCGATCAAGCGGTACCCTGAGGTACGAGGACTGCGATTCTCTCCAGAAACCAGCACTTACTCGGACCGCTCCTCTGCTCTCACAATCGCAAGGCTGCACTGCATGGAACTGTTGGGTCAAGGGAGACCGCTTCCATTTTGCAGGGGGTGCGTGTTGTTGATGGGCTACAAAAAACATGATGGTGTTCCACTGCCCCGTGGGTTGCTACACCATAAAGCGGTTTCATTTTAGTATTTGAGAACAACCGTGAGAACAATTATGCACGGCGACGAAATTAAGAGTCACATACTGGATCGAGTCAAATCCGGAGAATGCAAATGGGATTGGGGTCAATTGAGTGATAATCCATACCTGACATGGGACGTCGTGTCGAGTAACCCAGACAAACCGTGGGATTGGGGTAAATTGTGCTTAAACCCTAGTGTCGTCACGTGGGACATTGTACATGTAACCCGGACAAACCATGGGATTGGTATTGGTTGAGCACAAACCCCAGTGTAGCCTCATGGGACATTGTCTCGAGTAACCTGGACAAACCATGGGACTGGTGTGGATTGAGCACAAACCCCAGTGTAGCCTCGTGGGACATCGTGTCGAGTAACCCGGACAAGCCGTGGAACTGGAGTGGATTTAGCACAAACACCAGTGTAGCCACATGGGAAATCGTGTCGAGTAACCTGGACAAACCATGGGATTGGTATTGGTTGAGCACAAACCCCAGTGTAGCCACATGGGACATCGTGTCGAGTAACCTGGACAAACCATGGGATTGGAGTGGATTGAGCTTAAACGCGAGTGTAGCCACCTGGGACATTGTCTCGAGTAACCTGAACAAACCATGGGATTGGCGTGGATTAAGTGCGAATCCCGGAGTAGCCACTTGGGACATCGTGTCGAGTAGCCTGGACAAACCATGGGGTTGGTATTGGTTGAGCACAAACCCCAGTGTAGCCACATGGGACATCGTGTCGAGTAACCTGGACAAACCATGGGATTGGCGTGGATTGAGCTTAAACGCGAGTGTAGCCACCTGGGACATCGTGTCGAGTAACCCGGACAAACCATGGGACTGGTATGGGTTGAGTGCGAATCCCAGTGTAGCCTCGTGGGACAAACAATGGGATTGGTTTTATTTGAGCTCAAACAATAGTTGCGTTGTCACCTGGGACAATGTCTTGAGTAACCCAGACAAACCATGGGACTGGCATTTATTGAGTAGCAACCGCAACATGTTGGTATCGGTCCAAGACGCGTGCCGTTTAGTGCGAAGTCGCAGAGCCGCAGCGACTATTCAGAAAACATGGAGACACGTGAATACAAACCCGATTTATGTTGTGTGCCGACACCGACTCTTGAAAGAATTCAGTACACTCCCGTCCGTGAGTACAATGCAATGGGTTGAAGGGTCGCAACAGTAGGGCGTCCCACAAATTGCGTCGCCGACTGTCCGCCCTAAAAAAATATTCCTTCATCATCCAACTTTTCAGGTGTCCGTGATGTACTTAAAAATTGTAATAAGATCCATGGCTCGCAGCCTGAGTTTTACTGATGCGGCTTGTTGTTGATGGGCTACAACAACATAAACGAATGGTCCCACTTTATTTAATTGCACACAATAATGCTCGACGCAGAAATTAAGAGTCACATACTGGATCGAGTCAAATCCGGAGAATGCAAATGGGATTGGGGTCACTTGAGTGATAATCCATACCTGACATGGGACGTCGTGTCGAGTAACCCAGACAAACCGTGGGATAGGCGTAAATTGTGCTTAAACCACAGTGTCGTCACGTGGGACATTGTCTCAAGTAACCCGGACAAACCATGGGATTGGTATTGGTTGAACACAAACATCTGGGTAGCCACCTGGGACATTGTATCGAGTAACCAGGACAAGCCCTGGAACTGGAATGGATTGAGTGCGAATCCCAGGGTAGCCACGTGGGATATTGTATCGAGTAACCCGGACAAACCATGGGACTGGTATTCGTTGAGCACGAACCCAGTGTACCCTCGTGGGACATCGTGTCGAGTAACCCGGACAAGCCGTGGAACTGGAATGGATTGAGTGTAAACCCCGGGATAGCCACCTGGGACATTGTCTCCAGTAACCCGGACAAACCATGGGATTGGCGTTGGTTGAGCACAAAAATCTGGGTAGCCACCTGGGACATTGTATCGAGTAACCCGGAAAAGTCCTGGAACTGGTGTGGATTGAGTGCGAATCCCTGGGTAGCTACGTGGGATATTGTCGTGACGAACCAGCACAAACCATGGGATTGGTATTGGTTGAGCACAAACCCCAGTGTAGCCTCGTGGGACATTGTCTCGAGTAACCCGGACAAACCATGGGACTGGCGTGGATTGAGTGTAAACCCCGGGATAGCCACCTGGGACGTTGTCTCCAGTAACCCGGACAAACCATGGGATTGGTATTCGTTGAGCACAAACCCCAGTGTAGCCTCGTGGGACATTGTATCAAGTAACCTGGACAAGCCGTGGAACTGGCGTGGATTGAGTGTAAACCCCGGGGTAGCCACCTGGGACATTGTCTCGAGTAACCTTGACAAACCATGGGATTGGTTTTATTTGAGCTTAAACAATAGTTGCGTGGTCACATGGGACAATGTCTTGAGTAACCCAGACAAGCCATGGGACTGGCGTGGATTGAGTAGAAACCGCAACATGTTGGTATCCGTCCAAGACGCGTGCCGTGTAGTGCGAAGTCGCAGAGCCGCAGCGACTATTCAGAAAACATGGAGACACGTGAATACAAACCCGATTTATGTTGTGTGCCGACACCGACTCTTTAAAGAATTCATTACACTTCAACAGTAACAGCAATAGTAGGGCGTCCCACAAATTGCGTCTCCGACTGTCCGCCCTAAAAAATTATTCCTTCGTCATCCAACTTTTCAGGTGTCCGTGATGTACTTAAATATTTGTAATAAGATCCATGGCTCGCAGTCTGATTTTGACTGGTTGCGGAACATGGTCTGGAGCGGAATTGCTATTCTGAGTTGAAAATTCAAAAAATCCACCGGGAGGCAGGACACCAACTGTTGTACATTGAAACCGCCTGTAACTCAAGTCGCTACGGAGGCTCGCCAGGCAAGTGCAACCAATGGTTTATAGGGTTTATCACAACACATTATAAAGCATCCTGTGCGCTTTCATGACACATTAATAGAAATGCATTCGCACACGCGAGCATCGTGTCCATTCCTAACGTTCCCCATGACATTATTGATCGCGTTGCCATACTCTCTTCAAACCCCAAGATTGTATTAGTTTGTAAAACCCTGCGCAACGGATTTCCAGGATTGACCATTGCCCGGCTGATCCAGCCACAACAGCGTGTTGGAGAGATGATGGTGAAATGGGGGCGCGCTGACCTTCTAGCGGCATGCTTGGTGTCTGATCATATTGTCCAAGGTAAAGGGGCTCTACAAGTGAGGGCGAACCAAAATGACAGCCAGATTCTTTATTTGGCCGCAAAGGCAGGTCACGCAGATGTCTGCAAGTTGCTCATGGATCCAGCGGTGGCTGGAATTGAGTTCAGGGCCAGGGCGAACGCTAGCAACAGCAGGGCCTTGGGGGGCGGCTGCCAAGGAAGGTCACTCAGATGTCTGCAAGCTGCTCATGGATCCAGCGGTGGCTGGAATTGAGTTCAGGGCCAGGGCGAACTCTAGCAACAGCAGGGCCTTGGGGGCGGCTGCCAAGGAAGGTCACTCAGATGTATGCAAGATGCTCATGGATCCAGTTGTTGCTGGAATTGAGTTCAGGGCCCGTGCGAACTCTAGCTACAGCAAGGCTTTGTGGGCGGCTGCCAAGGCAGGCCACGCAAATGTCTGCAAGCTGCTCATGGATCCAGAGGAGGCTGGACTTGAGTTCAGGGCCCGTGCGAACTCCTACAACAGTTGGGCCTTGGGGGCGGCTGCCAAGGCAGGTCACGTAGATATCTGCAAGCTGCTCATGGATCCAGCGGTGGCTGGAGTTGAGTTCAGGGCCCGGGCTAACTCTAGAGACAGCTGGGCATTGTGGGCAGCTGTCAAAGAAGGGCACGCAGATGTCTGCAAGCTGCTCATGGATCCAGAGGTGGCTGGCCCCGAGTCAAGGGCCAGGGCGAATTCTGACGAGAGCAGGGCCTTGTGGGCGGCTGTCAAGGCAGGCCACTCAGATGTATGCAAGCTGCTGATGGATCCAGAGGTGGCTGGAATTGAGTTCAGGGCCCGGGCGAACTCCGACGACTGCAAGGCCTTGTGGGAGGCTGCCAAGGCAGGCAACGCAGATGTCTGCAAGCTGCTTATGGATCCAGAGATGTCGGGACTTGAGTACACGGCCCGTGCGAACACAGTCAACAGCAGGGCCTTGTGGGAGGCGGCTACGTCAGGTCACGCAGATGTCTGCAAGCTGCTGATGGATCCAGTGGTGGCTGGACTTGAGTTCAGGGCCCGGGCAAACTCCGACAACTGCAAGGCCTTGTGGGAGGCTGCCGAGGCAGGTCACGCAGATGTCTGCAAGCTGCTGATGGATCCAGCGGTGGCTGGAATTGAGTTCAGGGCCAGGGCGAACTCTAGCAACAGCAGGGCCTTGTGGGCGGCTGCCAAGGAAGGTCACTCAGATGTATGCAAGCTGCTCATGGATCCAGTTGTTGCTGGAATTGAGTTCAGGGCCTGTGCGAACTCTAGCTACAGCAAGGCTTTGTGGGCGGCTGCCACGGCAGGTCACGCAAATGTCTGCAAGCTGCTGATGGATCCGGAGGTGGCTGGACTTGAGTACAGGGCCCGTGCGAACTCCTACAACAGTTGGGCCTTGCGTGCGGCTGCCAAGGCAGGCCACGCAGATGTCTGCAAGCTGCTGATGGATCCAGCGGTGGCTGGCCCCGAGTACTTGGCCCGTGCTAACTCTGTCAACAGCGGGGCCTTGTGGGCGGCTGCCAAGGAAGGTCACTCAGATGTCTGCTTGCTACTGATGGAAGCCATTGTGAAGCTTGACAACAACTGGGTCTTGTCATTGTGGAAGTGTTCGGATAATTACAGAGCGGTGACTAAAGAATCAGAATCCCCCAAATACAAGGTATAACTCTCAAATGTCCCTAGATGTATGAAGCGTCTCCGACTGTAGAATCGTTTAGTATAAAGAATGAATGTCCAAGTAAAACACAATTGGAATGAAAAACATTGCATGGCATGGCATGCCTCCCCAGGGATATCCAGATCAGAATATTGTCTCAGTGCAATATGGACATCCGCCGCATATGTGCGATAAAACCAGGAAAGATGCAACTGCCCTCACAATTGCAGCAGAAGCTAGATGACATCCTTCAGAGACAAATACAATACGTAGCCAAGTGGAAAACTGCTTACAACTACCTTCGAGCAGGCCATCATAACCTATTCATAATGTTGTGGTGTAGTCTCACACAACATGAGATTACTAAAACCAAACCCTGGTGAGCTCACGAGAAGATGCCCCGAAGTTTGTTGGAGAAGCAAGTCGCAAAAAGCCATCCACTGTAACGTAAACCTCAAAATTGGTTATGATTCTTAACGGCGGATTTTTTGAAACGTCTACTCATAATTTAAAGTTTTCGGAAAGCAAACAAGTCAACTGTTGCAACCTCCGGAACGACTCGTCACAAGTCCACCTCAAAGTACAACTCAGAGCTGGGAAGGTCAAGGAAGACATGCTGTCTCCAAACACCTTCCATACAGCTAGGGACATTTGATTGTGGGACACATTTTATTTTGGGGATTTGACCAATTCAAGCTTTGTAACCGATCTTGTCAATACAGATACTGTCATCAGGAGATTGATACAAAACATTCAAGGCCTGTACAGACACAGAAGTTACATGATCAATGTAGCCTGACAAGTCAACGTGTTGGCTTACATCGTGCGCATCAATAATCATTTTCAAAGCGTTCCTGTAATCAAATAATTCTGCTACATCTGGAATTATTGGGCACGCGCAGCGATATTTTCGCTTGAGCAAACTGAACACATTCTCAATAGCGTTGAACTCTGGACTGTAAGGAGGTACAAAGAGCGGGCGTATTCCTACAGAATCGAACGCAGAGATCGTCTCCTTTGAATGATGGAACTGGATATTGTCAAGGACAGCGACAGTACCCTGCTTTACATGTAACTCTGATACAAACTGTACAAAGTCGACTTTCTTGCAATTGTGATCAAGGATCTTGTAATGAACGATACCTTTGACAGAAACGGCAGCGATTAGCGTCAATTTGGACATTCGCAATGTCCGAGAAATTTGGATATTTAAACGTTTGCCGCGTTGGCAGTACCCTCTGCGACAAGTGTCACCGATGTAAAAACCCGCCTCATCAATGCTTATCAAATCCGATGTCGGAACGGCCAGATACTCTTTACAAAAACTTTCGACAGAAGATTTGTGGTCATTCTTGTGTCGAACAGTTTTGTATGCGCGCTTGCGTGTGTAGCCAAGTCTGCGTGTGTAGCGTCCAAACGTTTTTGGAGACATCTTGATAGAGGACAGAGACGTCACACCCTCTGCAAGCTGAGACATTGTCAAGAATGGATTGGAGTCGATCAGTTTTTTTATAGCAACCTTGATATCTTCGGTAATGACGCTCGCCCGTTTCTTCCGATGATGTTTTATATTGGCTTTGGTGACCCAACGTTGGAGTGACGATTTTGATACTTTGTACAACAGACTAACTTTCCTCAAGCTACGATTATAGTATTTGTAGTGAACAACCGCGCGATGTCTTACCTCTGCATCAATCATGATAACGTGCGCGTATTAGGGTATAAGGAAATTGTCAGTTAGTATGGTATCACCAAAATAATAATCACTCCCTCTCGATGGGGGTGGTGACAAACAACGGAGATGACGACGATCTGGACATCATGGTGGTCAAGAAGACGCTTAATTCTTTGTGCATGGATGTATCGAGGCAGCAGATCTGCTCAAGGATCCAAAGCATGGTACTCGTAATCAACCACGCAGTTGCAGAGGCATACTTATTCGCAAATTTTCACATAACCAGATGCCTAGATGATGGAGACTTTGATGTCAAGCAGTTGCCGCACCTGGATCGGAACTTCTACTACAGGTGCATACTTGCGGTCTCGATATCCAATGTCCGAAATGATACGCTGGACCAGAGCTTGAAAGATAGCATGGTTGCTTTCGACGCTCTCAGGCCTGCAGGCTACTTAAAGGTGGATGTTTGTCAATGGGGACAGGTAATCGCAGACGTCTCAATACAAATGGCGACGATGGCATGCAACAGCGTCTGGGCAAACGTGGACAGGGTTGTAATCAAGTACCTGCGCTTGAAACATCCCTCGTTGAAGAAACATTTCAATAAGATTGTCAAGGCAGTGGTCCAGTATCCTGACTCGGATATCGACAAAATCATCCCAGCGGGTCTCGTGCATGCGAACCTCATCAAAGACGTTGTCAGACGCCTGAGAGATCTCTTGTCCGCTGCCAAGGGGGAAGCAGTTCAACACTCGAGCACACCTGACAATGAGACTGTTTCATCACGTGCTTACAGAGTTGGGAGCGGATCTAAAAGAGAAAACAACAAAAAAACGCCCCCGTCTGTTCAGTATCCTTCCACGCAAGAGCGGCTTCACCATTTCTTACGTCCCTATATCGTCCATGACACTCATGAAGCTTCTCAGCATGGGCGATTCGCCGCTCGAGAGCGTCCGTGGCGATGGACGTCAGGAGAATCATTCCATGTTGTGGAGAAAGTACTTCAATGTCCAAGGACTTGAGAAGAAAGGGTCTCGTTTTGACAACCGAATCCTCAGCGACGGCAAAGGGGTCTCCGTCCAAATGAAGCATCAGGTGGGTAAAGATGTTGCTGGAGAAGGAAGAGGAGATAATGCGGGGTATCCCAAAGACGCAAGTATCGAAGACTGCCAGGACGCTTCTTTGCGCCAGGGTGCGCTGCGCGTCGGTATCGACCCGGGTATGACAGATATCGTCACTATAGCATCTTCTGACGGTCGAGTCGAGTCTTTCAGCTCTGCCCGCTTTAGCGAAGCAGCTGGGTACAATACCAGCAATCGTCGCACAAAAAAATGGAATGCCGATACGCAAGACCTCGTGAAGTCCATTCCATCGCCGACTACGAGCAGTATGCACGACATGCAGGACCATGTCAGAGGTTACCTCAGCGCGCTCCCGACCCTCCTTCAACACCGAGCCAACAGAGGTTACCGATCGATGCGATTCTTTCGATATGGGGGCAAACAGAAGACGATTGAAAAGGTATGCGATTTGATTGCTCCAAAAGCACAGAAGAAAACGATTGAAGAAAAGGTATGCGATGTGATTGCTCCAAAAGCAAAGAAGACCGTTGTTGGCTTCGGCAACTGGTCCAACCAGGGCTATGGCATCAGTCGTTCGTGTTCTGGACCAGTGAAAGAGATCAGGAAGTGCCTTTCACGTCGTCAGAATGTTCTGTTCAAAAACGTCGACGAACGCAACACTTCTTGTACTTGCCACGGCTGCTTCCAGAAGCTCGTCAACATGAAGGCAGACAGCGTCGTCTGGCGCAGAGTTCAAAACGAGCCCTCCGCCCTCATCGACGGGGCTCCTACAACAACAACAACAACGTTTGAGAAGCAGAAGACGGTGGTGAAGAACGTTAAGGTCCACAAAGTACTGCACTGTCGCAACAGTGTCAAAAGCGCATCATCCAATGTGCGCTGTGGTGCAACCTGGAACCGAGACGTGAACGCTGCCAAGAACCTTCTTCTGCTTCTGACGACGTGGATGGACGGGAAAGAGCGACCAGCGGCATTTTGTGTGCCCTCCTCATCGCCCACCCCAAAAACCACAGTTTCCGGAGAGGCAAATGTGGGCGCTCAACCAACCGACCCACCTGGGTCAGTTAGCAGCTTACAATTGTTATCCTCTGGGCCAGCTTAAATGCTGAAATACGGGATGAAGGACACGAAGGATTGGGACCTTGATACAAAACCTTTAGCTGACCTACCCATTGGGTTCAAGGGTCACCGGTAAGGGTGTCCCATAAATTCTGTCTCTGACTGTACTCATCAACATGCGAATAGAAATTTCAGACGATAACACCATAAAGCGAAGGCCATCTTCATGCGGCGAGGCCGCACCAAAGCCTGATTCATGATTGCGAGATACGACTGCATCACTCAACAAGTAGTCGTCAGCAGACGCCAAGGGGACTGCCACTCCTACGGGTCCATCATTGAAAGCCCATATTGAAAGGATCTTGAATGGTGAGATTGGCTCCCTCTTGTACGCAGCCCTCAGCTGCAGGTGCGCACCAAGCTTTGCAGATGCTGTTCGCATGATGTCAGCAACTGAAGTCGTACCAGGGTCAAGCATAACAAAACAACGGTGGATGGACTTCTGGAACGGATTTCCAGGCGTTGCAAGTCGTGAGAGGTCCAACTTGGGCACAAATGACAACATCATTCTTCTGGTATCCATTTGGACAATCTGTCGGCAAGACAAAACGCGGGTGTCAGTGCCATCTCATGGAGCATCACGACATCATCGCATGCACAGCTCAGCGAAATTCCATGCAGCATGAAATTGCCAACGAGGCTTCAAAAGCCGCCGTGTCGTGGGTGAGAATGAATGAATGAGAATGTACGGACGGGGGGATGCGCAAGCCGCCGGGGAGGCAGATGGACGATGATGAGTCTGCGCAAGCCGCCATGTCATGTGTGTGTGTGCGGTCTGTCTATCGGTCTGATGGACAAGGAGTCTGCGAAATCCGCCGTGGCGTGTGTGAGAATGAATGGACGGATGTGAAAAAAAAATGGGTGCGAAAGCCGCATGTGAAAAAAAAATTGACTGAATTGTCATAAAAGAAACCGATAACCACCACAAATACCCACAAATACCCACAAACACAATGGCAAACTTTACTGAATTATACAACGATGTTGCCAAGGACACTTCGGGCGTTCCGTCGGATCCATTTTGTGATCGCGCAAGAGAACTCATTCCGCCCATGGCGCGCGTTTGGGAGGTACTTGCAAAGCTCGCCGTTCAATCGTGGGACAACGAAATACAAAAGGTCTGCTACGGAGAATTGACTGCCAACGACTACACAGACGGAAACCACGCCAAGCTGTTTATCCTCAATCTGATGACAGTCTCGCCGGACAATTACATATGCGATCCCCGCTTCCAAGGCATGCTTCTTGGTTTGGAAGCCGTCTTCCCGTACAATCCTTTTTGTTCCGATCACATTACCATCACACGCAAGATTGTAAGCAGTCTGTTCATTGAGGTGGATGACGAGATGATCGATTGGGTGTCATCTGATGGATTCGTCAATCAGGAATGGGACTTTGTACAGCACATAGCGTCCCAGTGGTTGCGAGCGTGGTGCTCGGCGCGCAAGATCCAGCGCATGTACCGCAAGTACATCGAGCACAAAAAGATCCAGCGCCAAAAGCGCCTCCTCATCACAATCCCCAGGATCGTGTCATTGCTCAAGGATTGCAAGGGTCGCGAATAAGTAATTATTCGAGAACAACTGTTTTTTTTTTTACCTTCGATGCCTTGAATTTTTTGTGTCAACCACCTGAAGACAGTATCCGGTTTACAGTCAACCGAATACTAAAATGAAAACGCTTCGTGTACGGCACACCTAATATGGTGTAGCTAATGGTGTAGCAATGGTGTAGCAACCCACGGGGCAGTGGAACACCAATACGATTTTGAATCAACAAATTGCAGGATGTTAACGAGAATATCGTGGTTCTTTTTTAGATCACGGCTCTCCATCCTGCAGACTCCGTATCGTTCTTTTGTCGGTACTTTCGAGAGTGTCCATTGAACGGGCCATTTTGTAGGACCATCCACTCGTACACTATAACGTCTGTCGACGCCTTGTACCGTTTATTGGGATGTTTCATTTTACTGTAGAAATGTAGAAATGTTCTGTGACAGTGTACCGAAGATCTCTCTTTCATCCTCAAAGTCCAGATACTGCATCACCCGGCTCGGATGCCAGGTCCGCCTAATGAGCTCCTCCCTGATGACGTCCAGTGACGCTTTCTTCATCCGGACCATGACGCGCCAGTCGGGCCATTCTGGCGCTATGTAGATCATCACTTGGTCGTCTGAGTGGGAAGTGTTGTTGATTACCAAGCATGCAAACGGGACATTATTAATCTCGTCGAGCGCTTCGCAAAAAAGCTCGAACGTGGGGAATATCCCGCCGTATAACTTGTACAATCGCTTCCGCGTGCTCTCGATCCTCTCCCTGAAGATAAATATATAGTCGACGTTCATGATGAGATAGGGTGGCACTACTACGGGGAACTGCATCACCATCACCATTTTTGCCCTAAAGAATCGCCCGTTCATGAACAAATATCTGATCGATTCGTGCTTCGTCCATCGATTGTTGCAGTTTTCAAAGAGGATGCAGTTGGCTTTCTTTTGTTGATGCAACTGTTTCCACTCCTTCTTCTGCCTTGCGACAAAGTCGTCGACGATCTCCTCAGCGTACTCTTTGTGGTGTGCGATGTGTGGGATGCTCGGGGCGTATTCTTGTTTGTCCATCTCAGTCGGATTGATAATCTCCACGTGCGAGCAGTTCAGGTGGGGGAGCAATTCCTTTACCAAGAAAGTCTTTCCTACGTATCGTTTTCCGATGATGATGATGCTGTGCATGTTACTCGCATGTTCGTGCGGGTCAAAACTCTTGAATCGAGTCATCAATACAAATTCTCAAATAAAGTGGACACACCTTATGAAGGGGGAGGCGTTTGCGGTTGGAGTCAGATGGACGAGAAGGAGGCGACAGGTTTCCGCAGTTTCGCGGTTGTTGCCGTACACGAAGCGGTTTCATTTTAGTATTCCGTTGACTGTAAGCTCATTGGTCATTCGGAGAAGCCTCAAAGTTGGCGTGTGGTGGATGATTATAAGGTGTGTCCAACTTTATTTGAGAACAACTGTAAGTGTATGGCACTTTGATGCGACCATGAAGAATGAACGATTCATCAGGGGATAATATCATTCAAATTATACAGGGTGTCTCAAAATTATTTGAGAACAACTGTATGCTCAAGGCGACAGCCAAGCGCAGTGGGGTGTCTTTCTTCGAACCTGACCCAACCTTGTTTGATGCTGTGCACAAGGAGATGAGAGGCATAGCGGGAGATGAGGCGATGTTTAGCATCACCGTGCCCAACGTGGACCTGCCAGTCGACCTTGGGTTCACTCAGGACTTTGATCTGAAGCTGGCGATTGGGGACGATGGAGATGTCGTGGTCTGCGGACGGCACTGGACTTTGTTCACCACTGTCACCCAGCCCATGCCAGACTTTGAGGCGGCGTATGGGATCCTGCAACAGACTGCAATGGTCTCTTGTGCGGCAGCTGCAGCAGCGGAACCACCGCCGCTCGACATCGACGACTCCTGCATGCCATTCGATAAGCTTACATATGCAGTAGTTGTGGCACTGGAGGAGCTGGTGGACAACAGCTGCTGCCCCAACACGCGTGTGTTTGCGTGGCTGTATGCCAAGCACCTGCGGGCAGCCGACATGGATTTCATGGACCTGCTGCAAACTCCGGCCATCGCCAATATGGCATCTACAGCGCTGGACGCCTGGTTTGTGCGGCATCCGATGTTCAGGGCACAGGCGCATGAGGCACAGGATCTGCTGATCACTGTGCTGGATGACTACACGCCATCGCGTCCGCGGTACGAGCCATACTGGGTGAGTGAGAGTTAATGGGCGTTCCTTCCTCCCAGCGGATTTTTTGAAATTTCTACTCAGAATTTAGAGTCTCCGGAAAGACTCGCTAGCTTGAGACATCAGCACCAAGGAATCACAAATCCGCTCCATACAATACAACCAGTAAAAATCGACCGGGAGGCAGGAACGCCCATTATTTCTCAATTTCTTCGCTCGACACCGAAATTAAGAGTCGCATACTGGATCGAGTCAAATCCGGAGAATGCAAATGGGATTGGGGTCACTTGAGTGATAATCCATAGCTGACATGGGACGTCGTGTCGAGTAACCCAGACAAACCGTGGGATTGGCGTAAATTGTGCTTAAACCCCAGTGTCGACCTTGGGTTCACTCAAGACTTTGATCTGAAGCTGGCGATTGGGGACGATGGAGATGTCGTGGTCTGCGGACGGCACTGGACTTTGTTCACCACTGTCACCCAGCCCATGGCAGACTTTGAGGCGGCGTATGGGATCCTGCAACAGACTGCAATGGTCTCTTGTGCGGCAGCTGCAGCAGCGGAACCACCGCCGCTCGACATCGACGACTCCTGCATGCCATTGCATGCAGGCCGCGGGGGCTACTACATATTCGAGGAGGACACGTTCCAGTGAGTCAAGGTGGATGGAGGGAGGGTGAAGAGCGTGGCGGTCGAGGCCATGGAGGCGGCGCTGAGGGATGTGGACGCCTGGATATCAACCTCGATGATGGTAGCTGACCTGGATTTGAAGAGAAGGGAAGTTTTAAGGCTGATCCGGTACACAAGGTCTCATCGCGAAGTGACAAACGTGATGGCCTTCGCAGGCCCGATGCTGAGGGACGAGACGTTCGAGGTGGACGGGGGAAATGACACTGACGATGATGATGATGATGATGATGACCCGTCCTCCATCACAGAGGATTTTCGTGCTGAGAAATTCATGGAGGCCACCCCAGAATTCTTCTACGACGTCGCGAACCGGGGCTGTATCCGGTATAATGAAGGTGGGTCGTATTTTCTCGATGACAAAGCTCCTTGAGAACGATGTATGCCGGTCACGCTGATGGATCCTGCAGTTTCTCCATATTGTTTCAGGAAGGTTGCAACAGTTGGCTCGTTTGCTTTCCGAAAATAAGTAAACCTAACAGTGTATAAGGAATTTGCATGTACTAAATATCAGAATGCCATGTATGGCAACCAACGCTTCTGTAAAATTGGCAAGGCCTCCGATGCCCTTGGTGTCTCCAGGACCGTCCTCCGTCGATGGGCGGATAATGGCACGATCCGGACTCCAGGCAACCAACGTCTCTTTGACCCAAGCAGCATCCAAGGCTACCTCATCGAGCAGGAAAAAAAACCCAGCAGTCGTCAAGTCATTCTCTACGCACGTGTGTCCTCACACAAACAACAACCCGACCTGCTCAGACAGCAATTGTTCTTGCAAACCCATATTTCTGAAAAAACATTCCGGATGCGAGCAAGTCATTGAAGTCAAGGACGTCGGATCAGGGCTCAACTTCAAGCGCCCAGGACTTTTACGAGTATTGGGACTCGTCACGGCAGGACTTGTATCGTCAATTGTTGTGGCTTCCAAAGACAGGCACGCAAGGTTTGGTTTCGAGCTCATTTAATGGATTTGCTCACATCACTCCTACTCGATCATCGTTCTCGATCACCAAGACAAAGCCCCTGAAGACGAGCTTGGAAAAGACCTCATGTCCATCGTTCAAGTATATAGTTACCGATGGAACGGTCGAAGACGCTACAAAGTCAAATGCCAAACCCAAGTTGAGGACCTTAAAGCTGAAGCTGAACCCAACCAAGGCTCAGAAATCGATGCTGGAAGAGTTTGCGGGGTGCAGCCGGTTCATGTACAACAAGGCGGTGGCAGCACGGTTGGGCGTCGGGAGCACTCACAAGTCTGTCTTCCGAATTCGAGACAGGTATGTGACGAACAAGGTGAGGGGGGAGGGGAAGATGCCAAACCCGTACTTCAAGAATCGCCAATGGTTGCTTCAGTGCCCCAAAAGCTTACGCCAAAGCGCAATCAAGGCTGCCTTGGCAAACATCAAGGCTTGCTTTTCGAATCTGAAAGCAGGTAACATCAAGCAGTTTTCAGCTCCGTTCAGACGGAAGAAGACAGAGCTTGAGAGGGGTTGGGCCATTGAGATGGATCAGAAGAACGTTTCCAAGGATGGCGACAAACTCTTCATCTTCAAAGACATATTGGGCAACATGCGCTACTTCGGTAGCAAACAACTCCATAAGTTGATGCCTGAGGAAAACCCGACCCACGATCCAAAGGTCCAAAAATCCCGCTTCGGCGAATATTTCCTCGTCTTGTCTGTCGCTTCCAGGGACAGGAGGGCAGAGCGGAAGCCTGTCCATCCAGACAAGGTTGCACCTGCATCCATCGACCCAGGCGTCCGCAAAACAATGGTTACGTACTCACCAGAGAATGAGGAATCCTTCATGCTTGGTCAGGGACAGGCATCCGACCTTGTCAAACTCCTGCTGGTTCATGACAAGCTGCAGTCAAGGTTGGATACTGAGAAAACCTTACGATCAAAAGAGAGGATGAAGATAAAGAAGCATATGATTCGCATTCGGAAGAGAATTTTTTACCTCAAGAAAGAGTTTAGGGACCAGACAACAAATTTCTTGGCCGCTCGCTACGATGTGTTGTTGGTACCTCAATTGGAGACGGCGAAGATGACAATCAGTGCTGAACGGGAGCTGACAACCAAGGTTGCCCGTCAGATGCTGACTTTGAGCCAGTCTGTGCTGTTCAATCGGCTGAAGGAGAAGTGTGCAGAGTACGGGACAGTGTTCTTGCATGTGCTTGAGCATTACACAAGTCAGACATGCCCTATGTGCGGTTTCTTGAACAAGTGTGGAGAGACATACACCTGCAAGAACTGTCAATTCACCTGCGACAGAGACATTGTGGGGGCAGGTGGCATCTTCCTGAAGGCAGTTCGAACAGAAAATCCCTGTTCGTAAAGGACAGCATCCCCGGGGGAGTTGACCCCTATGATACCCCTATGGAGAATTCATTGTTTTTCTTACTACATGTCCCCCGGACCCCCGGATGTGTACTAAGAAATTCATAGGTTCGAGGATATACGGGTAGCTTAAATTCAACGGAAGGACCTTACAGAGAGCATGTACGTGGACTCGATGTTGGACAACACGGGGTTCATTGTTTCCAATTTGCGTAAAAAGCACGTTTGCACAAAAGAGGTTTATCCGTACACCACTGTGCTCCGGGTTGCAAAGTACATGGAGAGTCCTGGATGCTTACATGTTGTGTCGACATGTCAAATCAGAAGCCCACTTACAGAAATTATTGACCATGTGCTATAAGTTGAACATTGAGAGGAAGAGAAACGTGATTGACGATGAAACGATTAATAATGTAGATACGTTCGTTTCATTGTTGGGACTTAAGATGTCGAATCGGATATCGTTTTTGAAGTTTGAAAAGAAAATTGTGGATTTTGTCTTCGATCTGGTGGACAAACGGACGGCGGATCATGCGAGTCACACGGCGACCATGCAGTGAAGTGCATCGGCAGTTAAAACAGATGTCAAGCAAGGTCTACTTATTTTCGGAAAGGAAACCTGTTCTGAGCAAACACGACGGTTACGCAGGCGACTGTCCCAGACACCAAGGCCGCAATGGCCACGATCGCTAGCAACTGTTGCTGTTGCTGTTGCTGTTGCTGTTGCTGTTGCTGTTGCTGTTGCTGTTGCTGTTGCTGTTGCTGTTGCTGTTGCTGCTGTTGTTGTTGTTGTTGCTGGTGCTGTTGCTGTTGTTGCTGTTGCTGTTGCTGTTGACTTGGTTGAGAATTCTCTGGACAAGCGGCTCCTCCGCCAGGGAGCCATGAGTTGTTCAGGCTCCAGAGGCCCAAGTAGTAATATGGGTCAACGTAGCTCAACGCGGAACGCGGAATGTGGTATCGGTCGTCGTACACGCTTGGATACGAGTAGCGCATGTTCTCCGTGTGCGTGTGGTGCGTGTTCCCTCCTCCCCCCCAACCTCCGTTGCCTCTGCCTCCACCACCACCACCACCACCATTGTTGTTTGTGTTGTTGTTGGTCACGGTGATGTTACTGGGATGTGGTGGTGGGGGGGGCTCGGAAGCGGGCGGAGGAGGCTCGGAATCGGGTGGAGGAGGCTCGGAAGCAGGCGGAGGAGGCTCTGAAGCAGGCGGAGGAGGCTCTGAAGCAGGCGGAGGAGGCTCTGAAGCAGGCGGAGGAGGAACATCTCCTTCTGAAAACTGCTCTCGGATGTACTGTGAGGAAATGTTACGGCAGTTATTGGTAATCAGGGTAATCACTGACGCCAACACTACAAGAATAATGAAGATTGCTACCAACCAAAGCCAGATGCCAGGGACTCACTTGGACGAGTTTCGCGCTCGCGAAGTGACCATATTGTATGTATGTATACATTTGTTCTCAAATAATTTTGGGACACTCTGATATCACTACAAATATTTTTTTAGGCTTTGACGTTCCACGATATCCAATAATCCAGTCCGTGTCGTCTGCGTGTTGATGGATTTTATAAAATCGTATTGTTGTAGACACCATCGCACAGAGACTTTTCATTTATATATTCTGTTGAGTGTAAATGGATATCATCCCTCGTATTCACCACCAGCGTGGGAGGACAAGGCAACGTCCAGATTTCAAACTCAGAGAAGAGCTTATAAACCGCAATAGGGGCAAACACATTTGGAAATGTGGTCTACTTGAAATGTCAGAATTACAACCATACAGATGCATGAAATGCAACCTGACAATGGCAGAGCTTGGCAACACTGGAGTTTGCTCCTCGGAAATTGACTTTACAGGCACCGTGATTGCCGAGGATGGCCGACTTTTATTGGATTTTGGCACATCCATCGTCATCCGTGATTGGATGGGGTAGAGCGTTTATTTTTTCGCATCATCGTAGAGAGCGGCCAAGAAATTTGTTGGCCGCTCTCTACGATGCGGTTTGCTGGTCCATGAACTCTTTCTTGAGATAAAAAACTATCTTCCGAATTCGAATGTGCTTCTTTATATTCATCATCTCTTTTGAATCAGTTTGACAAGTGTCGGATGCCTGTCCCTGACCAAGCATTCTCTGGTGAGTACGTACCATTGTTTTGCGGACACCTGTGTCGATGGATGCATGTTATCTACCGCCCCAATTTTTTTTATTACTATTATTATATTCAAAAACGTACACAATGCAACCTAGGACAAATACACAACAAAGTAAGCAACAACAACAACACCCTAAGACACAACAAATAAAGCAGAATGGCTCAGGTATGTTCTCAACCACTGTGACCCCAAGGACGGTGGAGAAGGAACTCGCAAAGATCCCCCCAGGCGACCTCATCAACCGCATGAATATCAACATCAACACAAACCAAATCAAGAAGACCTCAACCCTAGACAAGCAGGATGCAATCACAAAGCTCGTGCAGATCATCGAGACAGCTACGAAGCAGAAGGAGGATTTTGATAAGGCCACACGCGACTTCTATATCGTCTACGATAAGCTCAAGATTGCAATCATGGAAGCGTGCGGCACCGGCCCCAAGTTGTGCGGCACCGTTAACAGCGCAATCAAGACCCAGAAGAAGAACTCGTAAATTTCCCGACAATAAAAACACACACAAAATGTAGACGCGACGCAAAAATACACTATGCACTACACTCCCGACGCCGCAGCCGCACCCATCATGGACGCATTCTTCAAGGAACGCGAGAAGCACTTCGCTACACAACATCACATCGACTCGTTCGATGACCTACTAGGAACGCGTCTAAGAGCGATTGTACGCAGCATGAACCCAATCACAATGGTGCGCGAAGACCCCAACACGAAAACCAAACACACTGTGAAGGTGTACGTAGGAGGAGACGAAAAACTCCGCCCCGATCACGACGTGCACATAGGAGACCCAACCCCGACTCTACCATCACAAGCCCGTATAGCAAACCAAACGTACGGTGCGGACATCTTCGCAGACGTCCACGTGGTCTATCCGGACGACAACGACGAGACACGAGACTTCGAACGCGTGCACATCGGATTCATGCCCATCATGATCCACTCCAAAGCGTGCTCTCTAAGAGGGCTAAAGCCGCACCAGTTACGAGCACGAGGAGAATGCCCATACGATATGGGCGGATACTTCGTAATAGACGGACGCGAAAAGGTCATCGTGACACAAGAGGAACGCGTCCCGAACCGACTCTACACACGACGCGGAGAGAAAATAGAATACGACAAACTCATCCTAAAAGCTTTCATCAGGTGCGTCTCCACAGACGCACGAGACGTGTTCCCACGCACAAGCGTCTTCCGAGTCATGACTTCGGGTGAAATCACAGCCACGGTCACCCACATCAACGAAGGAGCCGTGCCCGTCACAACTCTCTTCCGAGCACTCGGCATCGAAAGCGATCGCGCCATCCTCAAAACCATCTTCCACGAAGATCCAGGAGAAGAGAGAAACAAGGTCGAAATCGAATTCATGCACGCATCCATAGCCGCAGGGCACAATTCCGGAGTAAGCAGCCAGAGAGGAGCCATAGATTTCCTCATACCACGCACACGATTCAAGTCCCAACTCGACCTCAAAAGCGTCCTCACAAACGACCTCTTCCCAAATGTAGGACGCACGTTCGAGGCCAAAGCAATCGCCCTAGGAGAAGTCGTGAGACATCTCGTAAGAGCCGCTCTAGGAAAAGAACCCATGTCGGAACTCGATCACTACGCCAACAAGAGACTCATGTGCTCAGGTGCAATCACAGCCAATCTCTTCAGAGACGCGTACCTACTATCAATCGCAACAACCCTGCGCACGCTCAACGAAGAGTTCCTCACCGGACCATGGCGCGTCGCAAACGATATACACACGCTCGTCAACGAAGCCAACCTGAAAAATATATTCCAACCAAGAATCATCCGAGAAGCCCTCGTACGAGCACTCAAAGGATCGCGACGCGGCGATGACAATGCACGCGCGCCCGTCCAAGAACTCAGCAGAGTCTCATATCTAGGATACATTTCACACATGAGACGAGTAAACAACCCCGGCGACAGGAACGTCAAGATAGCAGACACACACCGTCTAAGGCCGTCGCACTGGGGAGTCATCTGCCCAGTAGAGTCACCAGACGGACCCAACGTAGGCCTCCTCACGCACCTAGCCACGCTTGTCACCATATCACTTGCCATACCAGAACCCGTCGTACAAGAAACCATAAGACCCGCCATAGACAAATACACGAGACATCTATCAAACAACACACTATCCCCACAATCAACCGCGGTGCACTTTAACGACACATGGATAGCGATCACAGACACACCCAAGGAACTAGTCAATGCACTACGAAAAATGAGGACGGAAGACACCAGACTGAACACACTCGGCGTCACATGGGACGTGTGGAGGAACGACGTGGCAATCCGCACAGATGCAAAAAAAAAAAGATGCTGCAGACCACTAAGAAGAGTACAGGAAGGAAAGGTCGTACCAATCAACGGCGATCCGTCGTGGACCGAATTGATACGCAGCGGAGCGATCGAAATGATAGACGTCGAAGAAGTAGCTACATGTCTAGTGGCAATGAACGAGGCAGACGTCAACAATCGAGACCCGATCCCAGGCAGATACACGCACGCAGAGATACAAGCTGGAAGCACACTCTCAATGGTAAGCAACACCTACCCACTACTTAACCACAACAACGGGGCGTACAACTCACTATGTCTAGCGCAATTTAAACAAGCGCTAGGCACGACCATGACATCCATCAGGGACCGGTTCAATACGAACACATTCATACTACACCACGCCCAACGCCCTCTGGTAAGCACGAGACCGACTCTTCGGAGGACGTTTCGCGCACGGCGAGAACGTCGTGGTAGCAATCGCCACATACACAAGATACAACCAAGATGACGCCATCATCATCAATCTAGACGCCGTGCAGCGCGGCCGACTAGCACTCACAGTATTCGAAACCATCCGGTACGAGGAGTCAGAGGAGGAACCAGAGGACCCAAACATTCAAAAAACAAAAAACCAAATTGTGTTTGCGAACCCACAGCGTCTAGTGTCACGCGGGTACGCCCTATCAACCACCACCAAAACAACCACAAAAGAATACACAAACCTCGACGAACATGGAATGCCAAAGATCAACAAAATGCTAAGAGAAGGAGACGCAGTTGTAGGAATGGTCAAGGTACCATCGACCGCAGCAAAGGAAGACGTCTTCACGGACGCATCTCAACGTCTACAATCCCGAGAATCTGACCTTCCCACGTATGTAGACGGCGTCCACTTGCAAAACATAGATCAGAACACAGCAAAAGACAACGCACTACCACAACTTAGAGCATGCAAAGTACGTCTCCGCCAGATGCGCAGCCCCGAACTAGGAGACAAACTAAGCTCGCGTTACGGCCAGAAAGGGGTGGTGGGAATGATTCTACCCGCCGTGGACATGCCGTTCTGCGCAGAGGACGGTATCGTACCAGACATCATCATCAACCCCAATGCATTCCCCAACCGTAGGACAGTCTCGCATATACTGGAAGCCGTGCTAGCGCGCGAGGGAGCAGTCAAAGGAGCTCGCATGAACGCCGACACATTCGGAGGAGAAGACATCGGAGCCGCGCTGACCCAACTGGGTCTGCTTGAAAGCGGACACGGGAACATGCTCATGCACAACGGACGATCCGGAGAAGAGGCGAAAACACGCATCTTTGTAGGCGTGAATTACTACGGTCGCTTGAAACACATGGACAAGTACCAGTCGCGTGCACGAGGAGCAGTCGACGCCACAACACGTCAGCCAACGAAGTCCAAGGGACAGAGCGGAGGGCTGCGCATCGGAGAGATGGAGCAGAACGCACTCGTCGCACACGGACTCGCATCGTTCACACGCGAAGCGTTCATGCAGCGCAGCGATCACCACTCAACTAAGGTCAATGCCACGACAGGAACGCCGGCGGAATGGTGGGCCGCAGCACGCGAGGACCCAGAAGGACCCGACGAGGAGGCGAATGTTGAAACACCTTACACGTTCACCCTCATGCAGCACGAACTCAGAGCATTGGGGGTGGAGGCGGCGCTTCTCACATCCACTGATGAATTTTATTTATAGCTCAGTGGCGTTGGGTTGTTTGAGTTTTTCCGTGTAAAATTCGTACGAATCAATGTCGAGCAGTTGCAACGCCTTGTCGATCAAATTTTACAGCATGCTATCTGGAACGAGGACGGGTTGCACCAACAGATGATGTTTACGAACAACCGCCCGCTCTACGGGACGTCTCCTGCGATAAGCGTGCCAGTCGCTCGAAATCTTCGTAGTCCAAGAATGTAGTGTGACATGAAGCATGCGGAAAAATAACGGTAATCTACTACGTTGAATCAAACAGTCTTTTCTTTTCGCGATGAATTTAGAGATATCGGTGGGGGTCTTCGGTGTCTCAATTCCTTCGAGAGTTTTTTCTGACAATTGGTTAACGGCAATGTCCTGATTCTTCTTGATACTTTGAACCAACAGACAGAAGTTTGTCGAGCCCTTCTCAAGCGGGTGAATTACAATCGATAATTTAGATTGGAGCTCAGATAAGAACATGTCCGCAATTTCAGAGTTGAATCTGAAAGATTTACTCGTACCAGATTCCATCCCAATGTTGACTCGGCGGTTCCGTGAGAATGCATTTTTGTTTTTGTCATGTCCGCCAAGACTCCTGTAGAGAGAAGCTGGGCTAAACCATGCATCCGCATTTGCATCCTCCATACTGTTCAGGGTGACGTACATGGTAATGTACACCATAATCGACTTGATCCACATTCCATAAGGAGCAGGAGCAGGAGCAGGAGAAGCAGCTTGAGCATCATCGTGCGCAGCTTGCTCAACTTGAGAAGCTTGCGCAGCTTGAGCAGCTTGAGCAGCTTGCGCAGCTTGAGCAGCATCATCATCAAAGATCGAGAAATCAAATTCCTCATAAGAATCAGCATCGTGCGCAGCTTGCGCAGCTTGAGCAGCTTGAGCAGCTTGAGCAGCTTGCGCAGCTTGAGCAGCATCATCATCAAAGATCGAGAAATCAAATTCCTCATAAGAATCAGCATCGTGCGCAGCTTGCGCAGATTGAGAAGCATCATCATCAAAGATCGAGAAATCGAATTCCTCATAAGCATCAGCATCGTGCGCATCTTGCGCATCTTGCGCATCTTGAGCAGCTTGCGCATCTTGCGCATCTTGCGCATCTTGCGCATCTTGAGCAGCTTGCGCATCTTGCGCATCTTGCGCAGCTTGAGCAGCTTTATCAGCATACAGTTTACTTAGTAAATGGTTCACATTGTAAGGATCATCAGCATCAGGAACTTGAGCATCGTGAGAATCAGGATCAGGAACATACATGTCCGGTTGGTGGTACTGAACAGGGGACCTTGATCTTTTTCTTCTTGCGCTTTGAGCTTCTTCTAAATTGGTGGCTTCTTCGAAGTTGTCTGGGTTTTCGAGATTTAACGAATAGTCAGACATTGTTGTTGTAGAGTTGTCATTTGGAGACTACCGATTTTCATTCAATTTTTTACATCATGTAAACGTCAAGTTTCTGCACTACAGTCGGAGGAACAGTAAAATGAAGTTGCAGTTCCCACTGGGGCCATGTTCGCATCGTGTAAAAGAATTTTCAAAGAGGACGTTTCTGTGACAGATGAGTTCAAAACGACTCTTATGTCGTGGGAGACGGGTAAAGAAAAAGAACGTGTTTACAAGATCCCAAGTGTTTGTTCAGCAGACGTGAAGCTTAGGTTGGGTGGTGAACGTTTTGGTCACACGAAATCGAAAACGATGCCAAAGGTCGCTGATTGCGACCACTTAGGGGTAAGGTTGTACAATAAACGTAAAGGCGCACAAGAGAAGCACAGGAGGGGTGGCTTCGCCACTTCCCTTGTCGATTCTCAAAAATCGATCGAGCGGTACCCAGAGGTACGAGGACTGCGATTCTCTCCAGAAACATGCATGTACTCGGACTTTTCAACATTAGGTTACACCGCAAGGTGTGCCGTACACGAAGCGGTTTCATTTAAGTATTCCGTTGACTGTACACCAAGATATACCAACGAAAAAGCCGCACGGGACAGTACTCGTCCTTAGAAATGATGCACGTAGTAGCATAAATCGTACATACAACTCAGCGTCAAACTGACGTTTGGAACCTCGAAACGGCTGATATCTTCCGGATGTCATTCCGGATAGAGACTCTCCGATGTCTCAACAGATTGGGGCGTACGCCAGATTGCCCAAACGCAACGATCTGCAGTCTGGATGATTATAAGGTGTGTCCCACTTTATTTGAGAACAACTGTACAACATGGAAATGCCAGATATCTCAAGACAATGCGGAGGCGGAACAATATCATTCTGCAAAAGCCTTTCTTTACCGAAGTATGTAGATGAGCTAGGAATTTCGAGATGTTCTGTCTGCAAATGCAGAGGCCCGATGATTGACTATTCGCAACAATTACAAGTCATACTAAAATGAAACCGCTTCTTACGGTGTAACCTAATGGTGTAGCAACCCACGGGGCAGTGGAACACCAATACGATTTTGAATCAACAAATTAACGAGAATATCGTGGTTCTTTTTAGATCACGGCTCTCCATCCTGCAGACTCCGTATCGTTCTTTTGTCGGTACTTTCGAGAGTGTCCATTGAAGGACCAGCCAGCCGCACTTAAGCGATCGCCTCTTCCCCGGTACCGTGACCCAAAAGAACACGGGGTCTTTGTTGATGTGCAATGCGTCATGAAAGGTAAAATCCTGCTTGGTTATTCGTGCGGGAAGCTCTTGGTAGGATCGAATTCCACGTAGATCCGATCAACATTCCATGTGATTCCGCTCATGTACTTTCCATTACACTCATATCCCCATGCGGAGGTCAAACGCCCAATGAGTTGTAAAGTGCATTTCTGAGATACGTGGATTGTATTGTCCCATGCCATATTGAAAATTACTCCGTTTGTTGTCACCAATTGTTCAGGCAGGTGCCGCCCTAATTTGATGGTGCGATCAGTGGGAGAAGGTGCAATGTGGGTAAAATCAGGGATGGCAAATTTAAGCAACATATTCTCAGCGGCTCGGATCTCTGATAATTGTCCATCATCAATCACCGATGCAGTGCTCCTGTTATCCGATGCAGTGCCCCTGTTCAAGTTCTCTACATCAACCACTGCAACAACAATTGGAAAATGCCAATGAAGCAAATCCGGTCTATCATGCAAGATGTATACGCTTTTCATTTTACAATTAAAAAAAAATAAAGGCTTTGAGAACTGAAGGAGAATAAAATGAGTCTCGATATTCTCTCATTATTCCGTCGTCGACTGTAGCCGGATGTTGAGCATTTCGGTTCGAACCCACTTTATTTCCCACTTTAATTGATAACAATGACAAGGTGTGATAATAATAACAACCTCGCATCTAATGGGTACATGAAGGACGCTTTAGCGGTTGTCGCGTTCCTTATCGCATTGGTTGTGATCGTTGGGAGACCTCGCTCATGGTGGTGTTCGCCCACACAGAGAAACTTGATCATCCTCGTGCTCGTCTTGTGCGGGTCCATAGACCTTCTCTTCACACTGAACCCAGAGTGGCACAACCGACCGTTCACGGGGGCCGACGCACCAAGCGCGTGCATCTGTTTCCAGGCCATATCTATGATAGCAGGTATAGTGTACGCCGTATTAAGATGAGTGGATGGCCTCCCGCCCGATTTTGACTTGTTGCGAAACATGGTATGGAGCGGATTTGTGATTCCTTGGTGCTGATGTCTCAAGATAGAGAGGCGTTAAGGAGGCTCTAAATCCTGATTAGAAATTTTAAAAAATCGGCCGTGAGGCAGGAATGCCCATTCAACGTTGCTCTTGAGCAACGAACTGCAACTTATTTATTACAGTTGTTTTCAAATAAAGTGGAAGCTTCTCGCATCTTTCATCTTGTCAAATCATCTGTATCCCCGTTCAACCGTGCCAAAATCGTCGACAACCTCCACGTACGTGCGGTAGTCCTTGTTCAAGTAAGCGTACTTGCGGAGCGTCCGACCCTCTGCGGCGACCGAGGCGCGGAACAGCTCATGAGTCCTGCTACCGCGCACTCCCCCATGTCGCGTCATGAGGACGTACAAGTCCCGATGGAACCACCCGTTCAACACTTTAACTGCAAGGTAGTCCATGACCTTCCCCTCATTGTCGTACTTGGCAAGGAAGCAGTCGGCATAGGCCGACCCGAAAAGGGCAATACTGCATACGTGCTTCAGCAGGACGAGATGCGTGTCCGCGAGGTGCCCGACGATCTTCTCGTACACATCGATTTCTCGCCCGTGCGGCTCAACGTCAATGATCACCAAGTCGAATCTGTTGCTGCTCCTGCTTACGAGGTCCGTCGTCGTCGTCTCATCAAAGACGTCGCCGAGGATCTCGGTCATGCCGACGCCACACGCGAGCTTCAGCGACCTAGCCGCGAAACCCCACGTCTCCGGCATGGCCTTGTCGATGCAGGTGTACTCGGCAGAAGCCGCAGGAATCAGAGAGGCGATCTGTCCTGCGCTTGTCCTGCGACCGCAGCCCACGTCGATGATGCGCAGTGGCTTGCGGTCGCTAGACGCAGCAAGCCCCACCTGGTTCATGAGGGCGCTACTGAACGCACTGTCTCCCTCGTTCTTGCTGTACGACGCGATATTTTCTTCCAAAGTTGGAGGCTTCTTCGAGAACGCCTCGATGACGCGGGACGTCGCGATGTACAGGACAGACTCCATGTTGCACGAGGCATGTTTCTTGACCCCACAAATCGCTCGCCCAGGTGCACGCTCATCATCCTCATCCCCTTCATAATCGACAAGTTCTGCAACGTCATCATGTTCGTCAGCCTCATGTTCATGTACAAACGAATGATGACTCGACGACCCCATTCTCCATCACAAATTGTATCCCGAAAAAGTTTTAGGGTTGAACATTCCTAACACAACCTCCCGAATACTTTATACCACATTTATAGAAATTGCCATTCGAACCCGTCGTACAAGAAAGACAAAGACACGAGACAACACACTATCCGCACAAGCAACCGCGGTGCAATTGAACGACGCATGGATACAAGCGATCACAGACACAATCGACCGTCTGTCAAAGTTGTACATTAAGAATTGATTACATACACAGTAAAGTTGTACATTGATTGGAACATACCATTATTGACCGGTCTGAGTGCAACAAATCATGGAACTTCTCCCTGCAGGCCCACTCCACATCATCGCGTTGCATTTATCAAAAAGTGATGATAAGTACCATCGATTATGCGACGTCTCAGAGGACGCCGCAAACCTCATGTTGGTGGGAAACGTAGCGTTCACCGAGCTTAGTATTGCGGTGCAAGAGAAGCTGGAGCCTGGTGTTTGCCTCGTGAACGATGCAGTGTTTGAGAGGATGCGTATTCACGAGGGTCTTTCAGAGGCAAGCAAAGCGGATGTTCTAAAGAAGGCGTGTCGAGATCGTGGACTGATGGTTTCTGGTGTCAAAGCCGCATTGTGGAGGAGGCTGATGGAGGCGGAAGTTGTCGCTCGCCCCCCTAGAGTGTGCATCCTGTCTGCAAAATTCCGTTCAGAAATGAGGGCTATGCGCTCAGCACGAGTGTGTGTGTCAACGGTCAAGTTAGAGTATCGCTTGACCGAGAAGGATCTCACGACCCTGAGTTGCGAACGCAAACGAAATCCGATGTATCGGTCAGCAGCACCGATGCGTTTATATCTTATCCGCGACGTGGCTCGGGTTGCGCTTAAGAAGCATGCATCATCATCCCATACACGTATTCGAGTCCCCGCCATCTCTTCGGATGAGCGACGTACCTCTCGGGAGACGTTGCTTTCCCAGAAGCTTGGTGATATGACGTTGGATTCCAGGATATTCTCCGTTTCGGAATCCGCATGCAGGGCCAGAGATTTGTACGTGAATTCTGGAAGAGGGGGGGGTGCTGTGAAAGTCGCTGCAGACATCATTGCTACAAATACTCGCCTTCACATTTTGGAGAGGGCTCTAGAGGATCGAGGGTGTGAACTTCGCAGTGACTCTCGTTTGTGCACAGGTTTTGTTGAAAACGACGACGGAGATCCAGAGGTCATCGCTGTATCGATACTTGAGATGAAATTCTTTCACAACCAAACTGAGTACGCTTCAATTCTAGACGATCTTTGGGAAGATGCCAGACGCGAGCGTGATTACATCGACGAGTACGAGTACGACAATTACCACCACATTGATCCTCATGAGCTGAGTTCGTCTGCCAAGTCGGAAGCCATGAAGCAGTGGGCTGATACACACGATCTTGACAATGTCCTTGACATACCTGAAAGCCTGCGACCATCTGTCTTTCATCTGAAGGCAGAGTGTATCGTTTCCGACACAAGGAAAGCGTGGCGTGCTCGCCAGCCTCGAATTCCTGTCCAAGTCCTCAATAATATCGAGACGGTATTCTACCAGATCTACAAGCGCACTCGCGATGCAGAGTCCCTGGCATCCCTGCGATCCACACTCAAAGATGCAGAGAGTGGACTGTCTGCACGTGTGGATGCCGTTTCTGTGATGTGGGATAAGATCCGTGAGTGGCCACATGCGATTCCCGGTGCGACCGTGATATTCGATACCGAGTTCAAGATTCTCAACGCGACCCATGCTACCTACATCGCTTCCGCGGAGAAGTTTCGTATCGAGAAGGAGGAGAAGGCCCGTCTCAAGAAAGAGAGAGAGGATAAGTGTCGTATCGAGAAGGAGGAGAAGGCACGTCTCAATAAAGAGAGAGAGGATAAGTTTCGGGAGATAAAACGTATCCAGAAGATGCAGAAGGCACGTCTCAAGAAAGAGATGGTGGATAAGTGTCTTATCGACGGGGAAGAAAAATCCAGTATCGAGAAAGATAGTTGTGTTTGTCCGGTTTGCAAAAAGACGTGCAAAAGTCGAGACGGTGTGAGCATGCACATGATTGACAAACACATCAACATCTGTTGTCAGCTGTACTACTAGGACACGAGTGCCTTATTGGCATCTGTAAGCGCTCAGCTACATGCACATGTAGACAGCAAAAATCCGCCGGGAAGTAGGAACGCCCATTATATATCGTGCGAAGCGCAGAGGAATGTTACACTCAGACCGTTACCGTTATGTCCCTAGCTGTATGTGAAGAAAAAATAAAATAAATAAATTTTCTAGCTCATCTAAATACTTCGGTAAAGAAAGGCTTTTGCAGAATGATATTGTTCCGCCTCCATTGATGAGGCGGGTTTTTACATCGGTGACACTTGTCGCAGAGGGTACTGCCAACGCGGCAAACGTTTAAATATCCAAATTTCTCGGACATTGCGAATGTCCAAATTGACGCTAATCGCTGCCGTTTCTGTCAAAGGTATCGTTCATTACAAGATCCTTGATCACAATTGCAAGAAAGTCGACTTTGTGCAGTTTGTATCAGAGTTACATGTAAAGCAGGGTACTGTCGCTGTCCTTGACAATATCCAGTTCCATCATTCAAAAGAGACGATCTCTGCGTTCGATTCTGTAGGAATACGGCTGCTCTTTGTACCTCCTTACAGTCCAGAGTTCAACGCTGTTGAGAATGTGTTCAGTTTGCTCAAGCGAAAATATCGCTGCGCGTGCCCAATAATTCCAGATGTAGCAGAATTATTTGATTACAGGAACGCTTTGAAAATGATTATTGATGCGCACGATGTAAGCCAACACGTTGACTTGTCAGGCTACTTTGATCATGTAACTTCTGTGTCTTTACAGGCCTTGAATGTTTTGTGTCAATCTCCTGAAGACAGTATCTGTATTGACAAGATCGGTTACAAAACTTGAATTGGTCAAATCCCCAAAATAAAAGGTGTCCCACAATCAAATGTCCCTAGCTGTATGTACGATTTACGCTGTATGTTGCGTATATACGATTTATGTACTACGTGCATCATTTCTCAGGAATTTAATTTTCAATTGGCAGAAAAAACTCTCGAAGGCATTGAGAAACCAATGACACACACTGATATCTATAACTTCATCTTGAAAAGACGAAACTGTTAGATTCAACGTACAATGTAGTAGATTACCGTTTTTTTTACGCACCATTTACAAATGGCCCAATTCAGAATCGATTGGTTCACGGATCACCAATTCATTTATGTACACTTCAGACTTCATACTTAATTTGAAAGAACTTGTTGTAGATAAATGCAGCAACAACGGCAACAAATACAACAACGGTCGCCCCATTAAAGTACATGTTGGCGCGGGCGCGGCACGCCTGTTCGCGGGCGCGGCCCGCCTGTTCGCGGGCAAACGGCACTCCCTTGACCCAGTATGTGCCTGACTGGGGCACAACGTACATCATGGGCACATATTTTTCATCCGGCATGCTGTCTATCAATCCCTTCATAATCAAATTCATCAGTGATCCCGCCTCATCGTTAATGCTCTCCATGAGCTTTTCCTTCTGCTCATCCACCTCTGAACGCTTGGGTTGGAAGGGCTCCAATGCTTGCATGTACGCGATGTAAGTACGCTCCAGCTCGTTGACCTGCGCAAGCGACTTTGCGTTTTTGAGAGACGCCACGAGCCTGGCGTCTTCGTAGTTTGACCCCCCGGAAACAAACGCCTTGCAATTGCAAAATGCCTCGCGGGCTGAGACGACGTTGGCATCCGTCCAAGCGATATTTTCAGACTCCATATCTCTCCCGATACTCCTGATGGTCTTCGCAGTTTTTGTTGTTATCGAATAAATTGGGAAATTCTTTATACCTCTATCTGGCAATCAAAGCGGAAATTTGATCGACAATGCGCTGCAACTGCTCGACATTGTTTCGGACGCTGCTACCAACGAAACTGTTTTTGTCGGACAAGAAAAAGACTGGGAGAAGAAGAAGCTCGAGCTTGAGGATGCGAAGAATTACAAGATAGATAAAAAATAAATAAAAAATAAATAACAGGCGGAAAGCGTGAGAGAAGAAGGGGGATGTCACGGCGGTAGCTTGTCGACTGTATCTGCCACATGCGATTCCCGGTGCGACCGTGATATTCGATACTGAGTTCAAGATTCTCAACGCGACCCATGCTACCTACATCGCTTCCGCGGAGAAGTTTCGTATCGAGAAGGAGGATAAGGCACGTCTCAAGAAAGAGAGAGAGGATAAGGTTCATATTGAGAAGGAGGAGAAGGACCGTCTCAAATATATAGAGAAGGCCCGTCTCAATAAAGAGAGAGTGGAGAAGTGTCTTATCAACCGAGAGAGGGTGGAGAAGTATCTTATCGATAAAGAGAGTTGTGTTTGTCCGGTTTGCAAAAAGACGTGCTAGACCCCAGATGGTGTAAGTAGACACTTGCTTGACAAACACATCAACATCTGATGTAAGCGCTCATCTGCTCTCACAATCGCAAGGCTTCATTAATTGCATGGAACTGTTGGGTCAAGGGAGACCGCTTCCATTTTGCAGGGATGCGGCGTGTTGTTGATGGGCTACAAAAACATGATGGTGTTCCACTGCAAAGTGGGTTGCTACACCACTTTAAGGTGTACCCCGTACACTCCAGAAAGCGGTTTCATTTAAGTATTCCGTCGAGTGTACACCTGATTATCGTGATGGGCCAACGCTACATGGTAGTGCTTCAGTTCAAAAACCGCCAACAAAACACAGGCTAGTGGAAAACCCTGAACACTACGTACTATATCATCTTCTCGCTTGCATTATGTCTGTCCATCAAGATGCATTCTCTCACGCGTCCATCATCATCTTCGTCGTCGTTTCCTGTGCTGACGACGTCGTTGCCACGTGAAATTATGTTTCAAATCGCCATTCTGTCTTCGAACCCCCGGATCGTCCTGGTGTGCAAAACCCTGCGCAACGGATTCCCGGGAGCGGCCCTCGCCCAACTGATCAGTCCGCCGCATAGAGCAGGAGAGATGATGGCGAAGGGAGGGCGTGCCGACCTCCTAAAAGTATGCCTGGAGTCAGATCCGCTGCGCATCAAGGTAAAGAAGGCAGACGCCGCAGGCACCCACCCCATACCACCAAAATGTAGGGCGAACGCAATCAACAGCAGGGCCCTGTGGGCGGCGGCCAAGGCAGGCCACGCAGACGTGTGCAGACTACTAATGGACCCAGCGGTGGCTGGACGTGCGTTCCGGGCACGCGCGAACGCCGTCAACAGCAGGGCCCTGTGGGATGCAGCCAAGGCGGGACACGCAAGTGTTTGCAAGCTGCTGATGGACCCCGCGGTGGCTGGCCATGCGTCCAGGGCCCGCGCGAACGCCGTCAACAGCAGGGCCATGTTTAAGGCGGCCAGAGCAGGCCACGTAGACGTGTGCAGACTACTAATGGACCCCACGACGGCCGGCGGCCACTCGTCCAGGGCCCGGGCGAACGATGACAACAGCAGGGCCCTGTGGGCGGCGGCCGCGGCAGGCCACGCTGACGTTTGCAAGCTGCTGATGGACCTGGTGGTGGCGGGCCCCGGGTTCAGGGCGCGTGCGAACTACGGCGACAGCTGGGCATTGAGATTGGCTGCCCAGAACGGACACGCGGACGTCTGCAAGCTGCTGATGGATCCAGCGGTGGCTGGAATTGAGTTCAGGGCCAGGGCGAAGGCTTGCAACAGCTGGGCATTGAGATTGGCTGCCCAGAACGGACACGCAGATGTGTGCAGACTACTAATGGACCCCACGGCGGCAGGTGGCCCCGAGTTCCGGTCCTGGGCGAGCTACGGCGACAGCTGGGTCTTGTGTGCGGCCGCCAGGGAAGGCCATGCGGACGTCTGCAAGCTGCTGATGGCGGCCCCCGGGTTCCCGGCACGCGCAAACGCCGCCAACAGCAGGGCCCTGTGGGTGGCGGCCGCTGCAGGCCACACGGACGTGTGCAGACTACTAATGGACCCCGTCGTGGCAGGAGGCCACGAGTTCCGGGCCCGGGCGAACGCCGTCGACAGCAGGGCCTTTTGTGAGGCTGCCAAGGCAGGCCACGCGGACGTGTGCCGACTACTAATGGACCCCGTGGTGGCGGGCGACGAGTTCCGGGCCCGCGCGAACGCCGTCAACAGCATGTCCTTGTGCGAGGTGGCCAAGACAGGCTACGTGGAAGTCTGCAAGGTGCTGATGGATCTAGTAATGGTGGAGGCAGGCAGGCCATGAGTTCACGGAACGGTCGGTTCCTCCTCCATCGTGTATTGTACGTGGTGTCCGCAAGGTTTCTACATAAGCAGTTCAATCTACGAAAGTCCTTAGCGAAAGCATAACTAAATATAATTATAAATGGACATATCCCACCACAAGTTGTCCCATGGCGTCTGCAAACAATGCGCCCCCCCCTGATTGGACTCTCATACACAAAGCAACGTCATATGATCAGATCAAAGATCTGGAGAGCGGCGAATTCAACTCGTTGGATCCATTCCAACCAACGCTTGGAATACTTGGACGTGTGTTTCTTTTGATCCCTTTGACCATTGTGGTATTAGTTGTCTATATCGTCCACATTTTGCTCGAAATTTATATCTTCTAGTTTGCAATGTTGTATTAGCCAAGGAGGGGTCAGGTGCAGAACTGTTCCCATTGAATATTGTAAATTACTGAACTTGTTTTGCAGCATCTGGATGAGAATCTTTGGAATCTATCCGAATCTACAAATTAGTATAAGAATAATTTCATGTTTGAGACTAAAGAGTGAATATGGCTACTATTTCATTGTACCATTTGAATATAATGATAGTTTCGTTGGTTCGCGATGCCAGTGTGCTAGAGAGCACTGATTGGATAGAATGGATTAATCGTATATCCCGTATATACAATCATAAAATACCAAAGTCGTTGATCGAGTCTCTTGCAAAATTCAACATACCAGAGCTTGACGAGTTTGTCAAATCTCAACGGTGCGTGATGACAGAAAACAATAAAAAGAAAGCCAAACAGATTGCAGAAGTCGAAGCTAGGTACGCGCAATGGATACATAGACGTGATTCTGGAAACCAACGAGTTCATGGAGAAAGATTAGACAAGATCCAGCGTGAACTTGACGAGGCTCGCGAAAAGGCAAAATGTGCACACGATGCATATGTTCAAAAAATGGCTCCGGAGTGGGATCGGGCGATTAGTTGTTTTGTGAAACAAAGGGAGACGGACAGACTTAAGTGGATGGGGTTGTAATGTTCAGCGGTCTGACAGACTGTGTGAAATTCATTAGAAATTGTTGGAGTTTAGGGTTTTAATCCCCACAGCGGAGCGACCGAGCCACTCGTGGATGTAGCCGGTCTCCACATATGGACTGTGACAAACAGGCAGAAAGCGTGAGAGAAGAAGGGGAATGTACGACATCGCCGTTAGAAAATTTGCGTTAAGAATGGTCGCTGACTTGGGTGTGTTAAAAACTTCTGTGTTTACGAACATCAGCCGTTCTACTCTGTGGAGGTGGAAACGCTTTGGTGTAAATTACACAAAAGGTGTACCGTACACTCCAGAAAGTGTATCAGCAGGGAACTCCATTGATGTTTGCCATAGCAAATGGGCATTGTGCCATTGTAAGTTTCTTGATAAAAAATGATGCTTATTACAGTCGGAGACGCAATTTGTGGGACACCCTACCGGTGACCCTTGAACCCAATGGGTAGATCAGCTAAAGGCGAGTACATATTTTTGCCCTTCATCTCTGTATTTCAGCTTTTAAGCTGGCCCAAAGGATAACAAGGCAAGCTGCTGACAAACCCAGGTGGGTCGGTCGGTTTAGCGCTCACACTCGCCTCGATGGAAACTGTGGTTTTGGGGGGAGGCGAGGGAACACAGAATGCCTCAGGTCGCTCTCTCCCGTCCATCCACGTTGTCAGAAGCAGAAGAAGGTTCTTGGCAGCGTTCACGTCTCGGTTCCAGGTTGCACCACAGCGCACATTGGATGATGCGCTTTTGACACTGTCTCTACAGTGCAGTACTTTGTGGACCTTGACGTTCTTCACCACCATCTTCTGCTTCTCAACAGTTATAGACCCGTCGATTGGGGACTCTTTGCAAACTCCGCGCCAGACTACGCTGTCTGCCTTCATGTTGACATTGTTTAAAATGAGCTTGAAAGACGGAGAAACGTACAGATTGCGAATGTTACAACGTTGAAATGCCATATTTTGTAACAAAAGGTGTTAACATCAATTCGTGTCTTACAATTATAATTGTAAGAAATAAAGGGAAAGCGGACGGTTATAAGTCGGCAGGCAGAATTCAGCTTTTACATCTTACAATAAAAATCGTAAGTATAATTCATTTAATTTTCCTAATTTAGTAAAAAACGGCTATGTGTCAAACATCTTACTCCTCCTCCTCCCCCCCCTCCTCGTCCTCCTCTTCCTCCTCCTTCTCCTCCTCCATGTCCCCATCCCCATCTTCCTCCTCCTCCATCTCCTCCTCCTCAGCAATGTCTGCATTGTCTCCATCCGATTGCACAGCCTCTGCCCTGGTGTCCTTCTCAATGGATTGACAAGCTAGGAGCATGCTTGTGTGGTACTTTCTCTGGATCTTCATACCCTTGGTGGGTTCGCAGCTAAATTGAAATGCGTCAATGGGAATATCGCCCGTCCATGTTGCTTTTCTCCTAACCCCCACGGTAATAGGCACAAGCTTGTGGTCCATCCAATCTTCTGGCCAAGTTGGGTATTGTGTTTCAGTGTACACCAACTTCTGAGCCCCAGAGTACAAGGGCTTTAAATACACACATTCCACTTCTCCATTCACTGGTAGTGATTTGACCTCCACCACGTCCCATCCTCTCAATCCGCTAGAGTCATCCATTTGTACCTTGACCACAGCGACATGACCAACAACCAAATCAGTAGTGGGCTCGTAGGCTATTCTTCTATCCGGCTTCGTCCCTTGTGAAGAATATAAGTACAACACATCCTCCTCCTCTGGCCTTTCCATATTAGTCTCCAAAGTGTGTGCGACCTTCATAGTCTTGGCAATCTCGTTACTTGCAGGTAAAAGGTCTGACACATCCATGGACAAGTCATCCAATGATGCTATCAAGCGCTTGGCCATTGATTTCTCAGACTGTGTCAGAACACGACTGGTTGCTGACAACTCCGATGGGAAGTCGACAAAATGTTGGTCTTTCGGGTACTCCCCAGTCACAGCATCATCTGGTTGAGTGCTCCAATAACTCTTCTCAACGTTGAAGAAATCAGTCCACCACTTATTGCTGGCTTCCCAAGTTTCACGAAGCTTCTTGGCAATATGTTTGAAGGTCTGGGCATGGGATGGGCCATCGGCTGCTGGTTCATCCATCTGCTGCTGGTCATCGGCTTCTGGTTCTAGAAGGTCCTCCGCTGCGTGTCGTACACGGACATCAGCTACGGGTCCTGCACGGTCGTCACCGGCGGTTTGTACAGGACCATCGGCCATGTGGCCTGCAAGGACGTCACCTCCGGGCTTCTCGTTATGAATAGTCTTCCAGACAGCCGCCCAGTTTGCCTCGATATTCTCGAGCTCTTCAATCTTGATCTCGGCTTCCTTAAATACTGTTATGGTGTCCACCAGTGGGAAGCCTTGGAGGACGTAAATAGGTTCAGCGTCATTGTCCCACTGTCCTCTCCAAGATCTTGACTCGTCATACTCCTTGTAATAGACCCCTGCAATTGTGGGTGTGCAAACATGTATTGTATATTAGTGAATCATTTAGGACACCCATATTCCTCCCGACTATACTCGGGAGCATCCCTTGGATAATACATCCTAGGTCCTAGGTACAACTTCCTTTGTATCATTTAATTTCTATTGCAGACTGTACATGTAAATCAATGAGGACATGGCACACCCATATTCCTCCCGAGCATAATCGGGAGCATTGTGCAGACAGTACATACACGCACGGTAGCATTTAATTTGTAAATATCAGTATATCAAGTATTCTTACCGACTCTCCCGTTGGGACCTTTCGTTATCTTGAATGCGTGTAAACGGCGATTAACTCCTTTGACGGTGCTAGTGGCATGACCGAACAACTTGTAAACGTTGTCTAGGAGGACAGCGGAGAAGTCCCCTATAGAGGTCACGACGTCTTGCCTTGTGTAAGGGCCCATTCTCTTGAATAAGTTACCAACAATGCCCATCAGATGGTCCAGGGTGTACACTTCCATGTTCTTTAACACTTGCGAGATCACAGAGTACTTTTGGTCAAGATTGCTATGTGTGTGTCCGGGAGGGAGGAAATGGACGTACACTTCCTCAAACCAGTTCATCTCAACCAACAAGGACAAGTATGCGAACATGAAAGCGTTCTTGTTGTCCTTTGCCGCGTTGTCCATTTGCAAGAAGCAATACGGTGGAAGCTGCCCCTCTTCTTCAAGGACCCGGTTGAAGAAATGTTGGAAGCATGATATAGTCAGATTGATGGACTGCGAGTAGAATGGCAAAGCCCAATAACCAATGAAGCCTCTTCCCTGGGAGAATAATCCTGAGTTAACATAGAAGGAAACATGAAGTCAGAATATTAGCATTATTTTGTTAAGTAATCATTTCAAGTTTTAAATACTGTGTATGCTCCCGATTATGATCGGGAGGACATGTCCTACATGCGCTGTATTTGTACTCACACATGATGCGTGTCTTTAGAAGTTCACCTCCTGCGGTCTTCTTTGTATGTGAGAAGTGGCGTGACTGAGGAAGATTAGTCTTCTTGTTGTCCATCGCATCAGCGGATGCGTGCAAGAAGAGCTTTGGATACTGTTCAGACAGTTTTTCACGGATGTCATACCTACGCCTTGACTGGTTTTAGGATTGCTTTCCCCCTACTTTTCTTCTCCACGGGAATATTTGTCTGGCTTACTCCTTATGACTTGTGTTGTGGAATCCCAGGAATTCTGGGTACCAGAGTACCAGGGATTGGGAGGAATGTAATGATACAGCCTATAGCTGTATCAGTAACGGTGCCGGGCTTAGGTCCGACACCCACTCTAGCAGCTGGTGACCAGGCATCTGCCTGGCAGCTAGCAGTGTAGTAGGTGACTTCAAGCGAATAGAGTCGTTGGGTTTGTCAATGCTCCCGATTATGATCGGGAGGACTGTGTGTATTCCGAGTTTGGTTTTCTCAATCATTCGCTCATTGGGTTTGACAATGCTCCCGATTATGATCAAGAGGACTGTGGGTATTCTGAGTTTGGTTTTTCTCAATCATTCGTTCGTTGGGTTTGACAATGCACCCGATTATGATCGGGAGGACTATGGGTATGCCGAGTACAAAAAAAAAAAAAAAAAAATGCGGAGTACATGATTTCTGAATCATTCGCTCGTTGGGTTTGTCAGTGCTCCCGATTATGATCGGGAGGAATGTGTGTATTCCGAATTTGGTTTTCTCAATCATTAGTTCGTTGGGTTTGACAATGCTCCCGATTATGATCGGGAGGACTCTGTGTATTCCGAATTTGGTTTTCTCAATCATTCGCTCGTTGGGTTTGTCAATGCTCCCGATTATGATCGGGAGGACTGTGGGTATTCTGAGCTTGGTTTTTCTCAATCATTCGTTCGTTGGGTTTGACAATGCTACCGATTATGATCGGGAGGACTATGGGTATGCCGAGTACAAAAAAAAAAAAAAAATATATATATGCCGAGTACATGTTTTCTGAATCATTCGCTCGTTGGGTTTGTCAGTGCTCCCGATTATGATCGGTAGGACTGTGTGTATTCTGAATTTGGTTTTCTCAATCATTCGCTCGTTGGGTTTGACAATGCTCCCGATTATGATCGGGAGGACTCTGTGTATTCCGAATTTGGTTTTCTCAATCATTCGCTCGTTGGGTTTGTCAATGCTCCTGATTATGATCGGGAGGACTGTGGGTATTCTGAGCTTGGTTTTTATCAATCATTCGTTCGTTGGGTTTGACAATGCTACCGATTATGATCGGGAGGACTATGGGTATGCCGAGTACAAAAAAAAAAAAAAAAAAAAAAATGCCGAGTACATGTTTTCTGAATCATTCGCTCGTTGGGTTTGACAATGCTCCCGATTATGATCAAGAGGACTGTGGGTATTCTGAGTTTGGTTTTTCTCAATCATTCGTTCGTTGGGTTTGACAATGCTCCCAATTATGATCGGGAGGACTATGGGTATGCCGAGTACAAAAAAAAAAAAAAAATGCCGAGTACATGTTTTCTGAATCATTCGCTCGTTGGATTTGTCAGTGCTCCTGATTATGATCGGGAGGACTGTGGGTATTCTGAGTTTGGTTTTTCTCAATCATTCGTTCGTTGGGTTTGACAATGCTCCCGATTATGATCGGGAGGACTATCGGTATGCCGAGTACAAAAAAAAAAAAAAATGCCGAGTACATGTTTTCTGAATCATTCGCTCGTTGGGTTTGTCAGTGCTCCCGATTATGATCGGGAGGACTGTGTGTATTCCGAATTTGGTTTTCTCAATCATTCGCTTGTTGGGTTTGAAAATGCTCCCGATTATGATCGGGAGGACTATGGGTATTCTGAGTTTGGTTTTTCTCTAAATCTGAATCTGATTTTGAATCTGAATCTGAATCATTTGCTTTACCAACCTATTTGTCTTCAGCAGGGTCTACAATGACAATACCGTGGAAGTAAAACTCCAATCGGACGGGAAGGATTTGGGATACGGCGTCATGGACGAATGGACCAAGGAGCGCCAAGTGCCAATGAACATCGAAGTCGTTGTTGGTGGACCAGACTTCTATGTTACGGCTACGCACGCTCACTGGTTGAGGTTTCGCGGCGAATGCAGGCAAATGTGCGGAGCAGATGCATTCTGGTCGACACTCACCCTTGCGGAAGTCAAGACAGCCCAGTTGCTTGAAGTCACTAGCATTCGGAGGCCCATGTTAGGAGCCCTATCATGGATACCAGTTCACATTCAGGCTCTTGGGTTGGAGGTTGACAATGCGCAGCAAGCCTGTCAGGGTCGGCGAGGGCGAATTTATCGCCGACAAAGAGCTTGAGGAAACTAGGGCGTGGGTTGAGACATGCGAAGGAAAGCTCAGGAGCGATTTCGAGGAGTTTGGTCCTAGCGACAGGAGGACGTCACCTCGATGTACACCAAAAGGGCCTTCACCTGACGCCGGTATGAGAGCAATCGAACGGACTGTACTGCTGCACCGTGGCTCAGGTTAAATTTTCAAATCTGACAGGTACATTTCGAATGTTACGTACGCGGTGGGATGTACACCGTTCGAAACAACCATTGTGTGCTGACCGCACTTGCCGCTTTCAATTTCGATAGGATATTGCGTAACTTCTGCACTCTTTACATTTCCTACGGCCTCCGCGAAGAAGTCAGGAAAGGCGCGACGAGGTCAGCTTCCTACAATCAACGAAGAGGACAGATCGCCGACAACTTTGTAAGGTCATCGTATTCAAATTGTTATCTCCTTATAGCCCAGCTCCTGACATGGGCCTCCGAATGCTAGTGGCTTCAAGCAACTGGGCTGTCTTGACTTCCGCAAGGGTGAGTGTCGACCAGAATGCTCCGCACATATGCCTGCATTCGCCGCGAAACCTCAACCAGTGAGCGTGCGTAGCCGTAACATAGAAGTCTGGTCCACCAACAACGACTTCGATGTTAATTGGCACTTGGCGCTCCTTGGTCCATTCGTCCATGACGCCGCATCCCAAATCCTTCCCGTCCGATTGGAGTTTTACTTCCAAAGTACTGTCATTGTAGACCCTGCGGAAGACAAATAGGTTGGTAAAGCAAATGATTCAGATTCAAATTCAGATTCAAAATCAGATTCAGATATAGAGAAAAACCAAACTCAGAATACCAATAGTCCTCCCGATCATAATCGGGAGCATTGTCAAACCCAACGAACGAATGATTGAGAAAAACCAAGCTCAGAATACCCACAGTCCTCCCGATCATAATCGGGAGCATTGACAAACCCAACGAGCGAATGATTGAGAAAACAAAACTCGGAATACACACAGTCCTCCCGATCATAATCGGGAGCACTGACAAACCCAACGAGCGAATGATTCAGAAAACATGTACTCGGCATACCCATAGTCCTCCCGATCATAATCGGGAGCATTGTCAAACCCAACGAGCGAATGATTGAGAAAACCTAATTCGGAATACACACAGTCCTCCCGAACATAATCGGGAGCACTGACAAACCCAACGAGCGAATGATTCAGAAAACATGTATTTGGCATTTTTTTTTTTTTTTTTTTTTTGTACTCGGCATACCCATAGTCCTCCCGATCATAATCGGGAGCATTGTCAAACCCAACGAGCGAATGATTGAGAATAACCAAACTCAGAATACACACAGTCCTCCCGATCATAATCGGGAGCATTGTCAAATCCAACGAGCGAATGATTCAGAAAACATGTACTCGGATTTTTTTTTTTTTTTTTTTTTTGTTCTCGGCATACCCATAGTGCTCCCGATCATAATCGGGAGCATTGTCAAACCCAACGAACGAATGATTGAGAAAAACCAAGCTCAGAATACCCACAGTCCTCCCGATCATAATCGGGAGCATTGTCAAACCCAACGAGCGAATGATTGAGAATAACCAAACTCAGAATACCCACAGTCCTCCCGATCATAATCGGGAGCATTGTCAAACCCAACGAGCGAATGATTGAGAATAACCAAACTCAGAATACACACAGTCCTCCCGATCATAATCGGGAGCATTGTCAAATCCAACGAGCGAATGATTCAGAAAACATGTACTCGTTTTTTTTTTTTTTTTTTTTTTTTGTTCTCGGCATACCCATAGTCCTCCCGATCATAATCGGGAGCATTGTCAAACCCAACGAACGAATGATTGAGAAAAACCAAGCTCAGAATACCCACAGTCCTCCCGATCATAATCGGGAGCATTGTCAAACCCAACGAGCGAATGATTGTGGAAACCAAATTCGGAATACACAGAGTCCTCCCGATCATAATCGGGAGCATTGACAAACCCAACGAGCGAATGATTGAGAAAACCAAATTCGGAATACACACAGTCCTCCCGATCATAATCGGGAGCACTGACAAACCCAACGAGTGAATGATTCAGAAAACATGTAATCGGCATTTTTTTTTTTTTTTTTTTTTGTACTCGGCATACCCATAGTCCTCCCGATCATAATCGGGAGTATAGTCAAACCCAACGAGCGAATGATTGAGAATAACCAAACTCAGAATACCCACAGTCCTCCCGATCATAATCGGGAGCATTGTCAAACCCAACGAGCGAATGATTGAGAATAACCAAACTCAGAATACCCACAGTCTCCTCCCGATCATAATCGGGAGCATTGTCAAACCCAACGAGCGAATGATTGTGAAAACCAAATTCGGAATACACAGAGTCCTCCCGATCATAATCGGGAAGCATTGCCAAACCCCAACGATCGAATGATTGAGAAACACCCAAATTCGAAGACACACAGTCCCCCGATCATATAGTGAGCAGCTGACA